>CM053594.1:132305393-132333603 GCA_028646575.1 Pseudocheirus occidentalis | reverse complement strand
AAGGAGAAGGAGAGGGAGAGGGAAAGGGAACGGGAAAGGTAGAAGGAGAGGACAAGCCAAGCTACCCAACTAGCTGGGTTCCAATTCAGGTAGCTCAATCTTTTGCCTGATTGAACATTTATGATGGATTTATCCATGTGTATAATTCCTCAAAAGACAGTGTATTTATTAACTCAAATGACTAAAAAAATGCACCTTAAATTTGAGGGGAAATCCTTAGTTCAATATAAAGATGTAAATCTTATCAATTGGAAACTATCAAAACTTATCCAACCAAAAATATAATTTTTACCATTAACCCTCAAGACACATACTGAAGAATTATAATTGCTTGTGTCTCATTTAAATTTCAATGCCAGATGCCCAAGAAGAAACAGCAAGGGACAGAGTAAGCCAGAGAGAACAATGCAGTCTGCAGGGAAGAAGTAATAAAAGAGCAGGAGCAGAAGTATACAAGCCGATGAAGACAGCAGACTGCTTGTCAGGAAGCCTCTGCAACTCCCTCTTTTGCACCCAAATGAAAAAAAATGGGGAGAGGAGAAAGTAGGTCTATATGCTATTGTAGCTACTAGCCTCTTTGGAAAAAAAAAAAGATAAAAGTAAAATCTTTTCATGAGTTTTCTTCATATTCTTCCCACTATTTGGGGCCAAGCCAAGTTGGTTATAAATTTTTTAAAATGAAAAATTGCTCACCCCTTTCCTGGCTTCTCCATGTCTTGCTTCTCTGTTCTTCTTGGTGTCTGGAAGCAAAATCACACCTTCGCCACAAGTTCCCTTAGAGGGACCTGGCCATGGTGACATATGCAGATTTGGAGAATCCACCCCACATGTTCACATGGACTACTTGTACCTGACCTGTGGTAGAACATTCTGAACTTGTTTTAGTCTGATCAATCACAGTCAGATACATTGTAATTTGACTCTAGCATAGGGATATCATTTTGGTCCTCTTTAAGAACAAAGAACAAAAACCAACCAACTGGAGCTGAGGGCCACCAGTGCCACAGGAATGGGTTCAAATTGCACTTCTGATGCTGCCTACCTATGTGACCTTTAACAAATCCCTTTCTGGGCCTCAGATTCCTCATTTATAAAACTAGGGGACCAGAATAGATGATAGAATTAGCCCACTCTGCCTGTTAGAGCCAGAAGAAGTTCTAACTAAGAACCACATAAAAATGCAGACTCTTTTGATAGCCCCTAAGAGGGGGCTTTTAGCAAAGAATAAGTACAAGGTTTAAGTCTTTGTAAATCTCATGCTTGTGGTCAAGTTGTCATCCTAAAGACAAAAGACCTAAGGGTTTGGCAACCACTGACTTATAACTGAGGGGAAAATATAGAAGTTACACAGAGAAATCTGTCCCTGAGAACATGGATATTAGAAAAGTATTCCAAGATTTCAGAAGGCAGCAGAGAAGGCAGGGACCTCCTAACTGATTCTCACTGGATTTTTTTTACTTTAACAAGTAATGCCAACACCATTGTAAGTCAAGGATGGAAAAAGAAAGGGCTCCAAAGCCTAGAAAAAAATGGTACAGTAAATAGAGAAAGAAAATTACTCCTGGTTCTTCTCAAAATCCATAAATTTAAAATTAACCTTTAATATCTTATGAGAGAAGAAAAGAATGGAATTGAGAAATAGAACAGAGAGGGCTACAGAGTTCAGATACTTTCCTAGACCAATGGGAAACAAGACCTTCTAGAATTTCTATGGCAGATAATCTCTAAAATGATATAAATATAAAAGAGGAATACTAGAGGACATAGAGAAGTAAGGCTATAGGTCTTGTTTCAGACAGTAAAGTCAGTTTCATTACCTTTTTAATCCATTTCAAAACTACAATTGAGCAGAATCAAACCATACATAAAGGAAAGTACAGTAGATGGGATGGATGGAAAACATTGCTCTCTTGATGTCCTGAGGAAACATCACAGTGGATCTTAATGTTTCTTCTTCTAATATTCTGATTTTTCTCTAGTCCTATCCTTGACCACACACATGAGACACAAGAAAAAATTATCGTTATTTCAAAGGATCAATCAACTCATAAATAGGGAATTAGTCAAGATGGCAGAACAGAGGCAGCAATACAATTGAATTCTTCCGATATTTCCCTACAAATAACTTTAAAATAACACATCAGATTGAATTCTGGAGTGGTACAGTCAACAAAAATTTGGAGTGAGACATATTTTCAGTTAAAAACAACTTAGGAGGTTGGGAGGAGAGATCTATGACAGTGGAGCCAACCCAAAGCTCACTGGCAACACCAGTGTTGGGCCTTGGAGGTGGCTATAATAGCAACAGCCTCTTCAGGAGCTCTCAGCTCAGATAGAGCAGGAGATTGGAAAACCGCTCAGGAAAAAAAAGATTACAGGGCACTCTGTGCTGTTGGAGAGAGGACAGGGCACTATTTGGCAACCTTGTTTCTCATAATCACTTCTGGGTTGTAGTTCCAGGGCAGAAAGAAATGCTAAGTACTTTTGACTGAATAGCAGCAGGGACCTTGGTCACACTTCCAGGTAGAGAGCAGTACTTGTGACTACAGGGGAGTAAAGGTCCTTCCTGGGTAAAGACCAAAACAAAGACGAAGAAACCCTCCTTGGATCACAGAACCATGGAAGCCCTGAAAGCTTACAGGTTCCCAGAACTAATTCTGAAAACAAGAATGCAAAAGACCATAACATTTGTGATAGTGACTCCGCATTCCCAGGTGAGCAGAGCCCAACTTTAAAATAAAGTTCAAGGTCAAGAAATGGGGGGGAGGAAATTTAGTCAAGAAGAAAAAAAAGAACATGACCACGAAAAACGACTATGATGACAAGGAAGATCAAGACACAAATTCAGAAGAATATAATAATGTGAAAACAGTTACAAGCAAAGCTTTAAAGAAAAATGCAAATTGGACACAAGTTCAACAAAAATTCTTAAGCTAGCCAAAGAAAAAAATGAGAGTTGTAAAGGAAAAGTTAGAAAAAAGAAATCAGAATGATGCAAGGAAATTGTGAAAAGTCTATTAACAGTTTGGTAAAACAAAAAAAAAGTGGCACAAAAAAAAATACTAAAGAGTATAAAAAGAAATGTCCAAATGGTAAAAGAGGGGGGAAAATAACTAAATAAAAGAAAAAAAGAAATAACTGAATAAAAGAAATCATTAAAAAACAGTATTGACCAAATTGAAAAAAGGTACAAGGGCTCATTGAAGAAAATAATTCCCTAAAAATTAGAATTGGTCAAGTAGAATCTAATGACTCCATGAGACATCAAGAAACAGTAAAAGTCAAATAATGAAAAAATAGAAGGAAATATGAACTATTTTGTCAGAAAAAAAATTGTACGAACTGGTAAAGAGATTGAGGAGAGACAATTTAAAAATTATTGGACTACCTGAAAGCCATGATCAAGAAAAAAGTATAGACACTGTATTTCAAGAAATTATAAAGGAAATTTGTATTATATATCTTAGAACCAGAGGATAAATAGAAATGTAAAGAATCTATTGATGACCTCCTGAAAGAGATTGCAAAAATAAAAACTCCCAGTACTATTACAACCAAATTCCAGAACTACCATGTCAAGAAAAAAATATTGTAAGCAGCCAGAAACAAACTATTCAAATTTTGTGGAGCCACAGTCAGGATAAAAAAACATTAAGTAGCTTCCATGTTAAAGGAGTGGAGAATTTAGAATATGATATTGCAGAAGGTAAAGGATCTAGGATTAAAACCAAGAATACCCTACCCAGCAAAACTGATATAATTCTTCAGGGGCGAAATGGACATTTAATGAAATAGAAGACTTTCAAGCATCCCTGATGAAAAGACCAGAGCTGAATACAAAATCTGACATTCAAATACAAGACCTGAGAAAAGTATAAAGAGGTCAACATGAAAAAGAAATCATAAGGTCCTTAATAAAGTGAAATGGTTTACATATGGGAAGATGATAAATGTAACTTCTAAGAACTTTATCATTATTGGGGCAGTTAGAAGGAGTTTACATAGGTAAAGGTAACAGACATAATTGAATTATGTTGAAATGATCTAAAAAATGAAGAGGTGATAAAAGAGGGATGCACTGGGCAAAGTGGGAAGGTAGAGGAAGAATGGTAAAAATTATCTCCAAAAAAAATAGGATATGTAAGGAAGAACTTTTACAGTAGAAGGGAAAAGAAAGGATGCTAGAGAATTCTTAAAGTTGATATTCATTTAAATTAGTTCAAAGAGGAAAGAATATATATTATCTTAATATACATTCATACATACATATATGCATCCATGCATATATACATACATACATACACATCTGGGTGGGTACAGACATCAATCTTACTCAACAGTGAAATAGAAAGGGAAAAGGATAAGAAAAAAAGGAGGTGATCAAGGAGAGGGCAAATGAAAGGAGGTAGTGGTCAGAAGAAAAACTGAATTTTGAGTAAGGGCAAGGTAAAAGGAGAGAAAGAAAAGGATAAACAGAACAAAATAGGATGGAGGGAAATGAATAGGTAGTAATCATAAGTGTGAATATGAATGAAATGAACTCATGCTTAAAATGAAAGCAGATAGCAGAATGGATTAGAAACCAGAACCCAACAATATGTTGTTTTCAAGAAATACACTTGAAACAGAGAGACACACAGAATTAAAATAATGGCTAGAGTAAAATCTATTATGCTTCAGCTGAGGTTAAAAAGGAGAAAGAAAAAGAAAAGGAGGAGGAGAATGAGGAGGAGGAGGAAAAGAAAGGGTAACAACCATGATTTCAGACAAAGAAAAAGCAAAAATATATCTAATAAAAGAGATAATCAGGGGAACCACATTTTGCTTAAAGACATAATAGACAATGAAGTAATATAAGTACTAAGCAAATACATACCAAATAGTATCTATATTCTTAAAGAAAATTAAGTGAGTTACAGAAGGAAATAAAGAATAAAACTGTATTAGAAGGGCACCTCAACTTTTCCTTCTCAGAACTAGATTGATCTAACCATGAAATAAATGAGAAAGAAGTTAAGGAGATGAATAGCAAAATTCATTTATCAAAACAGAAGTCAAGAATATAAAAGAAAAATGTGAAAGAAGGTGGTCTAATAGCAAGAGATTTCAAATTATTACCAAATGTTAATTATCAAAACAATTTGGTACTAGCTATGAAACAGAGTGATGGATCAGTGGAATAGATTATGTACACAATACATAGAAATAAATTACCATAATAATATAATGTTTGATAAACCCAAATATCTAAGCCTTTTTACTATTTGACAAAAATTTCTGGGAAAATTGGAAAGTGATTTGGCAGAAACAAGGAATAGTCCAACACCTCATACCATATACAAATATAAGGTCAAAATGTATAAATGTAGACACAAAGGGCAATATTATAAACAAATTAACAGAGTGTGAAAAAAAATTTATCTGTTACCTCTATGGGCAAGTGAAGAGTTTGTGACCAAGCAAAAGATAGAGAGGATCACAGAAAGTGAAACAGATTATTTTGATAACATGAAATTTAAAAGGTTTTTTGCACAAACAAAACTAATACAGCCACAATTAGAAGGAAAGCAGGAAATGGGGGGAGGGGAATTATAGTAAGTTTCTCTGATAAAGGTCTCATTTCTCAAATATATACAGAAATTAATCAAATTTATTTTTTTAAAAGAGCCATTCCCCAAATGACAAATGATCATAAGATATGAACAGAAGAAATAAAAGCTATCAAAAGGCATAAGAAAAAGATAGTCTAAATCCCAATTGACTAAAGAAATGCAAATTAAGATGACTCTAAGGTACCGCCTTACATCTATCAGATTGGCTAACATGTAGCATATACTGGATCCCCATCTGCCAAAAGTATGCAGGAGATTGAGAAGCTTCCAAGATTATCTTCTAGTTCACAGGTACTATGTTTCCATCATCAACAAACTCTCCCAATTCTTTTGTATCAGGTGGGAGTTACCTGAATCTATAGCTAATAGACTGAACATCAGAGAGAAAGGAGAAACAAATGAGGAAAAATATTCAATTAAAACTTCTATTCCCAGAATAGTGGCGATCCTACTCTCTACTAAGATAATCAGGCTATATACTGGGTGTTTTACACAGCTTTTGAAAAGTAACGTAGCATCAAAGAAAAATTTCCAAAAATGTATAAAATGGTATATTCAATATGGTATGGATAAATGATCATAGTAAGAGTAAGTTGACCATTTCAAAGATAAAAAGCAAAATGAGAAAAAAAAGGCATAAAAATCATTGAATCATAGATATAGAACTAGAAGAGATCTTAGAGGACAACAAGCCCAACCTGCACATTTTATAGCCAGGGAAACTGAGGCAAAAAAAGGTTTAGTGATTTATCCAGGGTCATACAAGAAGAAACTTAGAAAATCAATCCTACCGTTTGCTTATTTTTCCAGAGAAATTCTCAAGTAAGGCCCAAGATATGTTATAATTCACAGGAAAAAAAAATGGAAAAGAAAGCTAATACTCAACGGATAAGGAGTCAAAGGATAGAAACAAATTTTCTCTTCAAGAGATTAATTACAAACTAATAAAAATCATGTAAAATAGTCCTACAAATCACCAATAATGGAGGAAATTCAAATCAAAACAATTTTGAAGTTTTATCTCACATTCAGAAAATTGGGGAAGATGATAAATGATAGGAAGAGTCATTGTTGGAGGGGCTATGGGAAATCAACCATATGAATATATTCTTGGTGAATCTAAGAACTGATCCCACCTTTCTGGAGACCAATTTGAAATTATGCTAAGAAAGTGATTAAAATATTTGTTGCCCCCAATGAAGTAAAAGGTAAAAAGAACCAACGTACACTGAAATATTCATAGCAGCACTTTTGTAGAAATAAAGAATTGAAGACAAAGTAGATGATTATTAATTGGGGAATGACTAAATAAACTGTGGCACATTAGTATAGTGGCATATTACTGTGTCATTAAAAAATGATGAATATGAACAATTCAGGGGGTCGTGGGAAGATAACATGAACTGATGCAAAGTGAAGTAAAAGATAACCAGGAAAAAATATCCACAACTACAAGGTAAGTAGAAAACAGCAATAACAACCACACAATGAAAACTGTAATTATAATGACATTTGACCCTAAACAGGAGCTGTGAGAATGTGCCTCCCTCCCTTCTTTGTGGACATGGAAGACTATAGATGTGGAACATTGTCCATAGTGTCAGACGATTAAAGTGCTTGTTATTTTTGCTGAATTGTTTTATTTTTCTCTTCCTTTTTTTTCCTTAAGTATAAGGGATGGTTCTCAGGGTGAGACAAAAGCCACAGATGTCAGGAAACAACAATAATATAAAAATAAAATATACCAGTTACATTTTTTAATGGAGAAGATAGTGGTGGCCCTTAATGAGAAAATGGAAATCACACTGTTTAAATGTCTTTAATTGAAAAGTGACATGAATGGAAGGCTAATAATTACTTGCATAAATAGTGATACAATTAAAAAAACTAAAGAAGATTGGCTAAAAGTGCTTAGGCATCCCACTGGGTTTGCTATACTACCTTTAAAAACATGTCCAATGCTTTAAAAAATCTTTCATATTTTAGTTCCTCAAATTATGCCCATCACAGAAGTGTGGTTGTTGTTCAGTCATTCATTTATGTCCAACTCCTCGTAACCCCATGAACCATACTATTCATGGGGTTTTCTAGGCAAAGATACTGGAGTGGTTTGCTATTTCCTTCTCCAGTGGATTAAGGCAACAGAGATTAAGTGACTTGTGCAAGGTCACACAAGCTGGTAAGTATCTGAGACTGGATTTGAACTCAGGCTTCCTGACTCCAGGTCCAGTGTTCTATCCATTCTACCTCACTTTCATGCTATAGGACAACCATCTCCCAAAAACCATAGGAAAAAGGAGTGATGACAGAGACTGTACATGCATGGGATGCTCATTGCACAAGGATGTTCCCAGCTACTTGGCACAATTTGCTTACCTTTCTCCATCTCCAGCCCTGAAGTGTACAGAATCCATTTTCATTTCATATGGGTTTCAGAAGGAACTAGAATGTCTTTGATTGTTTGTTTTGATACCAAAGTTTGATTTAAGTCATTTCTCCCTTAATAATTGATGTCCTATTTGGGAGCTAATTTAGTGATCAGAAAAGAATGTAAATGAAGCAATTTGTGCCTCGATGTTATTTTTACACAATTACAACAGTCACTTCAGCCACACCAGTAACATAGATTGTGTCCCAAATCATATGTTAACCAAAAATAAAGAGTCTCCTAAAACATTAGCATTCCCTAATATCTTGAAGAAATTGGAAGTATGAATTATGGGAAAACAAATCTTTATTACAGAAAATTATAGAAAAACAGGTCTCAGAGAAATTTGAGAATTATGGGGAAATGAGTCTCTATTAAATTCTTTAATAGAGAAAGGTCTCTATTAAGTAAGAGGTACCTAGGAACATTTTCATAAAGAACTGAAGAGGCATTTGAGAAGCATACGCCTACTAGCTTGGCCTGAAATTGAGCTTTTTAAACAATAAAATTCAAAACTAGATCTGGGAAGGTGGCTTCTTGGCCTGCATATATCTATTTAATCTCTTAGGCACAATTATAAGGAGAACTTTGAATGCATGCTACAATTGGTAGGAGTTTCTTTATCCCATTAGGGTAACCACACACTGAACTCAATTGGGAGCCAGGACGGAATTGTTTTTGTGATATTCGAGTAGCACAATATGTGATTTTTATCTGGAGTAGACTGCTGAGAATTAGAGGGAATTAGTCATCTTTTCCAATGTGTTTTTTTTAACAGTCATAAAGTTATGAAGGCCTGACTCAACAATTTTAATGTTGCAATATGTCACCTAGCTGTCTCTTTACTTAAAATTACATGATTTAGAAGACGGACTTAAAAAAAAAAAAAAGATTGGAACAGGAAAAGGAAAGGATTCAGACAAAGCAAGAGCGAGGCAAAAAATGAAAGAACTTATAGGAAGCTAAGTTTAACCATTTTGGCTGCAATTTTATACAGCTTCTCTTAAGTGACACATTGCGATTCCATGTTTATCCTCTCAGGGATTTATATGCCATAATTGCCTAGTCAAATGATGATATTTTTAAAACTACCAATGCTGTGAATTTGACTTGGACTCTGATGTGTTGTTAAACATTGGAATGGGTCACCCAGGGAGGTTTGTAGAATCTCCCATGAAAGGGCTTTTAAGAGCAAAATAGAATCTGATCTGTCTTGGCTGGGGTGTGACTACATGGTTTATGTACTCACTTTTCCAGCTTCTTCCAGAAGCTGATGATCACCAAGTACCATATACACAGCTCACTGTACTTTGTCATAATGTGTTTGTACCATACCGGGAAAGAATAGACTCTGAAAGGGCTGCATGATGTAGGGGAATGAAATCCGGATTTGGAGTTAGAGGGAGGGTAAGAAGGTAAAGGAAGGGTTTTAAATCCTAAGCATGCTGTTAACTGCATGAACTTAGTCTTTCCCTGTCTGGGTCACAGTTTCTTCATCTATAAAATAAGAATGTGAGACTAGAGATTCCTTTACCTCTAAATCCTAATGATCAATCAATCAGCCACCATTAATTCACTCCATATTAGGTACTAAAGATACAAAGTTTAAATGAAGCAATCAGTCCTTGCCCTCAAAGGCACATGTATAACTATATACACAGTATATGCAAAATAAACATTGTAATTTTTTAGGAAGAGGTATGAGCTTTGGGAAAGTCCTTCTGATCCTTTTAACATTCCCTACGCTTCAGAGTTGTAAGGAAAGTGCTTCACAAACTTTACAGAGCTACATAAATGTGGGCTGTTACTCCTTGATGTGTTTTTTTGTTTGTTTTTTCAGCAAAGATGATGGATTTGAGCTGATCCATCCATGCCACTGGTTTTCCCTTGTCACCTAAGGCATGCATTTGCAAACCAGCTGGCCAGGATTAGGGAATACCATCTGTGGCTGGAGAACAGAACTAAGCTATCAGGATCAGGAGCTAGATGCAGCCATCATCCATACTTTTATACAACCTAACTTTAATCATTCAAAAGATCTGTGATTGAATAAGTGCCCTCTCTCCACTTACTATAAGAGATCACAGTGCCTCTTACTCCTTAGCTTATAGCTACATTAGTTTCTATGGCCAAAAATATCAGCATCAGATGGCCATCTCTCTAAACACAGCTGGGCTTGTATCCAGACAGCAATACATGGTTTATCCTTGAGTTTGTTTTCTGGCTAGAACTTGTGTTCCATAGAATATAGATTCATTTCTATATCACAGTAAGGTACCAACCAACTGGGACTTTGGTGGAGGTACCATGAGCAGCTAGAGAGGCACAGAAGATAGAGCACTGGGTTTAGGACAAGGAAGACTCATCTTGAGGAATTCAAGGTTACTCACTAGTTGTATGACCATAGGCAAATCATTTAACCCGGTTTGCTTCCATTTCTCACATATAAAATGATCTGGACAAGGAAATGGCAAACCACTCCAGTATCTTTGTCAAGAAAACCCCCAACAGAGTCACCCAGAGTGAGATACAACTGAAACAACCTGGACAACCACAAACAACCACCATAGGGGAAGGGATATAAATTAGTAGATGAATATTCAACAAAACTAATTGAGTAGAAGCAACAATATCACTAATGATTAAGAACCTTTTAGGATCATTGATCAGGAATTGAACTCAGGAGGTCAATTGATCCAATCACTTCACTTTGCAGAGGAAACAGAGAACAAAGAAGGTTAAGTGACTTTCACAAGGCCTCATGAGCAATAAGCGGCAAAGGCAGTGTTTGAATTCAAGTCCTAAGTAACAAAACAAACAAAAAAAGATTTACACTAGATAAATTAAGTGGCATATCATATATTTTGAGGTGCTTAGCAGATATTACTTGAATGATAGGGACTAAAATCTTACATTCAAGGATGAACCTACACAGAAACAAAGAAAGAATTGAGATAATATGCATGGCATTGGAGTTCTGCTAAATGGCAGAAAGCGAAAAGTGAAGAAAAGCTGATAGTTGGGATAGGTCCAGTAGGAAGCAGTAAATCCCCTTGGAATAGTGCAAAAGCCTTATTTAATTTGCTAACCCTTTGTTCTATACAATAATCAAATATAAGAGTAGGAACTTAATGCTTTCAAGATCATTGTCCAACTTTTCGGGTTTTACAGACAAGGAAGCACAGGCCTTTGGAGATGAAACTATGTGTCTCAGGTTGTATTTAGAACTCTCCCTTGGTCAAGCAATACTTCATCAGGCGTTTTTGCCAGCCAAAGTGGAAATATGATCTTCATGGGCCTCTAAATATCTTCCAGACTGATGCTAAATGGGGCCGACTTGGCACAAGCTTCCTTCCTTTCCCAGGAAATTCACACTGAACAGCTAATTGTGTTAAAATGCTTTCCATTTAACTTCCGTCTCTACTAACAAGCAAAATCTCACCATTTCCATTTGTTGTCTCAGTCCCAGACCAGGTTTTCTTTTTCTGATTTGATTTTCCTAAGGCCTTCTCATCCTTTTCATGCTCCTTCTCATCACAGTGTAAGTCCATGAAAAATTAAAAGCTCTGGTTCAGCAGGGAAGCCAGATCCTTTTAAAAAGAATGTTCTCACCAACTCAACTCCAGGACATGCATCTCCAAGCAGTACTGCCTCAGACAAGAACAGTGAGTTACAGAGTCATCTCCCCAGACACTCCAATTCTCAAGGGGTTGCAGCAATAACATTTTGGTTTCTTTTATGGTTTTTTTATCATGCCATAGTCAGTTCCTTCATATGGGAGCAAATTATGGAATGAAGAAGAATAAATAACCCCTTGCCAATAGAATCCACTATTGTAATGTGCACATTCTTTGGGCATTCAAAAGGTATGTAGTAGGAAGGACAAAGAGTGATTCGGTTCAAAACAAAAAAACAAATTTGCAGTTACTAGAAGAAACAGTTGAGATATATGGGTAAACCATTTGGTTTACATGGAGAAGCATAAAACATCAAAATGAATTACAATAAGCAACCAACCTCTCTCTCTCTCTCCCCTGTCCCCTCTCTCTGTCTCTCTGTCTCTGTCTCTCTCTCTTTTTCTCCTCTCTCTCTCCCTCCCTCTCTCTCCCTTTCTCCTACTCTTTCTCCTCTCTAAAAGTATAGATATAGATAGATATGGATGCGCATAGGCATATATGTATATATGATTTCTTTAATTATTCTTTTATAAACTATATATATATGTATATATATACATATGTATATATATATATATATATATATATATATATATATGCATGTGTGTGTGTGTGTGTGTTACCAGCAACGAATGGGACTAAGAAAGAGAAATTGTGGTTTGGATACGATTCAAGTAGTAATACTCTGTGTCTCTGCATGAATCAAATAGCAGTTTAATTCAATTCAACACAGATTTAAGGGCCTTCTATATGCTAGGGACTGGTGGGTGGAGGGGTACAAAGTCAAGCATTAAACAGTCCCTGGTTTCTAAAACTGTACATTCTACTGGGGCAGAGACAAATAAAACATAATGAATAAATTAATATAAAATACATACATAGTCATTTCTATTACAGTTGATTGAAAAGAGAAAAAAATTCAATACTTAATAATGGCTGGGAGAGGATTACCAGGGATAAATAACCAATTCAGTTTATGTGAACTCAACATTAGTTGGTTGTTTTGGCATTGTAAAGATAAAATCACAATACAGGAAGGAAGAGGGCTGTTTTGAATACAGTTATCCCATGGAAGGTGAGAGGTAAAGAATTCAACAAACCGGGTCAACCCTTAGGTTGAAACTAGAATTAAAATATACCTTAATTCTCTCCACACATCTCCATCTTTCGGTCCCTCCCTCTGTGCTGACAGCTGATTTCCCTGGAGAGCAATGTGCTCTCCTCCAAGTGTGGCTGGGCTGCTGGCATTTGGCTGGCTTAGTGCATGTGGATATTGTCCTATCAAGATACCTAGATTTCACCTTTCCTCAAAGCAAGGCAAAGGAGTGGAATGGCCAACAACCGGGCACACCTGGAGTGAGGAAAGTCCACAGGAAAGATCTACTGGGGGAGAGCAAAGAACTCTGAGAGAGAAAGAGAGATAGAGAGACAGAGACAGAGACAGAGAAACACAGAGACACAGACACAGAGACAGAGACAGAGACAAAGACAGAGAAACAGAGAGAGAGGGACAGAGACAGAAACACAGATACACAGAGACAGAGACACAGAGAAATACAGACACAGAGAGAGACAAACAGAGATAGACAGAAGGAAGGAGGGAGGGAAGAGAGAGAGATGAAATAAGTACAAGAAATAATCATAACAGTCTGAAATACATAAGATCCTCAATTTTGGTACTTGGCAACTCTCACCGAGTTGAGCAGAGCTGATCCGGTTTAAATTTAGCCCACTTCAGATTTGTCCCCATCTTTTTCTGAGAGAATACAATATATGATACTCACGAGCCAGTCTTGAAAATATAAACAACATCTACCAGCTTTTAAAAAGGTTTGCCAGCACACCTCCCATCTCTGCTTCCCTGAAGTTTTACAAGTCTCAGAGTGTTATCTACAATCTTTCCCGGGTGGGACCACAAAATAACTGCTTATTTCAGGTGACAAGTGAGTATGCATTTTGAAAAATTCTGAGTAATGTGGCCAAAACGAGCTAACGGCTTGAAGAGCAACAATCGTGATGATGAGAAATCCTTATTGAATCAGTACATGGAGATGAACACTAAAAGTCCTTCTCTCTCAACACCTGTGGCAGAGAGTCTCCCTGGAGAGGTTTCTGAGGCCATGAGCTTGAATGGGGGAAAAAAAAAATCTCATCTTTAATTTCAGTAACTTCTAACTGAAATTCAGTATTTCCTTCAATTATGAATATTTTTAAATGATTCTAAGAAAGGGTCCACTGGCTCCACCAGATTGTCAAAGGGTCATGACTTAAAAAAGATTCAGCTATTTATTGTTAAGGCTAACTCAGTCAGAAGCAGACTATTCTATATGCATTTTCCAAAGTTTACATGTGCCTTAACTAAACTGCAGGGAAAAGATGAATTTCCCACAAACTCAGTATAAACTAACAATGTGATATGACTGCTTAAAAAGCTAATGTAATCTCAGGCCTTAATAGAAAATGTGTGGTCCAGGTTAGGGTAAGCAAGGGTATAGCATGATGGTCATCTGAAATGGTGGATTCAGTCCTAAATTTATTAATATTCACAAACTGAGGCATATTCATACAAGAGTGACAATGATGGTGAAGGGTCTGGAAAGCATCTCATACAATCAATTAATAAATAAACCTTCATTAAGTGTCTACTGCATACCAGTCACTGTGCTAAGCACTGATAATACAGAAAGAGACAAAAGTTAATCCCTGCCCTCAAGGAACTTACAATCTAATGGGAAAGATGATATGCAAAAAAATATACAAAGGAAGCCATATATGAAATTAATAAAATGTGCCGGAGGCAACTGGGTGATGAGGTGGATAGAGCACAAAGCCTAGAGTGAGGAAGACCTGAGTTCAAATTCAGCCTTAGACCCTTACTAGTTGTGTAACCTTGGGCAAGTCACTTAACTCTGTTTTCCTTGGTTTCTGTATTTATAAAATTATCTGGAAAAGTAAATGGCAAACCACTCCAGTAGAAAACCCCAATGGAGTGACAGAGTTGGTCATGATTTTTAAAAAAATGTGCCAGGCACTGTTAAGGACAACCCTGGGAGTTAGGTTCTCTTATTTATTCCATTATTTCTATTATTTATTCCACTTTACAGCTGAGGAAACTGAGGCAGGCAGTCATTAAACAATAACAACAATAATAATGATTATTGTATCTACCATTTATATGGTGCTTATTACATGCCAAATACTGTGCTAAGTATTTTACAACTATTATTTCATTTGATCCTCACGATAACCCCTGGAGGTAATTAATGGATATTAAACCCATTTTACACATGAGGAAGTCAAGGCAGAGAGAGGCCAAGTGACTTTCCCAGGGTCCCACAGATAATAAGTGTCTGAAGCTAAATGTCAATTCAGGTGTTACTGACTCCAGGCCCAGAACTCTTAACATTGTACCACCTTGCTTCCTACTTCTAGAGCAGATTTCCAGTATTTGGGAGAGGAGGGAATTAGATGAGTTTTAAGTTCCTTCCAACTCTAAGATTCTAAAATTCCAAAAGAATAAAAAAAATATATCATTAGTTTTGCAAAATCCTAAATGTTTTTAAACTCCAAATGAAAAATTACTCTTGGGTTTTCATTTTGATGTAATTTTCCTTTAAAATGGGACAGCGAATTTTGTAATTATTAAGAAGAAATTGAAAACAAGTTAGGCCTATCTCAAGTGCCTTTTCGACTGAGGGCAGTTATAGTGTTTTTCTTTCTTCATATTCGAAGAGTTATGTATTTTCCTAAAAATGCTGAAATCCAAAGCAAGAAAAATTCCTCAGGAAAAAACAAGTCACAAATACTGCTGGGGGCTCGCCCCCCCATATTGAAATTTATCAGATTCGTGCCTTCAGGGTCACATGGGAAGGCAAACCACTAGAGTGCTCCTGTGTGGCACTAAGGATCAGGTCTGTCATGGGCTGGTACCAAGGATTTCCTCTGCTACAGGATGAGGCTTCCCAAGCTGGGAGCAGACAAACAGAGCCCTGAAGTCCCAGGGAAGCTCAGGAAAGGGCTGGGAGCCTCAGACTAGGCCTACAGACCTCCTGCTCCATTAGTGGAGACTAAAAGTGCTAATCTGAGGGGCCAGACACAGGAAGCAGCAGTTAATACCAAAAAATACTGGAAAAGAAATAATATTCAAAAGACATAATAGACAAGAATTATGCACAAGATATAACTATAAGTTGCTATGGTTGTCTGAGTAAAGAGAGTTCGTGTTATCTCTTTCCTAATGCTGATGACAAACCTTGGGCAAAAAAATCAAAAGGATGGCTTTGTTCCTAAGAATGTCCTTAATGTTAGCCATATTGGTATAAACAGATTATTCTAAGACCTGAATTATTTAATTATTTTCCTCAGAAATACATCAATATGACAGTTTCCTTCAATAATTAAATACAAATGACCCACATGTCTTAATACCAGATGTTCATTAATAATATAGCAATGAGACACAATCTGGCAATCATTTTTATCAGGAAACAATTTAGAAGTGGCACCTTTATTTTAATACCAAACCATTCCCCAAGCTGGGACTAGACACCCAAAGCCTCCAGATTTTTGGTGCTCTTCCAAATATAGCCATGTTTATTGATTGGAAAAGTAAACAAATTAGGAAAGAAAATACCACAATAGCCCACACTAGAAAAGAAGCATCATTTTCTAAGGATACTGCCCTTAAGAACCTCAATCAGTTCAACTTCACATACATCTGATTTTCTCCATTGATCTAGACTTCATTATTAGAATAACTCCATCTTTGGTCCAGAGTTTCTTGTAAAAAAAAAAAGTGTTCATGGAGTCAGTAAAAATGAACCAAACAAATGGGTTATCCCTCAAGACCACAGTGTATTTGATGATATGGGAAAATAGAATAAAGTAGAACATTTTGGGGCTTGACTTTCCTGGACAAGTTCTCTGAAGAAAATAAATGCTCTCAAATCAATTCATCAAACTTGGTGTGACCAAAGGTGACAGTGAACAACTTTAGTAAGTACCAGTGAAAATGAAAGGATAAAGAGGCAGAGACAGTACAACAGCAGCTCAGTGTCAGTGTGATGATTTGCTCCAAGCCCCAGATGTCCTTGCCTAGGCAATAATTCATTGGGAATAGTGTCCAGGGAGGTATTTACTATGACTCAAATCCTGGGCAACAGAGAATTTGATGTAACATTTAGGAATGGGACAATATGTGATCAGTTCTGAAACAAGTACATGGAGAAAACCCAGGGTTGCAGAGCTCGGATAAAATCTATATACTTGGCTTAATAATGAAATGGTGTTGTTGTACACCATTCATGTTATAACCTAACCAAATAAAATCCTGCATGGTTTTGAGGCCATGGCGATTTGCATGGAACGCAAAAGGATGAAATGGAAATGTGCTAAGAAAAGGCTCAATTAAAATATCTACCAAGATGTATTTTTTTTTTTTACTTTGGAGTCAAAGAAAGGTATTCAGCGCAGCCATTTTGGGGACTCACAGGAGCAGCATGGCGAACAGGAATGTGACTCGAAGGAAACACCTGGAGTTTTTTTTAAATTATTTTAAAGTATTCTTCATTCATTTTATTTTTATATCACTCACTCAGTCAAAAAGCATTTATTAGGCACCAACTATGTGCCAGGCATGATGCTAAGTATTAGAGATACAAAGAAAGACAAAAAACAAAAACCTCTAATCCCTGCTCTCAAGGAGCTCACAGTCTTAAGGGGGAAACAACATGTAAATGACTATGGACAAATTAGAAATGTACAGAGTAAATAGGAGATTATCAACAGAGGGAAGGCACTAACATTAAGGGGGAATCAAGAAAAGCATCTAATAGAAAACAGAATTTTATCTGGCACTACAAGGAAGCTAGGGAAGTGTCTAGGCATGTATACATGTATATCTGTACATATACACAGACTTCTGCATGCATATATCTGGACTTTTGTAAGTAACATTTTGACATATATATGCACTTTTGTACATATATGTGCATGTATACACATACACCTGGACTTGTGTATCATATGCCCAGAAGTACATCTTAGGCTTGTGTATGTACATCTAGACATGTAGATATATATCTTGATTTATTAACATATAAACCTGAACATGTGTACATGTTCATCTGTAGATGTATATTTGTACATGGGTTATTAGCCTGGATATATTCATGTACCCAATCCAAATGTGCATATGTGTGTATGGTAATGTGTATTTTTAGACCTGTGTCCACCTACATCTGGGTGAACATCTGGACTTTGCTTACATCTAGATGGCTGTTGCCCTTGTCCTCCTCCAAGCACAACAAATGTACTAGATAGATACCTTCCATACTTTCTCCTGATAGAAGGATATTGAACACTGGAGCTGTCCATGTGTTTTTCTTTGCCTTCATTCCACATGATTAAACCACCTTCATTTTCTATTATCTATTTCCCTGCTGGCATCCTTTACTTCTATTCCTCTTCCTCATTTGTTATATTTTGCACCCCATTCATGCCCACTATACACTCCATTGCCATCTTTGTGATACTGATTTTCAATTCTTTGGAGACTTGGGTTCCATATCTCATAGCCTTATAACACCAGTAGAAGACTGCTGATGTTGCTCCTATATCTATTCTCTGGATTCAAGTAGAACAAGTTTGCCATTCTTCCACATGACAACCTTGAAAATTACCTGATCATTCATAATCCTGTCTCTGAAAGTCTTCTCTCTTCCATGCTAGACACTACCAGTTATTTCAACCATCTGCTTATAGCATGGTCTTCATTCAACTCATCATCCTGGCTTCTCTCTTCTGGTCATATTCCAGATGTTCCTCCTAACCAGAACTAAAAACTAAACCCCAGATGTGGAGTGTAGTATAGTATAGTATAGTATAGTCCCTGACCAGGACAAACTAGAATAGACCCATTATGTCCTCCTTCCGGACAGTTTATTTGGTTAGCATATTGTACTGTTGCTTCATTTGAAATCAGATGACTAAAACCCCTGATCTTTTCCACATGAGTAGTTTTCTAGGAATCACTTATCCATCTGTATTTGTAAAGCTGATTTATTGGGGTCTGGTCATCTTGAGAGGTGAGTCATTTGAGATTACATCTCCCTGTAGAAGATGTGGATATGCCCTTTCACATCTTGAGGGAGTTGATGATACCTTGTAGTTCTGGGCCCCAGTTGACCTATTCACACTTCTTTGAAAAATGAATGATTAATCTCATCAAGTGAAGATAATTTAATTGACTCAGGCCTTTGTGGATGGAGCCAACTCTTTGTACCAGGCCTATTAAATAGGCAGCAGAAAACCTTCAGATGGGGAAGAGTTATTAAACTGGAGAAAAAGTAGAGCTTGAGTAAATCTGCATCATGTTGGTAGAGATGGAAGCCTGAGCTTCTTTTCTTTTTTTTTTTTTTTTTTTACAGTTTTCCAATCTTTGGAGTCTTTAATGGAGATGGAAAGTTCCCATCACATAAGCTCTCACCTACTGGGAGAGGTGGAAGTGAGAGGCAGTCAACATAACTTCAGTTTTTAAGACTAACAACTCTCAAACTGAGGGTCTCCACAAGTGGGTTTAGGAACCTGAGGTCCAGAAACTCCCCAAACCTTTACCCAAGTCTAGGTTATGTGGGTCCAACATCTCCTGGGGCCATGCAGTTGGGAGCCCTGTCTCAATGCAGTTTGAAACTTGAGATTCTAATGTACAGTATAAGGAAAGGCACCAGTCTCTTCTATATGCCACTTAAGTCACCAGGAGAAAGAGCCTGAGGAATGTGTAGTTCAGAGCAAGTCCTCCCTCACAGCCTGGGTGTCAGGAAGAAAAGGGAAGGTCTTACCTGACAGAATATAGGTTCCCAATACAACCCTTTTGAGATGTGCCTTGGAAGGTAGGGTTGGCTGGATGCCAGCACTGTTAGGCCCAGTCCTATTCAACAGCTAAGGTTTGTAAGGCAAAAACTAGCAAGCATGAGATGCAGTGCAACAAGGAGTTTGGGGAACTCCAGCACAGCTGAACTCTGGAAACACAGCACAAAAGGGGAGCTAGCTGAGGGAATGTGGAGCAATCAAGTTTTATTGAGGGAAATACTCAAAATAAGAAGGATCAGTAAGGGAGGGTGGATATATGTCAAGTCCATTGGGTTCCTGGATGAAATATTAGAGCCTCAAACTGGTACAATCCATTGAGTATTGATAGGATTATTATCTGAGTCAAGCAGAATCAGATATTAGGGAAATTGCTTAAAAACTCTGGTCACTATGTGCAGGTCAAGGTTAGGTGGACTTGTGATAATCATGCTAAGGGAAATGCCTGGTAAAAGATGGCTTTCAGTCATTGCTGCAGGACTTACTTTGACAGGAGGTATGTCAATGTGATGAGGGTTACCATAAAATGGCAAGGTATAGGGTTAGGGTGCTCGAGATCCCAAAATACCAACATATCCTGCCAAATGAATTCAACTCAAGTCTTCTCTCAGCCAAAGAAAAGAGAAGTTATTAAAAGTCTGCTTGTATTGGACACAGTGCAAGTCTGTGCCAGAAAATTCTATGGCACTCTCACACATATGTAGGCAAGATGGGGTCATATACAGAAAGGCTGTGGGAGGAATCTAGGGGTGGTGTAGGGGAGGAGTTTGGGAAGGGTGTTCAGGAGGCATCTGATGAGGTCAGACTCCAATGAGTGAAGTTGTTGAGGCTACCTGGATAATGGTGGGCTAGACCAGTTCAAGGGTGTAACAGTTGATTTGGGTATAGATATTTTGATAGGCTCAAGGGTGGGAAGCAGATGGACAATGGAGGGCCAGGTTAGTAACAAAGGTTTGAGCAGAGCCACAGTGAAAGGCTTATGGCCTCATGCAAATACCTCATCAAGTAGGAAGATTCAATCAGAGTTCAAGGGGGTTCCCAGAGCCTGCACCTCATCAAAGCCTGCACCAAATTAAATCAGGGGATTTGAGTTTCCCCTGAAATTTCTTCATAGCAGGATAAGGACACTACTGAAGTCTCTACAAGCTCCTTCCACTTCCTCACTACAATGCCTGGCATAGAATTACATGCTCAATAAAAATTTTTTGACTGATTTGTTGAACTACCTGTTATTGCCACCTCTCTTCCCTTGTAGATGGATGAAAGCACAAGTAACTTCAAAGTGCGTATGCCCCAACTTCTCCAAGGCTGTATTAGTGGAAGGTGAAGGAGAAAGAAGGGAATCAACCTTTTTTCAACTCTTAGCAAAACCCAGGTCCTCTACTGCTGTGCTCTCTCTCCAATTATCAGTGAGACCACATTTTAAACCACCTCTTCTCCCTTTTATTGGCCAGGCAACAAAGAGCTACTCTATCCATAACCAACTGAGCCAATCAAATCATCTTTAAGTCAATGAGTAAGTACTCATCCTCAATGAAGCATATTGGTTGTCAATAAGTACCCAGGCCTAAAATATATCTTCAGTGCTATCAAAGAGAAGTTACTTTGTGTCCATACCTCCCAGAAAAAACGATGCAAAGTCCCAAACAATTGTTCACTACCCTGTAACCTCAGCAAAATGATCACGCTGCTCCTCAGGTCAACAACCCTCAACAATGTGGTATTTTACAGTTATACCCCTTAGATTTCATGACTGGATTAGGTTCATCCTAGGCTACTCAGCTCTTTTTGGGCTGTACAAGGGATTAACTCTCTCCCCCAGCTTCCTGTCATCTGCAGATTTGCTAACCATAACATCTATGCCTTTATCCAAATAAGTGCCTGACCACCCCCAGCAATCACTCTCTCCACTGAAGATTCACTTACAAGCCTTGTCTGTACCACTTACCTCACCACCATCATAGAGTTTTTTCTCATTACGTGACCTTTTTCTCACGTATATGTCTTGTTTTCACAACTAAGTTATAACTTGGGTATAGGAAATGTCTTATATGACTCTTCTATCCTTTCACAGCATGAAAGCACTAAGTCCTTGTTAACAGAACGACAGAGGCAGCCCATGCTCAGCTCCATCCTTCCCCAGACTCCAATCTGCTGCCCAGCTTCACTTCCAACCCCCACAGCCCACCCCAGTAGCATGTGGCTTTCCTAAGGGAGACCTAACATGGCGGAAATGGAAGAATAAGTGCCCTGATGAAAGAAACATGAATTCCCTTCCAGCGCCAGTAATTAGCGTGCAGAGAGAGGAACAGCAAGCCAGCAGCTTAAGGTTGAGTCTCGTCACTTATTGACTCCCTGCCACAAAAGCTACGCTTCAATAAGAGCTCCTGGCGAATGGCTATGAAATATTCATCAACTTCTATTTGTAAGTGGTCCAGTGAAGGTTCCGAGCAAATGACCTCTGCAGAAACCCCCTCCACCCACGCTGGAATGGAGCAGTAGCCACTGCAGTAGAGACCTGGGAAGATACAAACGCTCCGGGTCCCCGGGGCACCTCCAAACAATGCTAGGTGGACGTCATTAGGGTTAGGAAGTACAGTGGGCCCGGGAATTGGCCAATGCTCTAGGGAATGAACTGTGCAGGCTGGTTCCGTTGCAGCCACAGCCACTTTCACGACTGCTCCATCGCAGGGGCCTCAAATCCTCCCCGGACGTGTCCCAGAGGCCTCACACCTCCCCAAGAATTTGACATTGGGCGTGAGGCTAGAGTTGCAGAGCTCAGTGAAGGGCCGCTGTGTTCTCCCCTCTGCAGGTGTAATCCCCATCTACGTCAATGGGAATCACCCCACGGGAGCCAGAGACCCCTGAGCCCCTAAATTCACGCGCTCGTGTGAGCCCCGAGTGCGCTAGGGCTCTACCTTCTCTTCTGATTTAGAAACCTGCGGCTTTCTCTATATGGTCCCTGAGCACATCCCCCGCTCCACTCAGGATACTGTGATGGTGCACTAAGCAGGCAGCGGGACATTCGCTGCACCGATTCCCCTGCAGAGCTTATTTCCGGGGTGCACACTGAGAAAAAGAATTAAGGGACAGAGAAGATGGGAACCCAGGGAAATGGGGGGGCAGGCTGGGGGGGGGGCGGTGTAGGATGCAGAGACAGGCATTGAAAACCTCTGCAGCATCTGCAAATGGTGCAAATGGAACACCCGAAGTCCAAAGGAGATTTCCACTTCTATGCTGCAGTATTAGCTAGAGACGTGTGCAACTGAGGAGGCGGCTACTGGAAAGAACCTCGTTGGGAAGTGTGGGGAGAATACTAAACAAAAGAGGGGAAACCTGGAGCATGCCCGTGCTCCCCTGTACAGCCTGCCATCTGGGCTCGTTCTCTCTCTGATTCTCTTAAGGGTCTGTGTCTCTGTCTGTCTGTCTTGAAATCAAACTTTAAATAATCACAGATTGCTTGCCTCGGGGCCTTGGTCTTCGAAGTAAAGGTGTGATGCTATATACCCTGGTCTGCACTGGAAACCCAGGGCATTTCTCTTCTGTTTTGCTTTTGAATTAAATGCGCTGGGTTAGGGAAGGTTTACGTTCAGGTTAGATGACTCTCTGTCTCGAAACAAGAGCATCGTCCGCATCTTTAACAAACAGTGCCATCTGGTGGCAGAAGCTTGAATATTTCCTGTGGGAGGGGGAAGCAGAGAAAGATTTGTGTCATTGAGTACAATGATGAAATTGTCAGAATTTGTTACTTGTCGTGAACTATAAATTCATGACATCTGAAAATATTTTTCATTCATTATTTGTATCTCAATTAACCTAGGCACCTAGAACATTCAGTATTATATGTTCAACAATAATAATCTGCAACAGACAAAATCTATGATTCTGTGTACATCCTACACATGGATATACATTATATACTAGACGAACTTTATATGTGAAATTTCTTTCTAATACGACCCTTTTTGTACTTCCATAAGAAAATCCTCTAAAATGAGATTCAAAACAAATTTGTCTCCTACTAACTTCTATATAGCAAACAATGTTAATTGAAAATTTAGATGGATTTTTTTTTTTTATTAACAGTTGACCTGGAAAAGGTTCTCAGAAGTCCTTGGATTAGGGTAGTGGAATAAAAACATTTGTAAACTATTACACTGCACCCAAATTGAACAATATGAGTCTTCAGGATGCGATTCAACTGGGGGGGGGGGGTGTAAATAGACCAAAAATACAGTGCAAAGAGTTATCTACCATCAATTTAAATTCTATCCAAATCAGCTGGGAAAAAGCCCTCTTTGTCCAAGTACATCTGGTGTTTTAAATCAATGTAGAGTTTAGATTCAAGCTTTGCTAAGTGAACTTTAATAAATTTTAATAATAAAAAGTGATAAAAATATCCTGTATGCAAATGCAACAAAAATTGCCTTTAAATACACATACACACACAAACACACACATACAACATACACACATAGCAACAACACTGAATTAATTGTAAGTACAACCTTACCGTGATAATGAAAAGAAAATTAACCATTGTTATGTCAGGGAAATATTAGGTGTGACATTGTTAAGTGACATGATATTTATGAAATTAAAAGTTGACTAAGAATTAAGAACATTCTTGATGAGCTATTATAGTTACTTAAATTATTTTGAAAATGTAAGTCTTTATTTAGCTAGAATCTCTCCATGAATAAACTGAAATGAAACAGTAGGTTGGCACCTAGGAGAGCTATGTTAATTTGGGGGGGGGGGAAGAAGGTTAAATTACTTTTTAATCCCTTAAGGCAATGATTTATGAAGGGGTATATTTTGATTCAGCCTCAACCCTCAAAATTGACCCCAGAGAGTGTTAAAATTCCTGAAACATCTTGGAACTCAGGTAGAACGAAAGGAGAAGGGAAGAAACTTAAATTCATCATGGATTCATTAACAATAAAGACAATGGCCTCAGATATCTGTATATAAGTATATAAAGTATGGATGATAAGAAGGATAAACTAGAAATCTGAATATTTCCTACACATTAAAGAGACTTGGTGGGATAATACATGACTTGGAATGGTTCTCATGAGCTTACCTTATTTGAAAGATATGATAGGTAAGAGAACGAGTGAATGAATAGACGAATAAATAATGAATGAATGAAAAAGGCTGTATGAAGTACTTAAGTAAGGGCTATACATCATGCTAAACACTGAGGCTACAAATGCAAGGGCTAGATAGTCCTTGCCTTCAAGTAGCATACTTCTAATGGGGGAGAGAACACTTACAGGGGTTTAGTATGTTTGGAATTATTTGGTTTAAGAAGTCACAGAGATGATAAGTGTCAGGTAGGTGTCTAGAGCACTTGGCCCTGAGTCAGGAGGACCTTATTTAAAATTCAGCCTCAGATACTTACTAACTATGTGACTTTGAACAAGTAACCTAACTTCTGTTTGCCTCAGCTTCCTCAACTGTAGAATAGTGGATTATGAGAGTATATGATAATAATAGAATAGAGGATTCTCACAATCCTCAAGTGTGAGAACAGCGGCACCTACCTCCCAGAGTTATTGTAAGTATGAAATGTAGGATGTAGCACAGAACCTAGCACATAGAAGGTGCTAGACAAACTCTCATTATTAGTAATGGGATTTTATAATATCACTATTCTTAGTGGAGTCATATGGGGTTGATAGATATGCCCTTTCCAGTAGCAGTATTGATTTACCTCTCATTTCAGGACTAGAAAAGTGTGGGGAAAGAGATTTGAAAGAAAAAAAAAAAGGAAAAGGACCTATATATACAAAAATATTTCTGGCTTTTCTTTTTGTGGTGGCAAAGAATTGGAAATTGAAGGCATGTTCATCATTTGGGGAATTGCTGAACAAGTTGTGGTATATGTTTGTGATGGAATACCATTGCTGTTTTGGTTTTGTTTTTAAGTAATGAAGAGGAGTGTGCTTTCAGCAAAACCTGGAAAGACTTACACGAACTGATGCGAAGTGAAGTGAGCAGAACCAGAACATTGTACATAGTAATAGCAATATTGTATGATCAACTATGAATTACTTAGCTGTTCTCAGTAATACAAAGATCCAAGACAATTCTGAAAGACTCGTGATAAAAAATGCTCTCCATCTCTAGTGAGAACTGATGGAATCTGAATGCAGACCAAAGCATTTTGGGTTGTTTGTTGTTGTTGTTTGTTTTTCTTTCCCAACATGACTAATATGGGGAAGAGGAAGTGTGAGGAGTAGCATTTTATATGTATAGATTAGGAAATTAAGGAACTAGGGCAGGATAGAGAACAGTTAAATGAACATTTTCCCCTCACTTGGAGGTCTTCATATGAAGACTGGATGAACACTTGTTGAGTATTTTATTGAGGGATTCTTATCCAGGTATCATCTGGACTCAAGGGTCATTAAGGTTACTTCCACCTCTAACTATTTAAATGGAGGGCAATCTTGAGAGGATTACCCAAAAGTCTTTCTTTTGTCCTCTATTTTTAACATTTATTTTATCCATAACATGGATGAATTTGATTCCATTCCACTTAAATTAGCAAACTTGTTCAAAGAATCTCCTATGAATAAGACACTTTATATTCCTATAGATAACAAAGACAAAAATAAGCTTGTATTCTACTAGGGCATAAAATACATGCATAGATCAGTTGCTACAAGATAATTTGAGAAAAAACTGAAGAATGTTTATCAGATTTGTGGATACTAAAATCAGGTGTTATAGACCAACTTCCATGATTCATTCTATAGTACCTGGTCTATGGTTTCTATGATCCTTTTTATCATATGTAAAACAAAAAAGATATATTTGCTTCTCAGAATTTTGTAAGCCATCCTTTACTGAGGAATGTAAATGAATTGCTATTACTTGCTTCAAAAAACCCTACATATATATGTATACACATACATTATATGCATACACACATTTCTACATAGCCATATTAGTACACTATAAGCTTTCTCTTCTTATTAGGATATTTTTGTATTAGAAATGTATCCCCCCACCATCTGAGTTAGCATTCATAATGTGAAATTCTGAAGGAAAGAGCCATAATCACTTTGATAAGAGCATTTGTTCTTACTTTAGAGAGCAACCTATGCCTTTCTCCTGTCCAGACAATTAAAGAGGAAGAACTGCCTGGGAAATCAATGTCCATATGAATTGGATACTTTCCTATATGCCTTCAGAATTTTAATTGTTCATTGCTTTATTTTACTTTAACCCTTGAAATCAACCAAAAAGCTCTACCCCTGTTTCCCCAATCTCCTTCATAGATAAGTGTCCATCAGGGTCCAAACAACTTTGCACCTATAAACACAGATAAGATTCTCCATATTTGTTTTGTTAGCAAACCTTGAGTAAATTGGGAAACACTAAACTACTATAATCCCAGCATTCCATCACCACTCTCCTCCCCCGCCAATTCTCTGACTACATTCAAAGATCCCAAAGCTCAGCTCTGGAAACAACCAAAAATTTGCCACTCTCCCGGCAACCCCCAAGCCATCTTAGACCACTTGAAAAAAAGGAAGTATCTCTAATGTATGTACAAAATTGAATTTTTCCTATACAAAAAGAGAATGTTTGGAAGTCATCTTTAGAACTCCTATCCCATCACCACAATCTGGATCCAGACTAGAAAGACTGCAACATCCTGTTTCTATCTTCAGTCCTCCCAAGACCTCAGTTCTTTGTTCAGAATATCCTTAAATCTCTTTTGGACACATACATTTTATGCATGAGCTTCCTTCTTTTCCCCCTCACTAGCTAGGACACTGAGTTACCACCTAATCACTTATTAGGAGAGGTTTTTGCCATCAAATGCAGGAACTTTCACAAAAAACCCACAACCACAATGACTAGTCCTAATTTAGATAGCTAACACCTTGTATGACAGACTGAAAAGGTCTTGACAGGCTAGATAGAATGATGGATAAAATTTAATAGAGGTGAGTGCAAAATTCTACACTTAGATTCATAAATTAAATTGCAAAATTATAGTCAGAGCTAAACAATGGTGTTGGGGGGAGTTGATTTGTTTCGGTTTTTTGTAAATTACAAGCTCCGCATGAGTCAATAGTGTAATATGTTGTCACTCAAAAAGCTAATTCAATTTGAGATGACATTAGTTGGTTGGTTTGTTTGCTTGTTTTTTTACTTTTTGGAGGGCTGAAGGTAGGGCAGTAGGGGTTAAGTGACTTGCCCAAGGTCACACAGGTAGTTTTTGTGTTAAATGTCTGAGGCCAGATTTGAAATAAATGTTAAACTTTCTCCATTTGGCCTCCAACGGCAGTGCTATGGAAAGTTACAGAGAGAACAATAAAAGGAAAATTTTCTAACAGACCTGTCAAAGAGTTAGAATGGATTTCCTTGGAAAACTGTGGAATCCTCTTTACTGATCAACCTTAAATAGAGACTACATGACTACTTCTTATGAATGTTGTAGAATTTCTGTTCTAGATTACTAGAGTTTTATTTATTTATTTTTTATTTGTTTTCTTGTTTGCATTATTCATTTTCATTACATTTTTGAATCACACATTTTCTCCTCGTCTTGCCCCTGCCCCAACCCTAAAACAGCAATTCCACTGTAAAGCCCCTCCCCTGCT
>CM053594.1:132285511-132304893 GCA_028646575.1 Pseudocheirus occidentalis | reverse complement strand
TTGCTTTGGAGTCAGAAAGAATGCAGGTTCATGTGTTGTTCCCTTTCACACATATCACCTGTATGAGTACAAAAAAATTACAAACTATTATTGTCCATTGCCCAGGCCTCTTTATAAAGCTATAGGTTACAGAAAAGTTGACTATTTGCACAACTGGAGGAAATTTCCCTTGACTGATAAAATCATACGCCCATCCATAAGTCAATGGCCTGTACCTTAGTGGTAACTTCCTTCACCAAGGTTCCTGGCATTCTCTCTGAAACTTAAAGTCTTTGAAAGACTCCTGAGGTTCAGAAAGGTTTTGTGACTTGCCCATAGTCACAGAGAAGTGGAATACAATTCCTGGTTTTCCTTATTAAAGGGCATCATTCCATCCAACATCTCTCTTTCCTCCTCCCTTACCCCTGCTCCTCATATCTAAATAACACTACAATAACAATGCAGTGTCTAAAGGAATTATCTAATTAACTACCAAATAACTTATTTGGAAAGTAAATATTCTAGGATCGGAAGAGGATGAGTCTCTAGCTGATTTTACAGGGATTCTATCATTTTACAAAATTCAGAATTCTCAAATGCATCACAGATGTTGTGAGACCACCATATATACATAATAAATAAGAGTGACTCTAGAAATGGAGTGGGAGTGGATATCTACTCAGGTGAGATGCTTTTCTACAAAGAGAAACTTTTAAAACACTAACAGCCTTCAAAGTGGGGGAGGGAAGAGCATGAGAACAGAGACTCAGGCTGCTGACTCTGACACAGTGAAACCTGGCTACAATCACTAAGCAAATTATATAAGCACAAGGTTACAAAAAAGGGAGAGAAAGCATGAGAAAGAGACACAAATCAGTTTAACAAAACGGAATTGATCAAATTAGAATAAACTGTCTTTTCAGGCAGCGTTCATTTGGGGTCCAGTTATATAACAAAGGCACTGAGGGAAAAATATCAAGCGATGAAGCTCTAAATGCATTTAATAACCACCAGCAGCAGCAACAATAACAAAAGGTAGATGTTCTAATAAAATGAATCCTAATAAATTAAGTTGATGCTGAGATAGAGAGTAATGAAACAGAAGAATAAAAGGAACATCATGTATTCTGCCCTTTTCTCTAAAATTTAACCCTGTGGATCCAGCATTCTTAACTATTTTTGTATCATGGGTTCCTTCAGCAGACTGGTCATTGGACTCCTTATCAGAAAAATGTTTATAAATGCATAAAAACAAAATGCATAAGATTGCAAAGGAAATATTATATTAGGATACAATTATCAAAGTTTTGTTGGTGGTTCTTTTTCTAAAGTTCACAGACCCTCAGCTGAGAATCTCTGGTTTGGAGAGAGGAAAGATTAGGAGATTCTCACATTTCAGCTTTTGTTTCAGGCACAGAGCTACATCTTGAGCTTCAAGGTGAAGCAAAGCAATATAGGGGAACAAGAGCCAGGAGAACAATGAGTAGCCTTCTGTTCTCTCATCTATTCAATGAGGGAATTGGAAATTATCGCTGAGGTCCCTTTCAGCTCAAAAATTCTATGATATTATATACCAAATTTTATCACTGACAAAATGCCTTATATAAAGAGGCTAAATAAATTTTTTTTTAAATTTAAATTACTTTATTTATTAAAAATGCCTATGTAACAATTTAGCTATAAATTTGGTCCAGGAATGAAGAATTAATTAATGAAGAGGCATTTGTTAAATTCTAACTATATGCCAAACACTGTGCTAAGCATGTGGGAAAGAATATTAAATCAAAGACAACCCTTGACTTCAAAGAGTTCATATTCCAATAGAGGAAAATAACATACAAAGGAGAGCAGTAACTTAGGGAAGAAAATTTTGAGGAAGAAAGTTAGAAGGATAGTGAGTAGGACCATAGGAGGAAAGAACCACACAGCCCATCCAGGGATAATGGGAGGGTGGATTTGATTATGACGATTCAAGACTTAAGAGCTAGAGAGACTGGGGAGGGGAAAGGGTTTGAGTTACAGCATAGGCGAAATTAATAACAACTAGTATATCTATATCTAGCCGTTTTACATTTGTTAAATGTTTTACAAAAATTAAATCATTTGATTCTCACAACATTGCAAGATAGGTTTTATTATAGTTTCCATTTTACAGATGAAGAAACTATGGGTATAAAAAATGATCTTTCCAAAGTAAAGGCAATTAGCAAGGAGATATCAAGAAAAGATACACTGAAGTGAAGCATGGGGCTTTCCTAAAACACTGGGCTAGAGAGAGGGGGGCACCAAATAGGAGAGAAGGGGTTCAGAGTTTAAGTTTCTCTAGTCTAGAGCGTGGCCTCCAAAAAGGGCAGGGAGGGACTGAAAAGGAAATGGTGAAGGAGAGAGAAATTCCACTCACTATTATGAGTATTTCCCAATTAAACCATTAAAAAGGAAAAGAAAATCTATCATACTGGTTTAAATATAGGCTACTCCCAAAGACAACATATCTAGGGGTAGTTAGGTGGTACAATAGATAGAGCACTAGCACTAGAGTAAGGAAGACCTGAGTTCAAATCTGAACTCAGACACTCAGCTGTGTGATCCTAGGCAAGTCACTTAACCCCAACTGCCTTGCAAAAAACAAAACAAAACAACTCAACACATCTAAAATGAGTTCCCTCTGAAGGTAAAAAAAAATCATATATAGAAATATATTAGAAAATACTACTGATTAGAGGTATCAATTAGGTTTTCTAGAAATAAGATTGCACTTGCTAGATGTAGGTCTATGCAAGTTTTCACTATGCTGAGCCTTTGTTTCATCATTTAAAAAAAAGAAATATACAAATACAGTACATATATATACACACAATGTTGTAAGGAGACAATTGTAAGGAAAGAATTTAAATATAAGTTATTATTGTTATTCTAATGTGCTAAGAATGCTAATAAGCAGTTTTTATTAACCACACAACTCCATATCAAAAGGAAAAATATTATAACAAAATCAAAAGACAGAAAAAAATAGAATAAAATGTAACTTATCTCCTATTAAAAACAACTGAACAGAAAGCAGAGCAAAAAGAGATTATTTGGACTATCTGAAATGTCATGGACAAAATCCAGATCTTCTAGGTTAAAGGAAAAATACTGTAAATGTAGGAAGGAGCCATAGTCTATATCATATAAGATTTGGCAGCTACCACAATAAAGGAGAAGAACGCTTAGAATACAATATTCCAAAAGGCAAAAGGAAGAATAACCTATCCAGCAAAACTGAGTATAATCCCACTGAAATAAAAAGGAGTTTAAATACAAGCCTTATAAAAAAAAGTATTCCTAATTATAAGGCCAGAGTTGAGTAGAAACTTTAAAATATTCAGGAGGCAAGAGAAATATAAAAATGTCAATACATGGAAGTAACAATAATAATGATAAAAGGATGAACTATTTACATTCTAAAAATGGGAAATGAAACAAGTATTTTTTCAAAACCCTAATGTAAGGAGTTTAGTAATTAGGGCAAAAAAAAAAAAGAAGAAGAGGTACATGGGAACAAAATCAGACTGCACAAAATCCAGAACACTGGCAGTGAGCACATTCTTACCTTATGATTCTCTTCTTTTTAAAGATGGGGATGGTAGAAAAAGAAAGAGGGAAAAAAATAAGAAGAAGAAAGAATAGAGGAAAATACTAAATTTAAAGTTAGTAAATATGAATGTGAGTGGTATGAACTCACCCATTAAATGGAAGAGGATAGTTAAATGGAGTAGAAAGCAGAGCCCAAAATGTGTTCTTCATAAGGAACATATTTGAAAAATGAAGATTCACATAGATTTAAAAGTAAGGCTTCAGCTAAATTTATTATGCTTCCATTGAATTAAAAAATTATAGATAGCAATCAGAATCTTAGACAAGGCAACAGGTAAGAATATCTGTGATAAAATAGATAAACAGGGAAACTACATTATGTCTCGACTGAAGAATGATTGACTCTGCATACAGAATGAGATATTTTGGGGGACACGACCAACGGGAGAATTTGTTATATATGACTATTCATATTTGTTACAAACAAAAACAAGAATTTGTTTTTCTATCCTATCCACCAATCCCACCCCTACAACACACACACAGATACATACACACATACAATGTGGAAAGGCATGGAAGGTGAAAAAATGAATTTTTTAAAAAGTTTAAAATGTAACTTAACAGGAAAAAGAAATCAAAGGAACTTATTAAAGTTGAACTATTTACATTTCTACATGGAAAAATGATACTTGTAACTCATAAGACTTTTCTCAGTAGGAGGACAGCTGTATACACACATACATACACTCTTACGTCTGTATGGGAGGGGGTATGTGTATATAAATATATATGTGAGAGTGGGCATTTGTATGTTCATGTATACATAGAGAGAGGGCACAAGATAAGTTGAATATGAAGGGATGATATCTAAAAAATAAAATTAAGATGTGAAAGAGGAATTTATTGGGAGAAGAAGAAAGAAAGTAATAGATTAGAGTAAATTAGCTCACATAAAAGAGGCAAGAGAAAACTGTTAAAATGGAGGGGGAGAGCGGGAAGGTGAAAGGGAATGGGACAAGCTGATTCTCATTGAATTTGGCCTAAGGAGGGAATAACATACATACTCAATTGGGTATCTTACCCTACAGTAGGATAGGGGGATTGGTGATGAGAGGGAAGGATAGAAGGGAGGGTAGACTGGGGGAGAAGGTAGTTAGAAGCAAACATTTTTGAAAAGGGACAGGGTCAAAGGAGGAAATAGAATAAGTGAGGGGTGGAATAGGATGGAAGGAAATATAGTTAAGTCTTTCACAATGTAACTACTATGGAAATGATTTGGGTAACTACACATGTTCAATCTACAATGAATTGCTTATCTTCCCAGTTGGGTGGGTGAGGAGGGCTGAAGGGAAAGAATCTGGAACTCAGAGTTTTAAAAACAAATAAAAATTGTGTTTTTTACATGCAACTGGGAAATAAGATGTACAGGTACTGGGATATAGAAACCTATCTTGCCCTACTAGAAAGTTAGAGAGCTGAAGGGGGAGGATATAAGAGAGAACAGATTGGGGGAAGAGGTATTCAGTAAGCTTGCTATTTTGGGGTGGGGGTAGGAGAAAGACGGGGAGAGAAAAAACCGTAACTAAAAATCTTGTGGAAATGAATGTTAAAAACTAAAAAGAAATAAATAAATAAAATTTTAGAAAGGAAAAAACACACAAAAAACCCAACCCACATATTCACTATAAATAAGTATATTCATATAAATTCATATAAGTCATTTTTCCTAGAATGAGTACCTTTGACATTACAGAGTAATATGAATACAATAAACACCCTAACTTTCAACACTGTCCTTAAAAGATTCTGAAATTAACATATAAAAGTTCTCTAGTCACAAGGAAAGTCTACATAGAGAATCAAGTTAATAAGTATTTTCTGGGAACTACAGTTCTATAACAAAGAGGAGGTTAATGGTTAAAGGTTATACACAATGATTAACATTCAGAAGAATGAGAAAAGTTTATCTGACTACTGCTTAAAAGTCCCCATAAAAACCATAGTTTTTAAAAATGCAGGTTTATATATTTCTTTATTTTAAAGTTTTCCATTCTTAAAGAATTTTAACTTGCTATTGTCACATATCTTTCAACCTAGAAAAAGAAAAGGACACTAGAGATATTATTATATATAAAAGGAATGCTACTTTAGAAGAGTAAAGAAAAGGCAGTCAACTAACACTGATTAAGTACTTACTATATATACCTTACATATAAAATTAGAGTCTTTAATTTAGTCTGATTGATGCCAGGAATTAAATTAATTTGTAAAGATGTCCAATATCTTAATATAGATAGCATTTGGTTTTAAATATATTTTTTCTTTTTTTTTTAATACTTACATGCAAATAGAACTTGACCAGTGAAATGGCTTAAAACTAAGACAAGAAAATATCTACTACAGATTCTATTTTACAAGAAAGTCTGTGCATGACCAGCATAACCCGGGGACGAGGCACTGCCACTTTCTTTTGGACAGAGGTAGAGAGAGAGAGCATAACAGTGAATCCTCACCTTCATCCTGTTAGAACCTGTTCTTCAAACATTATTCATTTGCCTGATAGTTTACTACTTTACCTGATGGGGACACTCAAATGTAAGCACCTCACAATGGACAGCATTTAAAATGAGCTCAAAATAGAGGAGGTTTTAGTCTTTGGTTTATAAATGGGACAGGATGGAAAACATAAATAACATTTTAAGTTTTCATAGCTGCTGAAGGTCACAGAAAAGAATCTTCAGGTTACAGAAGTCCTTTTGACCTCTGTATCCTATGATCTTCTGATGAACAAAGGGGCCAATCAACTAAATTCATACATTCCAGGAAAATGCCATGTACTAACTGGCATGGGCTAGAGATTCCTCTCTGAGCAGTCCTAATAGAGACCTACTCCAGTATACAGAAGTAATCAAATACTCATTCTCTAGTGAAGAAGAACAATGAAGCAATCAACCAGGACCACTGTTTTGTAGTATATAAGTTATACTACATTTAATGAGAAAGATATTTCACTTATTTCTGTCAATATCAAGATATCTTGTTCCGGGGCGGCTAGGTGGCACAGTGAATAGAGCATTAGCCCTGAAGTCAGGAAGACCTGAGTTCAAATATGACCCAGACACAACACAAAAAAAACTAGCCATGTGACCTTGGGCAAGTCTGCCCAACTGCCCTCCAAAAAAAGGGAAAAAAAAACCATATCTAGTTCCAACCTACGAAATGATGCTCCCTTCCTTGCAGGGCCCAAGCATCATTTGAGGAGCAATAACAATTAAAACATTCTAGAAAGGTGATTATACAGAAGTATATCTATGTACTCTAAGCAGCAGCCTCTAGTTAGGGAAAAAACAGTTTCAGTAAAAAAAAACTTGATATGAATCCCTTTTCTATAACTTGTTCTGTACGACCTCAGACAAATCATCTGAACCCTCTGGACCTCAGTTTCCTTAGCTGTAAAATGAGGGAAGTGTACCATATGACTTCTAATATTTCTTCTAATTCAAAATGCTCCTGTGAATTTTAAAGCTAATGGTCTCGAAACTAGACTTTGTGAAAAAAGATTTAGAATTGAAGAGCATGATTATAATGGCAAACACATTATAAGGTTGACTTTTATATATTAGCAAATAATGGTATAGAGTAAATAACACTCCCCACAGAAGCAAACAGAAGTAGATTAAAGAGATCATATAAATATTTAGGCTGTGGGAGGGAAAAAGTTATCAGACTGCCAAGTTTTTATGAATCAGGACTACTTCTGATGCCTGGATTGAGTCCAGTGGTGTCAAACTCAAATAGAAATGGAGGTGACTAAATCATACAAGAAGATCCTTGGAGGCTGCATACCGACTTAGAAAACCACATATAAGCATTACCTATGTTTTATTATATTTCTATTTTATGAAATATTTCCAAATTACATTTTAATCTGGTTTAGGCCACACTCTGGCATGATATAGGCCATGTACTTGACACCTGTAATCCAGAAGAGCAATCACATTTAACAAACATTTAATGAGAGCCTATTAAATAAAAAGGACAGTAATTAATTTAGAACCAAAGAAAAAACTCTTAACATGCTAAGATTGCCACTTAGTTAAATTACTTCTCATTGACCTCAACTCTATAGTCCCTTTCAGTTCAAAATCCTGTGATTCCTAGAAACACAGAACCATAGAACTAGGAAGTACCCAGGCAATTTTGTGGCTGGATTTTTTTTTCCTTAAAGCACTGGGTATATTTATAAGCACTGCTCACTTTTTGGCTATAAGAAGAGACTTAAAGGGTCAGGTTACAGAACTAGAAATAAAGATTATACCCAGAGGACATGGGAAACAATCTATTTTTCTTCATTAATAACCAAGTCATATGCTAGTCTATGGCTCTACTGGCTACTATGAAAAAGGAAAAACAAAACACTGACAACAATACCCTCAAGAAGAGAATATACTACCTCTTGGAGAAGATATGTTGACTGTTATGCTGAATAATGACAAGGAGATAATGAGACCAATTAGCATACTCCTGCCTATCTCAATTGTACCAGATAGGAAGTTTTCTATGGAGTCATCTCTACCTGCAGAAATCTATGCTTGACACTGTCCAGAAGAGTCTTACCTGACTTCCGTAACAATTATCTGACACTGCTTACTTTCTACCAGAAATACATAGCATCAAAGATGTAGAGCCAGAAGGGGTCTCAGAGGTTATCTTGCATGATACTCTCATTTTACAAATGAAGAAACTGAGTCCCACAGAAGCTAAGTGGTTTGCCTAAAGTAATATATTGTTAAGTTTCAGAAGCAAGAGTTAAATCCAATTATTCTGATGGCAAATTCAGCATTTTTTTTCTAGTGTGATATACACTGCATATTTTAAATACTTGCTTTTGAAATTTATCCACCAATAGATACTGGCAGGTATTAAAGCCTGTATGCCCAAGCAACTTTACTTCTCAGAATTTTTCATTATCTCTCTTTATTTCTTTTTTATTGGGGGGGGGTCAGATTTGGTTCTTTTATTTTATTTTATTTTTTAGAACTCCAGATGCTTTAATAACACATGAGAATTTGGAAGAGAGGGAAAAAAGTCTTCCCAAGGACTTGAAAAACCAAGTCTTTAAACTTGAAGACTGGGATTTTCTTAAACAATAACCTCAAGTGATAGACCTGAGAGTTACAACAGATAACAGAAATGGTGATGAGATGGTCAGTACAGGGTTTCTTTTTTCCCTTCCACTTAATAGTACTTTTTTTTTTCCAATTACATGCAAAGGTAGTTTTCAACATTGATTTTCATAAGATTTTGAGTACCAAATTTTTCTCCCTCCCCCCTCTGTTTCCCCCTTCCAAAGATAGCAAGTAATCTTAAGTAGGTTATATACATACAATCAGAGCAGAGCCAAGATGGCAGCATAGAAGCAGCAAGGTTTCACAGATCCCACACAGCTCCCACCTTAAAGACCCATAAAATATGACTCGAATTAGATTATATGGCTCCAGAACTCACAAAAATACAGAAAACACAGAAAAAATACAGAAAAATACAGAGAAAAATACACAAAATACAGAGAAAAAATACAGAAAAAAAAAAGACAGCTCAACAGGTGGGGCTCATCGCAGCAGGCTGGGAGCCAAAACCAACCCAGCCTGAAACCTCCGCCTTGCCCCAGGGCACTCAGGAGGACCGCACAGCTAGAGTCCAGATTTATCAAGCCAGGAGAAATAAAGCTAAGAGAAAGGTCAGTGGAATTCAGCTAAATCTGGGGGAGAAAATCGGTCTGGCCGAACTGCCCCCAGGGTAAGGAAGCAGCAGAAGTGGCACAAGCGGCAGCCGCCTCAACTTGCAAAGATGAATTATAACCAATGGAATAAAGAATGAGAAAGAAGAAACAAAAGAGAGCAAAAAGTACACTTTTTGGCTGCTTCAGAGCTCCCTGCCTGTAGACTGCAGGGGACCAAGGTGATTGATTAGAGGTCAAGTGCTCTTGCGCTTGAGCAGCCTGGATCTGGATCGTGCTCTTGGGTAGTGGTCCTGGGGTGTCCTTTCAGGGAGCCAAAGCTGGTGGGGCTGCAGCACCCTCCAATAGCTCCAGCAGCTGGGAAAACCCCAGCTATTTGGGACAGAGCTTTCCCCCCGGGGAAGTAGAGTTCCACAGAGCTAAAAAACCAAGCAATTAATTGACTGGCCAATATAAGCAGGAAAAGGAAATAAAGTAAGAACAGCAATCAAATTCTAGAATCCTTTTTTGGGGACAAAACGTACCAAAGCATGGAACAGGAGGAAGACAACATAGTCGGAACTCCCACACCAAATGCTTCCAAGAAACATGAAGATTGCCTATAAGCCATAGATCGACTTAAAAAGGACTTTGAAAACCAAATAAGAGGAGTGGAGGAAAAATTGGGAAGAGAAATGAGAACAATGCAAGAAAATCATGAAAAGAGAGTCAACAACCTGACTCCCATGACAATTCATATTTCCACATTAGTTATGTTGTGAAGGAAGAATCAGAACAAAATGGGAAAAGTATGAGAAGGGGAAAAAAAGTGAAAATAGTATCCTTCAATATGCATTCAGACACCATATTTCTTTCTTTAGATGTGGATAACATTTTCCATCATGAGTCTTTCAGAATTGTCTTGGATCATCATATTGCTGAGAAGAGCTAAGTCAATTATAGTTGACCATCACACAATGTTGTTGTTACTGAGTACAGTGTTTCCTTGGTTCTGCTCACTTCACTCAGCATCAGTTCATATAAATCTTCCAGGTTTTTCTTAGGTCTGCCTGCTCATCATTTCCTTTTTTTTTTTTAGTGTTTTTTAAATTAATTTATTTGCTTCTAGTTTACAATATTCAGTTCCATAAATTTCTGAGTTTTAAATTTTCTCCCGCTCTTTCTCCTACCCCTCCCCAATATGACATGAAATATGATATAGGCTCTACATATACATTCATATTAAATATACTTTCACATTAGTCATGTTGCAAAGATGAATTATAACCAATGGAATAAAGAATGAGAAAGAAGAAACAAAAGAGAGCAAAAAGTACGCTTCAATCTGCATTCCTGTAAAGCCAAGCACCAGAAGATACCCAAAAGAATGCTACTGTGAATAGCTTTTAATTCAGTTTTCAGTCAGCTTCCAGATGCTGGCAGAGGAACTCTCTCTAACTCTCTCTCTCTCTCTTTCTCTATCCCTCCCTCCGTTCCTCCATCCCTCTGAGCTGGCTTCAGTCTCCATGAATCTTCCATCACTGAGAAGCCAATTCCAATTCTGTCTCTCTGTCTCTAGAATTCTTCTTTATATACAGCACTGGCTTCCTGTCTCAGCCAATAGCCTTCTTCCACATCAACAGGGGAGTTCACGCCTTCTCAACAATAGACAGGGTTCATACCTTTTAGCCCTAAGTTACTAAGTGCTAAGTATCTGATAAACTGATTACTATTACAATTCCAACTCTATAATTCTTTCTCTCCATACAAACAGCATTTTCTATCATGAGTCTTTTGGAGTTGTCTCTAAATGCATTGCTGAGAAAAATCAAGTCTATCAAAGTTAATCATTGTACAACGTGGTTGTAATTGTGTACAATGATTTCCTGGTCCTGCTCTCCTCACTCAGCATAGTTCATATAAGTCTTTCCAGATCTGTTTGTTTTTTTAAGTCCCTGCTCATCATTTCTTATAGCATTACATTCATATACCACAACTTGTTCTACCCTTCCCCAATCGATAGGCATCCCCTCAATTTCCAGTTCTTGGCTACCACAAAAACAGCTGCTATAGGTATTTTCATACATGGGGGTTCTTTTCCCATTTATATGATCTCTTTGGGATGCAGAAATAGCAGTGGTATGCTGGATCAAAGGGTATGCACAGCATTTTTTCACATAACTACAGATAGCTTTAATTTCTTCCTCTGAAAATTGACTGTTAATATCCTTCCATCACTTAGCAATTGGGGAATGACTTGTATTCTTATAAATTTTACTCAGTTCTCTAAATATTTTAGAGATGAGACATTTATCAGAGAAACTGGCTCAAAAAATTATTTCCAAGCTTTCTGCTTTTCTTAGAATTTCAGTTGTATTAGCTCTGTTGATGAAAAACCTCTAAATATAATGTAATGGAAATTATCCATTTTGCATTTCATAATGTTCTCTCTCTCTTGCTTGGTGCTAAATTCTTCCCTTATCCATAGAGCTGACAGGTAAACCATTCCTTGCTCTTCTAAATTGCTTATACTATCACCCTTTATGTCTATATCATGTACCCATTTTAACTCTATCTTGGTATGTGATATAAGATGTTGGTCTATGCCCAGTTTCTGCCATACTATTTTTCAGTTTTCCCAGCAGTTCTTGTCAAATAGTGAGTTCTTATCCCAGAAATTGTAATCTTATGGTTCATCAAACCGTAAATCATATTTTGACACCTGTAATCTGTTAACCATACATCCTGCAACTTTATTAAAGTTGCTAATTATTTCAAGTAGTTCTTTTAAAATGGTTCTTTTAGATGCAAACTTCTTAGAAATACTCACCAATTCCTTCACTTAAATCCAATTTACTTGGAAGTCATGGCATGACCTTCCAGATGTCCTGGTTGTCTCTGAGAACAAAGGACAAACAACTAATACCTCTGGACATGTGAAACCAGTATCCCACTCAGTGAGGTACAATCAGTCTCTTGGGGGCCCTCTCTTTACTCCATCTATATGTGAAGCAAGCTGCGCACTAAAAGTAACATTTGAATAAATGAGTTGTTGGATGAAATAAATGATGGACGCATTCAGAACTGCTGAAACTCTGACACAACATTAAAAGGCTATAATCTTTCTTCAGAGTGGGCAGGGAAAATAACTTTCTTCTTTAAAGAACTAAAGTGCCATGTGTCCACTGGCCGATTCATACATTATTGTGCAATAAAAAAGTTAGGCTGATACAAGAAACAACTGAATGTGTGTCAGTATTAGGAAGCAAGGCCAAGCTTCAGGAGCCAATGACCCAGTATTGTGGCCTCCCTACATCACTCCTACACCCTCTCAAGGCACAAAGAGTCAACTTGTTGCTTAGCAACAAGCAGTGCACTAGCACTGTAGGAACAGCAAATCAATCTAGCTTTAATGATAACCCCTTTATAAACAAAAGTAAAACAGTAATTTACTCTGAAATTCTTATTGCAGAACGTTTCCCCTTGTGATTTAACCTTTCTTTCTACCCCCACCACTCAGCTGAACAAACAGAACAGGTTCTGCACTGCAAAACCATAAAGTATAGATGCAACTTTATAACTGAAAAAAACTAAAAGGTTAAAATGAAAACCAGACATAAAACTGACAGCCTGGGAAATTTAAACTCTTTTTTTGCACAATAGTTCAATTAATAAATTAGGACTTTCACTCAGGTACACACCTTTTCCACCCCCCTCCCCACTCCCTGCCTCCCATCCCCATCTGGCAGCTACTCTATTTGGAATGGATTTTAATAAGATGAAACCGAGCGCCTTAATCACTTACTAGACAGCTCCCCTGCAAAGTGCTACAAATGATGCCTCCTTGCTTGAAAATAAGGCCTCTTGTTTTCTGGTTTTATGTGAATTCAAAGAAAGAGAAATTCAGCTAATTTTCTATTCAGTTCAATTCAGCAGGATTAAAGGGGAGAGAGCTAATTAAGGGTGTACATTTAGAGGAAAACAGAAGTATAAGTCAAAGATGCAGAGAAGGAGAGGTTACTGAAGTAGGAGGAGAATCAAAAGTCTGCAGTGTCAGCAAAAGAAAATTTTTCCAACCTTGCTCTGCTGCTTATTGGCTATGTAAGTTTGAGCAAATTACTCAGCATCTCTGAACCTCAGTCTTTTCACCTGCCAAATGGGAATGCTTCTGCTACCTACCTAAGAAGACTACTATGAAAAACAAGTGAGATAATGTATGTAATGGGCTATGTATTTTGGTAAAGTATTACATAATGAAGGCATTCTATTACTAAGGTGGGCACAGGATGCTTAACAGTATCAATGCTGTAGAATCTGAGGAGAATTACAACTAGAAGAAGGCACTAGATCTGTCAGGCAAGAAAACATTGCTGTTGAGTCATTTTTTTGTGTGTCTGACTCTCCATGACCCCATCTGGGGTTTTCTTGGCAAAGATATTGGAGTGATTCACCATTTCCTTCTCCAGTTCATATTATAGATAAGGAAGCTGAGGCAAACCTGGTTAAGTGACTTGCCCAGGGTCACACAGATAACAAATGTCTGAAGTCAGATGTGAACTCATGATCCTGAGCCTTCCTGACTTCTAGCTGCCTTAAGAAAACGTAGGTGGTCATCAAGTTAATAGTTTCAGTTTAATCACTGGAAAGGAAAGCTGATTTCAATGGATATTAGGAGAATAAAATGAGAATATAGAAATATCTGAAACAGATTATGCCTTCCAGATTTTTTGGCAGTAAAAGTGAGGAAATCATACTGCTGAGTGGCTATCAGAAACAAAGGAAACTATTAAGGCTAGAAGATCCAAATGTTATTTATGAGCTAAACTTGTTTGTTTGGTTTTGTTTTTTGAGACTGAAGATGTGAGAGAGAAGAGCAGAGTATGGATGGAACGGGATCCTGGAGAAGGTGGAATGCATGTTAAATTATTATCATCCCTTTCAGCTAGGACTCTTCCAGATAAAGTCAAGCATTGAAGGGAGGGAGTCAAAGCTATAGGGGAAGCATAGAAAGTACCAAATCAATAATACAGGTAACACTGGTGGCTTTGAAAAGCATAGAAGGTATGAAATCAACGATACTGGTAGAAGAGCTAATATTGAAAAGGGGAATTATCTAATCCTTTGAAATAGAAGGGAAAGAGAAAAGATATGCAGAGGATAGGAATGGAGGAATTCTTGTCCAGAAAGCATTTGTTTTTCTCAGTACAGTAGATATTAGGGTCACAATTTAAGTATATGGTTGGGAAGTATATGGGAAGGATAGGGGGAAGAGCTTTGGAATAGCTACTATGGAAAAATGCTAGAGAGAGTCAATGATAAACTGGGGGTGGGAAGGGGAAGGACTACAGAATAGTACTTAAGGCTCAGCTGAAGTTCAGTGAGTTGAATTGGAAGGGGATCTAACAGCTTGATATTATGACTTTCTCCAGCAACATCTGAAAGCAGCTCAGAGACAAATAAAGTAAGTGCTAGGCTACACAGAATGGGATATTGAGGAGGATGGGAATGATGAAAAGTCAAGGGGTCAGCGCTGAACACATAACTGAAGTGGCTGAGCATGGGGTGAACACTCAAGAAGGAGGGAAGAGGAGCCAGAAGGTGGCTAATGGACTGGGGAAATAGAAAAGGTGGAGAGATTCAACTTCATGATGAAGAACAGCATACTCAGTAGGTACAAGTGAATGGGAGACATAAAGGGAAAGGAGACTGTTTTCAAGGAGGTAAATTTAAGAAGTCAGGATCCTGGGAGATGGTACATTTCAAGTTGATTGTGGCAAGGACAGAGGATGGCTGAAGTGGCAGAAAGACAGAGGGCATTTCCATTCATAGTTGGAAACCACAATTTCTCTTAAACTATACACCTCATTTTACAAGAAAATTGAGGTCCTAAGAGGTAAATGACTTGCCCAAGGCCATACAGCAACAGGGAGAAATGTGAAAAGAGTCAATACGCAGTATCCTTATCCAAGTCCCATGTAGTCCATTTAAGATCTAAGCAGTTAACCTTGATCATCACATTTTCTTCCTTGCTTTTTTCCCTATAACACCAGAAGGCGAAGGCAAATCCTAGGTAAAATGGTTAAGAAGATGTAGGAATCTAGCTTCCAACCTTTCACATATTTTTATTGTTCCCAGCAAAGCTCACTATTGTAAAAATAACTCAAATATTCTTCCATCCTTCAAGTATCCATTATTTTATGGATGGGAATGCTCTTTCTACACATGGAGATAAAAAATTCTCTATGCCTTAGCCAATAGTCTTGAAATGGCAAGTTTTAACAAAGTGACCACAGAGTCCGAATGAAAAGTTTTAAGGAGCTTTAATTTAGCCAGCTGGAGAATGTTTCAAGCCAATTAAAGGAGCAGCAAAGCAACACAGAAGTACAGGATCTTTTATACCATCTTGGGTTTCTAACAACATAATCAGTAACTAAAACTAAATTAGTATCCAAGTATAATCTGTAACCAAAACTAAATTGGTATCCAGATATAATCTGTAACCAAAACCAATTGGTATCCAGGTATAAGCAATTACTTTTCTATAATTGATTGATTACTATAACTAGATGACATCCAGGTACAGGGATCTATTCTTTATTATCAAGGAAGCATGAAAGAGGGACCAGGAGAATGTGATAACCTCAATATTAATTAATCAAGAGCTGGACGTGGAAACCAGGGGAGTGTGGTCACCCCACTATGACGAGTTAGGTACTGGAGCCAGGAGAGGGAATAAGGGGTTGGGCATGGGGATGCAGGCTTAGTCATGTAGTCGCTTCTACAGATCCTGTTCTCTAGTGATTGATTTCACTCTGAGTTTACTGAGTCTGCTGATCTTTGTTTCAATTTTGGGTACACTGAGCTCGCTGATTTCTAATTTCACAAAGTATCACTTAACTATTTCCTGGCTGATCTCTTGACTCCTATCTTGAGTCCCTGAGATTTCTACTTAACTAGTGCCTGACCACTTCAGTCTCTGTAATTCAAAAAATTAATTACTACATGGTCAACCTAGTGATGGGCTTCTTTTAGCTTAGCAAGGCTGGTCCTCAGTCCATCTGCTGGGCCAATACTCAAATCCTTGCCAGCTTAGCAGGACCTGCCAAATCTTCTGCTCTGCAGCCACAGCCTTTTACAATGCAAAGTCAAGACTATGCCACAAGCAGGTCCTTAGTATAAACAGCATATGAGGTGTAAATGACTAAAGAGTAGGAAATCATATTGCTACTTCCAGGCTTATTTATATTTCTGAAAGAAATGCATCTTTAATGATGGTAGAAATAATATAGAGAATTTTTAAAATAACAATTAATAGGTCATATTTATGTAGTACCTGAAGGTTTGCAAAAGTACCTATTTGATTCTTGAGACAGCCCTGTGAAATAGGCACCATTATTACCCACTCTCTAAAGACTAAAAGCCGAGGCTTGATGGTGTTGTCAGCTAGTGAGTGTTCAAGGAAGATTTGGTACGGAGATCTTGCTAACACTAGCCTCATATTCTATTTGCTAAGCCATGCTGTCTCTCCCTAGAATCACATCCATTCTGTCTACAAAGGTAGACCATTAGAAAAAGTATTTTAACATAGAGTCTCATAATTATTAGACAACTGGATTCATATGCTCAGATATTCATATATTTTTGAAGAATATAAAAGTAGTTCTAACTGAAATACACATTATTAAAGCAAACAAAGAAAAAGCTCCTGGATCTGAAAGATAATAGAATTAATATTGGGATTAAAAATATTTCCATTTTTTTGTGAATAATAAACTCAATGAAGACAGATTCTGTATAGCTGATCACAAAGGGTTAAAGTGTCAGCTTTTTTTTCAGGTCTCTTGGGAATGATGAACTTGTGAGAAGGAAACAAGAAAAACCATGCTGGTAATTACAACTCACAGCTACGAGTCCAATTAACAGTCTGCAATATGCCCCACTTCTTTTATTCTCCCCTGATAACACCACAGGCAGCATTAACTAGCTAATAAATAGGTGACTACTGCTAAACATTTTGTAATGGTTCAGCACTTCCCCTCACCCTTGGCATCTCTCTCTCTCTCTCACTCACTCACTCACTCTCTCTCTCTGCCCCCCTCCCTCCCTCCCTTGGCTTTTAGCACATCAGCCTGGCAATGTGTACATGCTACCATGTGGTGTGCCTGGGCATGAACATACAGAAAGGACTCCTCTGGGCTGTATGAGGCAGGTGGCACATGTTCTGATTGGGGAAAGGAGGGGGGGGAATGATTTGGCTAGAATATTTCACTTTATAGGGGGAGGGGAGAGATGGTAAATCGAAAGGGAATAATAAAATATACCACAAAGGAATAGTTATCTTTTTCTTCTAAAAGTGAAAACTGTGTTGGGAGCTGAGTACAAAAAGGATTTTTTTTTAACAGTATGTATTTTTATCTTTTATTTTTTTATTTAACAAACACATAGACTGTTGTTGTTTTTAAAATCTTCTGTACCCCTTTCCTTTGGTCTGTTGATGTTTATTTTATATATGGATACCTGTTCAAGGTTTTCAATTCAGAAAGCTGTTTAACATGGATGAAGAATAGAAAACCCAGTTTATTCAAAGGGTAAAGTGTACCAACATATTGGGTTTGGTTAACTACAGCAGTACTGCTGTTGCTATTTTTTTAGTAAGGAAGGAAGCTGCAAGAGATAGGGTTTGAGATGTTTCTTCAACAATTTCTAAGTGTTACATAGCTTAAGACACCTAGCTTTCTGGCTGGATATGTTTCCATTTGATACAATGGGACTGGAAATTTACTACTTGAGGCACAATATGAAGAAAGGAGAAAAAAAGCAAAGAGTAAGTCAGTTCTGTTATAACATTCCAAATACTCAAACGGATCTTGGATCTCATCAGTGTGGAAGTTTCTTCCAATAATACAGATCACAATCCATCCAGTGCACTCTTGTCCATATCCTTCCATAAATTCATCACAGGGAGTCTTCCCAACAAGCTAGGTATATTTTCAGTTTCTCTTGACACAAAAAGGATATCAACAGAGTAGTCCAATGGCTATCTCTCATTATCTACCACGTGACCTTATTTTCTTCTTTAATCATGATGACATTTGATGGTAACCCTTCACTAACTTTTATTGTAAGTTCCTCGATGACATTTGTTGTAACTTGCTCACACCTATGAATAAGCTGTACCTATAATCTATACTTCAATTTAAATACAATTTTAATTCCTCAAAGATAGTAGCATTCCCTGCCTTAAAGGCATACAATAACATTGGCAGAATATTGGTATTAATAAGATTCCTTTGTTTCAAGAAGTTCTGGAGTCACTGAAGGAACTTTGAAATTTCCCAAAGATAATCTTGTCTGTTTTCTTCATCCTTTTAATTTTTGGACTCAATTCACTGTCCATTTTCAGTGTCTGTTTAAGGCATATATGCTGACAAATGAGTTCTCTAAGTTGTCAGTCTAACAGCATGTTACAGTCTTATTTTTTCCTGTGTAAATGGTTAGGTTAAGCTCTTTGTGTGAATATGATTCGGCAATGTTCTGGAGCTTCATCCAGGTCACACAATATCATCCTAAAACATGAGTATATAAAGTATCTCATCATCTCAAGACAATTCCTCTTCAAATTGTTTTCTGTACTGGTTCTTCCCCATGATCAAGGGAAATAACATTGCTGAGCTTCTGTCTCCCTGTTTTATACCTCTCCTGATATTAATGAACAGGAGATTCCTGAACAAGGTTTTCTCTACTGTTATAGTTTCAAAAGAATCTTCCATAATTTGATGATTTCATAGAACATGTCTTGTATGGCTAGATAATTTTTAGGAGGAAATTTTGTTCTATTGATTAAAAAAAAAGTCTCACTCTGTTGCTAGGACCATATTCAAAACCTCAGTGGCATGGCAGAATTTGCCAGAGCTTACTTACATTCTCTGGAAATATCTTCAAGAACATAGGATAGCTTGTATCCCATGATGAAGCATTAGAATAAGACATTGTAGAGGTATTCATTCTGTAAATGTTCTTTTATGGTAATATTCACAAAGTATTTCTTTTGCTATTTGGAGTCATTCAATATTCAATAAAACTCCAAAAACATAATTACTTGACC
>CM053594.1:132267395-132285011 GCA_028646575.1 Pseudocheirus occidentalis | reverse complement strand
TTTGCTTCCTTTGCCTGCTCATGTTGCCAGTCAATTATTTTGATTATTGAGCCACAGTAGAACTCTACTTTCAGAGGGGAGAGCTTTGTCCCAAATTGCTGGATTTTCACAGCTACCAGAGCTATTAGGAGGCGCAGTCTCTGCAGACCCCTCACCCAAGACCGGGATCTTGATCCAGGCAGCTTAAGGCAAGAGCACTTAGCCTCTGAATGATCACTTGGCAGGACTGCATTCTACAGACTGTGAGCTCTGAAGCAGCCATGTGGAGGCTGGACCCACTTTTCTCCCCCCAATTTAGCCAAGTTCCACTGACCTTTCACTTTGTCCTTGTTTCCTGTGGGTTGATAATTCTGGAAACTGCCACAGCTGCCAGTGATCTACCCTCCTGAAAGCTCCAGCTGCTGCATGTGATTGCCGCCCCAGGGCCAAGCCACAGTTTCAGCTAGGCTGGGTTCAGCTCACAGCACTTTGCAATGAGCCCTTCCTGTCCCACCTGCTGGGCTGCCCCCAGTGGGAGATGTGCTTTTCTCTAATTTTGTGGGTTCTAGAACTCTAAAATTTGTTTAGAGTCATATTTTATAGGTACTTAAGGTGGTTATGGTGGGAGCTGCAGAGTTCTCTTGCTTCTATGCCGCCATCTTGACTCCCTCCCTACCCCCCATTTACCTATTTTAAAAGGTGTTTTCAGCAAAAGAAATAAAGTTGTGGTAAACCGAAAGTTCTGATTAATTGAGTTCTAGCTAATTGGGGTTTTGATAATGTCTACACACTGTCTGATAAAGAGCCCCAAGCAAGGAAGGCTGCATCATGAGCAGTCAGAAAATAACTTGGAGGGAATGATGTGAGAGTGGGCAGCCGCAGCTGGCAGCATTGCAGGTGAAAAGTGCCAGAATTGGACAGCAGTGAAAACCCAGACTGTTGTATTTTGTCTTAGTGACAGTTTTTCTTGGGTGTTTCTGAGCATGTGAAAACCACCCAAAGTGATCTTTTTGGAAAAACCTGTAAATTTTATGAAAAGGACCTATGGGAAAGAAATGGTGAAGACACACATTTATATGATGTCATTGGGTTTGCAAAGCATTTTGTATACATCATCTCACATGAACTATCACAAATGGTGAAGAATAGTTTCAGGGTATCGGATTTTTTTTTTTTCCTTCTTGACTCAGCCCTGTCATTTTACTAGTTATAGGGAACGCTGGATGAGGAAACTCGGTCCACTGATACTGATCTGTACCAACTCTAAAACAAGAAAATTACCTGGGGCATTTCAGTGTTAAATAACTAGTTCAGGGTCACAAGCCAGTGTGTGTCAAATGTGAAACTGGAATTGAGGTCTTCTGACTCCGATAGCTAATTTGCCATCCCTACTAGGACAGGAACTCACTCTTTATATTGTTCTAACACACTTTAAAAATGTTTTCTAATTTGAATCTCTAAGCAAACTTGTGATGCAGGTTAGGCACAGAGGATAGAGAGGGCATGTATCTTACCCAAGGTCATATTGCTAGGAAGCCTCATGGCCAGGATTTCATCCAATGCCTTCCCATTACCACCTTTTTCACTACCCACCATTGCCTGGGAGGCAGGCAATAGCTCCCATGCCCAGAATGCTGTTTTTCCTTATCTCTGCCTCCTCACTCACCTGGCTTTCTTTAAGTTCTAGTTAAAATCTCACCTTCTATAATTTTACCTTTCTCAGTCCCTCTTAATTCTATTGTTTTTCCTCCTTTGATTATTTCCTATTTACGCTGTATATAGCTTGTTTGCTCATAGTTGTTTGCATATGGTTTCCTCCATTAAAGACTCCTCAAAGACAGGGACTATCTTTCTGTTTGCTTTGTATCCACAGCACTTAGCACAGTGCCTGGCACATAGTAGGTACCTAGTAAAATGTTTTGTTTCTTAAATATTCTACTGGAAAACATAGCTTTGATTTTTCGTTCTATATTCTGACCTTTCAAAACACAACTTTTTTATTAGCAAATGCAGCCTGTAGGCCTTGTAGGTTGTGCAGCATAAGCAACATGGATACAAGGATTCCCCTCTGCTAAGGGTGGGCACTTCTTTCTTACTTTAGTAATCAAAGAATTCATAATTTCCTAAGTGTGGACACTCCCTCCTCCAGGTTATGGTCTACTCTTCCTGCCATCTTCCCACTATGTCCAGCCTAAGATTGGAGAAGTTCATGAGCAGAGGGGTGGGCGGCAATGGATGAACTTTTTGTCTACAATAATCTCATGATTTGTGGTTTACCATAATCTCATCAATGGGAAAGATTCCAGTTCTTCCTAGCTTGGGAGAATCTGCCAGAATCTTTAGCTAGCACCATAGCAATAGTCTCAGAGAACCCATATCTACTTTAGTCAGCAGGCTAGGAATTTGTTTTCTGTCTCTTCTTTATGCCTTTACACAGATGTAACTCAGATCTGGGAAATTGTTCAGAGATTCTTGAATAGGGAGCAAAAATGAAAGAACAGTCAGTTATATCTAATCTGTATGTATCTTGAATATAGTTGTTTATTTCCTTCATTAGAAGGTAAGCTCCTTGATGGCAGGAGACTGTTCTTGCCTTTCTATAAGTCCCCAGAGCTTAGTACATTATAAGTGCCTAATAGATGCTTGTTGGTTATTGAGTAATTTTAAAATTCTTAAAAAGACTTCTAACAAAGTGTCCCAGTTGTTTCATCCTAATGAATATACTTAACATGAGGTCAGGAAGGAAGGGAGAGAGAGTAAGCTGTTTCAAAATATTTTCCATTATAATGAGATTTTCTCTAGAAGGTTATTATATTGAAGCATGACTTGATTTTTATATTTAGTAAATAAAATTGGGCTTTCCTACAGATGTATTTTATGAAAATACAGAATGAATCGTAGACTCTTAGGGTGGGAAGGGACCTTAAAGATCAGTTAGTTAGTCCAACCCTCCTCATTTTACAGTTGAAAATATTGAAGCTGTACGTATTTCAACAACAAAGTTAAGTGCCCTATCCAAAGTCAGACAGCTAGATAGTGGCATGATTGCTAGACCAGTGCCCCTTCTACTGTATCATGCTGCTTCATCATTCAGATTTAGTCTTCTCAAATTAAAAATCTTAATAATTGGATCTGACCTACCCTGGCCATGAAAGCTTTAGAGTAGTTTGAAGTGGTTCTTTTTTCAAACCTAATTAAACATAATCTGTCAGGCTTCCAATAAGCAAGATTATATTTAGATCTCCCCTCTGAGGAACAACCTTTGGCATCTGAATGGAGAGATCTAGTTTCTTATGGTCAGGCCTCTTTGTATGATCTGTGTTTGTCTTCAGTGTTAAAGACAAAGAATCCTGTCGTTATTCTCTATGAGTTTTGTGGTTTACCAAGCTTTACTGGAAGCAATAAGTAAAGCAGCATTCAGATGACAATTTGGTGAGACTTTGATGCTACCATGAACATAGACAACCTTTCTATCCACTTACCAAAATCCCCGCTGTTTCCATTTCAAAGTGGGTGAAGCCATAATAAATGTAGAGTGGAAACAGCATAACTTTCTCAAAAGTGTCTTAATAAATAAAAATGTCTTGTTTTTGTTTTCCAGAGGGACAATCAGTGCACAGTCCATAGTCTATCTCTAGTTTTTATTCCTTTGGCTGTGCTTTTCTCACTCACTTGTATTAAGGACCTGCTTGATATCATCACCTTGTTGCCATATCTGCTGGTGGAAACAAATCTGTATCAGCTGTTTCCTGTCGATGCCTTGTCTGGAGTGAGCAGCATGGGCCCATCTCAGACAGGGCTGGCTGATGGTGTTTTACTGATAGAACCAGCCTTTTCATTACCACTTGGGGAACAGCCTTTACTCAGTGGGATTATGTGAATTTGAAAAACAAATTCATCATCCAAAAGTGAAATGAGAAGAGGGTACCTGCAATCACAGATGTAGGGCATGCCTGAGTAGGGACTTTCAGCATAAGCATGATGGAGTGGAAAGGAGGCTGGACCCAGAGCTATATGGACCTTGAAAAATAGTTATGGACCACGTGAAAATGTAATGGAAGAAGACCATTCCTCTTTCCTCCAAAATCACTGGCCATCTAAGACCATCAGTCCATTTTAGACTGACCAGTGACAGTTTTCTTTTCTATTATACTGGTTACCTTGATGCTGATGGACAACTCAACCGGCCAGAAGTAGGGATTGTAATTGCTGTGAGCCATCAGACCCACCTTTCTCATTCCCTTTCTCTCTCAATTCAACAGTAGTCTAAGGATGAAAAACTATGTTTAACTGTACTGGAAACACTGGAACAGCAGCTGAATCTTCAATCTCTTGTTTAATGTTTTTCTTAAAATCATATAAATAACAGGAAAAGGCATATTGATTTGGGGTACAGCTGCTCAGTTCACAGTGTAGTTACCAAACTGGTAGTCAGAAGACCTCATTTCTAGTTCTGCTGTGTCACTAGCTATGCAATGGTATTGAGGATATTAAGACCCATATTACTTTAAAAATGTCTTCTATTCAGCTCCCCACTATAGGAAAGTCTTGAAGAAACTCTGGTTACTAAGGAACTCCATGGTTACTTAAAATTGGTTTGTCAGTTATAAATCTGTATAGGTCACAGATCATAGGATTGTAGGACAAGCAAGTTAGAGATAAAAGGGACCTTTACAGGGGCAGGTAGGTGGCACAGTGAATAGAGAACCAGCTCTGGAGTCAGGAGGACCTGAGTTCAAATCCAGCCTCAGACACTTGACACACTTACTAGCCGTGTGACCTTGGGCAAGTCACTTAATCCCAATTGCCCTCCCCTCTCTAAAAAGCTACAATTTTTTTTTACAAGGAACTTTAACATAATAAGGAAACTGAATCCCAGAGAAGTAAAATGGTTTGCCCAAATCTCACACGTAGTATATATGGCAGAATCAGGATTTGTATCCACATCATCTGATTCCAAATCCATTTTCTTTTCCAGTGTATCACATTTTTGTTCTTTTCTAAAGAGGGAGATGTTTTGTCTTGGGTTTTGTTTGGCTTTCATGAAGCCTTGCTGTCACAGAGAAACTGGAGGCCCCTTCCTAGGCTGTGAGGAGAGCTGTATCCTAAGACTCCCCTTTGATACCATTCTTAGTAGGCTTTTTTCTTAAAAGGTATTCAAACTATGAGGTTCAGTTGTCTAAGGCTCAGGCCAAAGTTACAGCTTCTTGGTTGTACTAGTGGTACAAAAAAAGATTCAGGACATGAGAGACTTGAGCCCCTCCCCCAGGCTTCTGACCAACCACTGACCAGCAGCATGAACTACCCTGGGAAGGTGTATCAGTACTTTATCCTAAATGACTATCCCTTCTTTGCTCTGAGGTTACCTCTTTGGCTACTATGAGGTCACCCTCATTTTGTTAGCTGTTAGATGGATTACTACAGTGCCTCCTTTCATTCCAGTTTCAGACTTAAACTACCAGGGAACCAGCCTGAATCAGACACAGCCCATGATAGGGAAGCCAGTAGGTAGAGATGAACAGGGCTGGCATTCCAGGCATAAATGGTTTTCTTCCTTTAACATTTATCACCTGGGACTGTGCTGCAAGTTACAAGAAGGGCAAGCCCCTCTTCTAAAGAGCCATGTTCCAATTGAACTAACCTTTATTCCTTTTTTTGTTAAAACTAGTGATCCTGCTTGCACCTCTCTGCTGATTATGAAGTCAATACTTCGAGATGCTATTAATCATTCTCATTTATAAATCTCTTTACATTCATCCACTCAGATTTTGACAATGATGATGACGATAATGATGATGACGATAATGATTTTATCTAGTACTTACATAAAACACTTATGGCAGTGGTTCTCAACCTTCCTAATGCTGCCACCCTTTAATACTTGTATGTGGGTGTATCTCCATGTGGGAGGACCCACCTGGAGATGGGTAGAGGAGCAGTGTCTCGCTTCCTAAGACCATCGGAAATATGTGTTTTCCTGTGGTCTTAGGCAACTCCTGTGACCCCTGTGAAAGGGTTGTTTTACCCTCAAAGGGGTTGTGACCCACAAGTTGAGAACGGCTGACTTACAGATTTGTAAAACATTGTTGCAAATTTTATTTGATCAACACAAATAAACCTACAGGGTAGATGCTTATCCCCATTTAGTTGATGGAGGATCATCCCTATTTCACAGATGAGTAAACAGAGGCTAAGAGATTAAGTGATTTACCCAGCACTATATAGCTAATAAAGTGTCTGAGTCAGGATCTGAACTCAGATCTACCAGATTCCAGGTCTAATATTCTGTCCACTACACAACATAGCTCCTACCAGACTTATGATATAGCTCACGTACTAGCCCTCCCCCTACCCCCATCCCCACCCCACCCGTAGCCAAAAAGGGAGTGTTCATCCTCAGGCCTTTACAAGTTGACAGGACCATACCATATATTACCTAAACAGTGAACCCCTTCCTCCAGCCCCCAGTTCCCACCAACAGTTAGGAAAGGACCATTTCTCCACCGTTTAGCAGCTTACTATCAATTTCGTGCCATGCCTGCTCTAACAGTGAGCAGCTAATTGCTGGCATGCCTCCTCAGAAAAAAAGTCTTTTTGATTTTCTGAGCTTCCCAATTTAAGCTTGTTTATATTTTATGCCAACAGCGTCTTCACATATGCCGTGCACAGATTAGCACTGTCACATCATTTCAGTAATAAAAATAATGTGTGGTAGAAGCCTTATACTTTTACTGGGTTGGCAGAGAATCCTCCACTATAAATTGAATGGGAAATGGTAGTGCTTCAGATGGAACCCATCCTTTTTTTTCCCCTAAGTATCACCTTCATTGCTATAGTGAACCTCAAAATAAATTGGTAGTTGAGGGCAGTGGATTTATATTTAGAAAAGTGCCTGGCAAAAGCAGTCCTTGTAATTCACCTTCAGAGATTTTTCTTTCTCCTTCTCCCACCCTTCCTCTTTCTTTCTCTCCCCAACTCTGAGATAGAACCTTTCTCAGGTCTCCTCCATTCGACTGTGACCTCCTTGACAGCAGGGATTGTATGTTTTTTGTTCCTTTGTTTTTGCCTGTCTTTGTATCCCCAGTGTTTGGTACAGTGCAAGGGACACAGTTGGTGTCTAATAAATGATTTTTGACAGACTGACTGACTGAGGTCAACCTGTGCCAAAAGCTGGTATTGGAAAGGAAGATGTCTTACCCTCATATCCAGAGTGTTATTATTGTCGTTGTTGAGTCATTTCAATCATGTTTGACTCTTTGTGACCCAATTTTGGGTTTTTTTTTACAAAGACACAGGAGTAGGGGCGGCTAGGTGGCGCAGTGAATAGAGCACCGGCCCTGGAGTCAGGAGGACCTGCGTTCAAATATGGCCTCAGACACTTAACACAAAAAACTAGCCGTGTGACCTTGGGCAAGTCACTTAACCCCAACTGCCCTCCAAAAAGCAAAAAAAAAAAAAAAAACCAAAGACACCGGAGTGGTTTTCCATTTCCTTCTCCAGTTCATTTTTCAGAAGAGGAAACTGAGGCAAACAGGGTTAAGTGACTTACCCAGAGTCACACAGCTAGTAAGTTTCTGAAGTCAGATTTAAACTCATGAAAATGAATTTTCCTAATTCCAAGCGCAGTGCTTATCTAGTCAGTCTCTTTGCCACCTGAATATGTACCTTGAGATATATGGTGAACTATGTATCCTAATGAGACTTAAAGGTCTCTGGAACATGTTCAGTATGGGGGGGTGGGCATAGCAGTGGGCTTCCACATTTGACTCTTAAGGTTGCTTCATTTGGGGAATTCCCATGGTTTACTTTATGCTCAGAAGATAACATCCATGAGTATGTGGAGCTTAGAGTTAAGATAATCCACAAAACCAAATAATAGATCCCTAAGGAGTTAGGAATTGGCTAACTGCCTAACCACTTTGTAAACTCACACTGATGAAGATTGGTTTCAGGACAGTGGAAGGAAGGTATTACAGTGAACCTGCATTCTTTGTAACTGCTTTCTCATGATGGTTTGGATTGAGCATCCTGAAAGCCCAAGAATGAGTTCTGTAAAGCCCAGAGGCCTAAGGCTACATTTGGGCAGCTGCTGCTAAGTACTCCCTGAGAGGGCCAGGGCCAGAAAGGAGCCTGAAAGACCATCCTGCTCTTTTGCATCCATTTGTTTGGCAAAACCATGAAATTCAGACCATATGTTTAAATTGTCACTTGGCTGATTGCCTTGTACAGTTGATGGTATGCAGTACAACGAAGTTTGAGGGAAAAAAAGAAGAAATAAAAATTTGCTTTAGCTCAAATCTATTTTAGAATAATTGCCACAGTTGTGTGCCAGGAGTATATGTATCCATATAAATCCTCTTGTGCATGCACTCAGAACAGCATATATGAATATTACTCGTGATTTTACTGTTTTATGTTTAGGGGGAGCCTGTCTTTTATTTTTATTTTTTGTTACCCAGGAAAGACCCAAGAACTTTACTAATTTGGAAGACTTACAGTCGTCCAAGAATAACGTATAGGAAGGCCTAAACTAGGGTGGTTGCTGTGGAAAAGGAATGTAAAATTGGATCCAAAAGGTATTTTAAAGGAAAACTCACCACATAAATCAATTAATCAATAAACATTTATTAAGCACCTAATATGTACCAGGCAATCTGTTAGCCTCTGGGTATACAAATGAAAAGAACAAAACAATCCCTATTCATAAAGCGTTTACATCCTAATGGTGTAGACAAGAATATATAGAATGAACATAAAGAGAATACAACAGATATCTATAAAGCAATTAAATATAAAGTTGAGGCAATGAATGATGGAGTTGAGTCTTCACAGAAGAGAGAGAGAGATTCTTTGAGGCTGAGAGGAGAAGGAATGGTTACTGCAAAAAAGCTATATAAAGTGATCTAGTTTGAGTAGATTATGCGAAAGGTCTCTTCTAGCTCTGACATTCAGTGATTCTGATTCATTGACTCTAGTATTGTACATAGGTGACCTCCCTCTTATATCAGCACTTGCTCTCACTCCTATGACCCTTGCCTTTTGGACACCTTGAACTAGATTTTCTGTAGACATCTCACATTCAACATGTTTAAAACAACTAATTACCTTTTCCTCAAAACTTCCCTTTTCTAAACTTCTTTATTAATGTTGAGTGCAATACCCAATTACCCAGCACCAGATCTTAGCCTCAGTTCATAACCCCAGAGATAGAGACAGACCCCCCCAGCCCATAGAAAAGGTGATTCCAGAGATATAGAGCCTTGCTCTGTCTACATAGTAGAGGTCTGACCCTTGAATATTTCAACCACAAATCGTGGTATACATGGAGAGCACCATGCTTTTGTATTAATATACCACATGCATGCCTTGTTCCAAAGCTCATAGATTCAGCACTATCAAGCCAACAGTTACTCCAAGAAAATGCAATTTTCCATGATGCTTAGAAAAGTATTGACTTTAATCACCTTCTTCTTTACCTGGCAAGCAATATAAACAACTGGCCTGTGAGCCCAATGCGTCCATGATAGCAATAGCACTTGAAGGCCAAAATATTGATTAGATGAGACAGCTTGATCCTTGGCCCTTTGGGGCACCCCAATCAGAATTTTTTTGTTCCATTTCCAGGTCTTCTAGAACCAAATCTGGCAGAGATAAGTAACTGCTGAGTCCAAGAAACCCAATCCTGTTCACAGGCAACAGCTTCTGTAAGACATCCTGTCTATTAAGGGAAAGTGGAAATCTCTGAATCTGTAAAACCACAGCATTTCAGAGCCAGAGGAGACCCCAGTGGCTGTCTAGTCCAAACCATCCTTCCTGAACAAAGGTCCCTTCTACTACATATCCAACAAATGATCATCCAACTTCAGTTTGCAAACTTCCAAGAAGATAGAGTCCAGTACTTGAGGCAGGCCATCTCACTTTGGGATAATTAATTGTTGGGAAGCTGTTCCTTATACCAAGCCTAAATTTGCTTCTCTGTTACTTCTTCTCCTAGTTCTGCCCTCATCACATACTTTTCCGTCCAATGACACTGGTCTCCTGGCTATTTCTAAGATGAGACATTACATATCTTATTTCTGGGCAGTTTCTCCATCTGTCCCCCCATGCCTGGAACGCTCTCCCTCTCCTTATCTCTCCTCATTGACTTTCCTGACTCCCTTTAAATCCTAACAAAAGTCCCTTCTACAGAATGCCTTTGCCAACACCTCTTAATTCTAGTGCCTTCCCAATACTAATTATTTCATAAATTATTCTATAATAACTTTTTAGTACCTATCTGTTTGCTTGTTCTTTCCCCCCTTAGATTGTGAGCTCCTTGAGGGCAGGGAGTGTCTTCTGCCTTTTTGTATCCCTAGGCTTAGCCCAATGGCCAGCACAGAGTGGGCACTTAATGAATATTTTATTGACTGACTTAATTGATTCTCTATCTCACGTCCCACAGAAGCTATTGCTGCCCTGCTTGCTTCCCACACCTTTCCCCTCCCTTACTCTCTCAGCTCAAGACCTTACCTTTTACTCTACTCAGGTCATTTCCTGTGAAATTGTTCTTCTCTTCTTATCAAAACCCCTTGACTCATCCTGGATTCATATCTCCTTACCTCTGTTCTCAGATAATGAAGTGTTGCCTTTCCTAGACAAGGCCAATGTTCCTACCAGTGCCTTGATCATGTTATTGCCTTTCTTCTCCAGAAGATCGTCCTCTCAATAATCCCCAGCTTCTCTTGAATCTGCAACCAGTCTCTCTCTCTCTCTCTCTCTCTCTCTCTCTCGGTTCCTTCCCTACTGCCTCAAACATGCCCAATTCCCCCTTCTTAGAAAAAATAAAAATAAAACCTTTAATGAGCCCATCACTCCCTCTGTTGTCCTGTATCTCTCTTCCCTTGACTATAAAAAATTGTCTATATTTACTAGTTGACTCCACTTCCTCTCCTCTCATTCCTTTTCCATCAGACTTTCTGATCTCATTACTCAGCTGGCACTACTCTCTCCAAAATTACCAACGTTCTCTTCATTGCCAAAGGATAAGGTTCCCTCATTCTTTGTCCTTCTATACCTTTCTTTACCTTTACCTACCCTTACCTTTCAGACCCTGTTGAAGACCTTTTCTTCTTGGATGTTCTCTCTTATCTGGGCATTCATGGCACTGCTATCTCTTGGTTCCCCTCTTACCTTGTATGACCACTCCTCAGTTTCCTCTGTGTCTGCTCTTTGCAGTTTAATAACACCAGTTCCCTGGAACCTTCGTATGTCCTGCCTTCTCTCTGCCTTTTAATTTGCTGCTTCTAATCTATGTTTGGTAACTAGAATACCAGTCTTGTTAGGATTGAATTTAACAGAGTAAGTAGGCTCTGAAAAGGGCCTCTGTGAATAAAGGGCATGGATTTTTCTGAATTCTTATTTGGGTTACTCTGTCAGCCTCCAGTTTTTCAGATGTCTCCTGCAGAGATATCCTCTAGAGAGACAAAGCATTCATATAATAGATGTCTTATTTGATTTGAATCAATATTTCATTAATTAGTGATATCCAATTAAATAAAACCAGATAAGTTTTAGGTAGGTAGAAAGGAAGGGCTAAAGATTCCAAGTGAGGTAGGAACAACATGAACAAAGGCTTGGAGATAAGAATGAATGTATGTGTTTGGCTTATTTTACTCTTTGTCCTTGATAGCAAAGGTAAAGCTCCAGTGAATAGTTAACAACCTTTTTTTTTTACTATCCCAAGCTGTTTTCCTTCTGGCTACTTACCCAGCATCCTTCTTATTAACTCACCCAGTTACCGAATCGAGGTGGATTTTCAGGGAATACCAAGCAGTGTTATTGTGAGACATAGGAGACAATGGCACAGGACCATCTAACGTGGTGTGCCTACATCAAAGAAGGACCAAGACCAAACTTAGCCAATATTGCACAGTCATTAAAATTCGGCTTTTAAATTTTTTCCAGTGCTCCCACTTTTCTGTCTGGTTCATTCAACTGTCCCTTATGCCAGTGATTCTCAAAGTGAGGTCTGAGGACTACTGGGTGTCCCAGAGACCCTTTCAAGTGGTCTGCGAGATCAAGAATTTATATATTAATACTATGATGTTTTAATTTTTAATGTGGTAACTATCCATAGATATTTAGGGGATCCTCAGTAATTTTTAAGACTATAAAGGGTCTGAGATCCAAAAGTTTGAGAACCCTTTTCCTTTGTACTTTTAACAGGGTTTTTCTTATTTGTTAGATGAACCCTGACACAAACATTTTTTTTTAAAGTCATTTTTAGTCGTGTCTGACTCTCTATGACCCTTTTGGAGTTTTCTTTGGCAAAGATACTGGAGAGGTTTGCCATTTCCTTTTCCAGTTCATTTTACAGGTGAGGAAACTGAGGCAAACAGGATTACTTTGTATTACAATAATTTGCCCAGAGTCACATAGCTAGTAAGTGTCTGAGGCAGGATTTGAACTCAGAAAGATGAATCTTTCCAACTTTATGCCCAGCGCTCTATCCACTATGCCACCCCAAATAAAATTCATTATAACCCCTCATCCTACCTACCCACTTTCCACAAACCCACCTTTTTTCCTAACCTCTTAATTTCTCTTGAGGGTAGCCAAAATCTTCCAGTCACCAATGTTCCCAACCTCATCATACCCAATCAGCTTCAAAATCTTACCAATCTAACTTCTGCATCTCCTGAATGTGTTCCCTTCTTTTCACTTGCATGGCTACCACACCAGTCATCTATCTCCCAGTCACCTCTCACCTGAACTATTTCAATAGTTTACAAATACATATGTTATAATATATTACATGTGTTATATATTTATATGCAATGTAATACATGCACTATATATTATGTGGATTAAACAATATACACACATACGTGAATGCATATATATTGTATTTACTTATATATGTACATGAGATTTCCCTCCTCCTCTATTAGGATGCAAACTACTTCAGAATAGTGATGGACTCTTTATCTTTGGACCACAGTGCCTTGCATAGGGGCTTTGCAGATAGTAGGCACTTAATAAATGCTTGTTAGATAAATATGTAGATGAATGATGTTACCATCCCAGACTTATTTGCATATTAATAGAAAACTTTGGAATACAGAAAACCTTAGGATACAAGGAAATTAATCTCTAATGATAGAATTTGGGACACAATATATAGCAGTGGAAGAAGATATTTGAGTGTAGATGAGATCTACCTAAACATCTAATATTTCAAATCTTACTACTTGGGCGGCTTCCTATACAAAGAACAACTTAGCTCAAAATACCACAATAATTTCATGGAAAATAAATTTTTTACAGAGCTTTGATTACAGTAGAGTAAGAAATTCCCTACAGGTCAAAACTACCTCCCCTTAATGTAAAACAAGAATCTCTTCTGTAACTTACCATCTTAGAGAATTGAAAGTTAAGTGATTTGCCTTTAGTCAACACACTAGTATGTGTCAGAGGGACTGAACCCTGGTCACCCTGATTCCATGGCCAGCACTCCAACTATTCCGTTTACTCTTGCATGTTGCCTCTCTTTATTTGTCAGTGAAATTCTCTCAGGTGGGTCTGTGCTTGACCCTAATAAAGGACTAGATAACTGAAGTGTCAAAGACATGATTGATTATTAGATTCTTATTTTCCCTCTACTATTGGCAGCCATACAGCATGGAAAACTTTGTTCCAAAAGCCTCTAGCACACAGCTTTCAGCACTTGGTGTAAATGTCATGTGTAATAAATGCCAATAGACAGTGATTTCCAAATGAGTTCCTTCTATTACTACTGTCTATTCAGATTCTTTGTTAGAAGGTGACTCCAGGTGAATGCAGCTGTTAAAGGTGAACTAATGTGGCTGAAAGGTTCCTTGGAGCTTAATATGCTGTGGGTGCTTAATGGCTACTAAATAATTAAAACAAAGTCATAGATGGAATAATTAATAAAGTTAAGAGGAACTTGGGGGAGGGGAGGTCTTGGAGCATTTGCAGATTTTTCTATTAATGTTTAATTAACAATGCCTGCAAATTTTCTATTAATGTTTAATTAACAGTGCCTATACCCCGTTAGTTAATTTTGAATTGGAAAATGAATTCAGAATCACATGGTAGTTGTTTCACAAGTTATTTAAATGAAAAAATTATGCCAGGCCTGCAGTTCTACACAGTAATCTGTTTATTTTAAAACATCCTAATATCTGGGAATGTTATTGCACCATGTGTAAATGTACTTAGAAGGGACTGTAGTACCTTCATGTTGTGACATTAGGCAAGGAATTATGGATCTTGAAACATTAGAGCTTATTACTTTGTTTCTTCTAGTTTCAAAACGAGCCTTGCTAAAGCTGAAATGACTGCACATTCACAGTAATGGGGGTAGGGAGGAAAGGATGAGAGGAAGAGGGAGAAGATATTGCTGGGGGAAAAAAATGCTTTTTTTTTTCCAAGATGATTTTTGTTTCTGGCAAAGCAACCATTATATTCATGTGACTTTCTGTAAATGATGCAAAAAGTCATCTCACATACAGCAAATAAATGTAACGTGTTAGCTTGGATTGCAAGGATAGCACCAGCACCTTTATCCCTGGGTAGTTTGGGAGTGTACAGTGTAAGGGAAACAACACAGTGTGTGGTGGAAAGAACCCTAGATCTGGAGTCAAAGGACTTGGGTTTCAATCACAGTTCTGCTTTTATGTCCTATGTGAAATCAGACAAGCCTTTTAAATTTTTCTTCTTTGGGCTTTTGTTTCCTCATCTGTAAGTGATAAGATCACACCTCGCCTTGAATTTAATGGTCCAGTAAAATAACAGGAACATTTTAATATGGGCTAAAAGGTGCTGAATTTAAATACGGGCAAAAAAGGTACTAAATTTGAAGTCAGAGACCTGGGTTTAAATCCTGACTCTGCCATTTATTTCATAGATGACCTTGGGCAGTTCACTTAATTTTTTAGGGCTCAGTTTCCTATTCTGTAAAGTGAGGAAACTGAACTAGGTAGTCTTTTATATCTTTTCCAACTTTGCATCTATGATATTTTGATAACATGCACACAATCTGTGTTTGGACTTCTCCAAAGGAAAATTTTGTCTCTGTCCTTAGGTGGCCTAAGCTCTTTTGTCTCCTTCTAGAAGGAATAGTACATTTGTCGACTTTGTGCATTCAATCATTCAGCAAAATATTTATTAAACATCTACTATATGTACCTTCTGCCTCTATTGATTGATTGGCATCATGGAAACTTGCCCACCTTCATTTGTAGAGGTGGTCTGAATGTAGTACTACCCTAAGCCTACCTCTTCTTATTTCCATAACTTTGAGAGGTAATGAAAGGAAAAAAAAAATGTCCCCAGCCTTGGAGTAACAGAATGCTAGTGACAGATGGCTATTCTGTGGCCTGAAAGCACTGGACATATTTTGTGTGGCTTGCTTCAGGTTCCAGCATCTGCAGCATTCACTCATACTGGGGATGTCCGTGATTTCCATTTTTCAAAACTTAACTGAAAAGGGCACTTAAGCGAAGCAGACATTTAGTCCCAGGCAAAATCAATCTTGCTATAGTGAGAAAGGACCAGGTCTTTTTACAGCTGGTATTTGGAGTTGATTTTGAGTACATGTTGACTAAACTTCCTCTCAAGGTAACTAAAATTAATAGCTTGTGTGCTAATGAATGAGGAAAGCAGAGAGTCGGGGAAAGCTCTTTTAACTCCCCCATAAATCTTCAGAGCTCACTCACTAACAAGTCAGAGAGCAGGTTTCGATGGGTCTTTGCTAGGCTCAAGTTCTGACCATGGGTATGAACCTCTGGAACATGCACCTGACCACAGAGGAAGAGATTAGATGTCCTCTTGAGTGACTTTCCAACCCTGTAATCATAACCAAAAACAAAAAAGAATGAGTAAAGCAAGGAAGCAGGGGCATTTTTTTTTAAGTAGAAAAAAGTAATTAGGAAACAATATTCAGGAAAAAATCTCTCCCAATCCAGTGTGTGTGTGTGTGTGTGTGTGTGTGTGTGTGTGTGTGTATCTGTGTCTGTATCTGTATCTGTGTATGTAAGCATGTGTACATGCACTCATCTACAAATACTTTCACATGTATATATGTGTTAAAAATAGAAAGTGAAAAAGTTAGCTTTTTTTAAGAAACGGGAATGGTTACAGCTATCCACACAGGAAAAACAAGTGGATACATAATGCCTATCGTCCAGATTTTGTTGAGTCATTGTATGGAAAGCCTTTAGAGTTCATTTGTCATTCTATATGTCTTGTATAGACACTGCAAAAGGACAGTTAACTAGGCCTATACAATGTATAAGAAAAGGAAGATAATGGACTGGATTGCTTTTGAGAAATGGCAAATTTCTTTAAATGACCACCAGCTTCTCACTGAAGCAAAAGCCTATCCATTTAAACCAATATTCTTCTGATGGTGGTGCATGGCTATGAGTCACAGGATATCATAGTCCTCTGAACAATTGAAGTTGAAGGTGACACAAAAACAATTGAAAAATGGCTATGAACCTGAGCAGGTTCATATTATTAGGAATTTTTCAGGAGAAGCAGTGTAAATTGTGTCATCAAAAATGGATTACTGAAGAAGGGAAAGGACTAGTGAAGTAACAAGAAATAGAGATACAAATGGATATTCTGTATTCTGTAGTATTCCCTAGAAAATCTGTGGATATCCTTGTAATTTCAAGAAAACCAAAGGAAGGCCCTCAGCTTCTTGGATGACAGGACTCCAGTAACCCAGGATCATCAGCAGGCATACATCCTCTCCTGTCTATACTACTGGAAGGGATGCCCACATTGATGAGATCTCTGATTAATTGGAATCTGAGCCTATAATGGAATCTGCTTTTCTTTTTCATGCCCTCAGATCCTTCCTTCCTGTCCTGTGTCTCATCTTTCTACTCTTGCTCCCCATCTTTGACCTTTACCCTCCTTTCCTTGGTGGTTGGAGACAGATCATCCATAAATGCCTGTTCTACTATTCTTCCTGACCTGAGGTATCAAGTCAGTACTTGGGTTTAAGTCAGAGATTCCCAGTTGTAAGAAGAAGAGCAGTCTCCCATAACTTCTCAGAAAGCATTAATATTTTCTGTGGGTTTATCTTTATGGAGGGTTAACCATAATAATTAGAAACTAACCAACCGTTTTTCTTTTTTTTTTTAAATTAATTTGTTTATTTACTTTTAGTTTACATCATTCAGTTCCACAATCCCTTGAGTTTCAGATTTTCTCCCCACCCCCCATAGCAGCATGCAGTCAAACATAGGATCTACAAATACCTTCACATTAAACATTAGTACCTTAATCAGGTTGTGAAGAAAGATCATAACCAATGGAACGAACAGTGGGAAAGAGGAAACAAAACAAAACAAGAAAAAGAAAGAGAGCAAGTAGTTTGCTTCAATCTGTATTCAGACTCTGTAGCTCTTTCTCTGGATGTGGATATCTCTTTCATGAGTCTTTTGGAGTTATAACCTTATATTGCTGAGAGGAGTCCAGTCTATATCAAGGTTAGTCATCACTCATATATTGTATCTGTAATTGTGCACAGATTTATCCTGGTTCTGCTCTTCTCACTTAACATCAGTTTATATAAGTCTCTCTAGGTTATTATGAAGTCTGTCTGCTCCTCATTTTTTTTTT
>CM053594.1:132248290-132266895 GCA_028646575.1 Pseudocheirus occidentalis | reverse complement strand
GGAAGGAGAGACGGATGATCACTGTCACAATATGTCCACTATGAAGATGTCCTGTATGAGATCACACATCCATAGCTTGTATTGAACTGAGTGTCTTTCTAGTAGGAGTGAGTGACAAGGGAGGAATCAAAAGAATTTAGAATTCAAAGTTCTCTAATACCTGCAACTAGGAATTAAGATATACAGGGGCTGGGATAGGTAGACCCTCCCTGCCCTACCAGAAAATAAGAGAGCAGAGCAGGGGAAGGGATTTACAGTGGGATTGCTGTTTTAAGGTTGGGATAGGGGCAAGATGGGGAGAAAATGTGTAATTCAAAAATATAATGAAAATGAATAATGTAAACAAGAAAACAAATAAAAAATAAATTTAAAAAAAAGAAGATGAACATTCCCATTCTAACTGTGCTTCTTACTCTCTTTGTGACTGTGGGCAAATCATTTCACTTCTTAGGACACTCAGTTTTCTTATTTATAAAATAAAGTGATTGCACTCAATAGTGTCTTCTTCTCATTTCAGCCTCCTGACTTCCCTGGCTTCCTTATATTCCTAGGATAAAGGTTCTGTCCAGCTCTAAGTCCCATGATCTTCAGTTTTTCTCATCATGGTGACTAGAGCAAGGGTTCTTAATTCCCTTTTCTGTCAGGAATCCTTTGGGCAGACCAGTGAAATCAGTCTTCTCAGAAAAATGCTTTAAATGTGCATTTTTTAAAAAATGGAATTAAGAGAAAAGAAATTATATTGAAACATACTTTTCAAAATTAAAAAAAAACATTCATACCCTCCAAGTTAACAACCTCTGCTCTAGATTCTTTATCCCCACCCTGTTTGGGGAGATCTTCCAGGGAACCCTGCCTGATAAGGTTGCGTCTCAAAGCAAAAATTATGCATCACCTTTCTTATGGCTGTTGAGAGGCTATAGTATTGCTATTGATTTATAGCTGCATTTAATCAGTGCAAGGAGTTTCGTTGTCTCTTTGTAACTCTTCAAAGAGCTTGAATATTATAAGGTTAAAGTGATGCTTTATAATAACCTTATGAAATTTTAATGCCAGCATTTGATCAGTAACAAGCCTGGCTAAGAGCAAAATCATGTTCCTTTTTAATGCTTTTTCTGCTCCTAGGTTAGGATTAAACTTCCCCAGGAATTGGTTTCAGATTTTGTACTTCCAGGTGGAAATAGCCGTCTTCTGACTTCAGCCCCCTCATTTCCCAGGCTTTCTTCAAGTGCCAGCTAAAATCCCACCTACTACAAAAAGCCTTTGCCAATCCCCCTGAATTCTAGTGTCTTCTCTCTTTTGATTATCTCCAATTTATCCTGTGTGTAGTTTATTTGGATGTAATTGTGTGCATGTTGTCTCCCCTGGTAGCCTTGGAGTTGCTTTTTTGTATCCCCAACACTTAGCATGATGCCTGGTTCATGGAAAGTGCTAGATAAATGCTTACAGACTGACAGACTGACTGACTGGGTTGAAGTATTCTATGAGAAGTGTCAGTCTATGTCACTGACAGGAAATGGTGACTAGAACCTCTGATGCTGGGGATGGAGAAGAGGAAGGAAGCATTTATATAGTGCCTGATGTGTGCTAGGCACTATGCTGTCCCTGCCCTCAAAGTCTAATGGCAAAGACAATGCACAGAACTAAACGAACTGAAAGAGGGTGGATAAGAGGGGTGGGGTGCTCAAAGGATACCTGGCTCAGTCCCAGTGGAAGCCATGCAGAGCGACTGATGGTAAATGAAGTGTTGGTACATTTAATACACCATGTCATCTTCCCTCCTCCCACCGACTCTCCTTACTCCCTCCCTCCCCCCAAACTGAGTAAAGCTGGTGCAGTGGATAGAGCTCTGGGCCTGGAGTCAAATGCAGCCTCAGGCATCAACTCTGCATCCCCAGGCAGATCATTTCTATTTGCCTTGTTTTCCTCAATTGTGAAATGGGGATAATAATAGCACCCACTGCACAAGTTTATTGTGTGAGGATCAAATGAGATTGTATTTGTTCTTTTAGAAAATCACTTAGCACAGTACATGGCATACAGTAGGCACTTTATAAATGCTTTTCTCCTTCTGCCGCCTGCTGCTTCCAGTAGAAAATGTAAACTGTTCTGTTTGCCTCTTTACCTTCTCCTAGATATCTAGCCCCTTCCTATCTTCTGATCTTACATGTTACTCCATTCCACGCACTCTACAATCCACCCACGTTGGCCTGTTTGCCATTCCTCAGAGCTGATACTCCAAATCCTGCCTTTGAATGAGACTGCTCTCCCTTTTCTTATAAAATCCCTTGCTTCAGTGAAGGCTCAGCTCAAACATCACCTTCTGTAGGAGACCTTTCCTGTTCCCCCTGGTGGTACTGCTCTCCTCTCCAAGATCACCTCCTATTGAATATGCAAACATTTTGCATTGTACCTATTTAGGTACCTGTGGTCTCCTGCAGCAAAATGTAAGTTCCCTGAGGGAAAGGGTTGGTTTTGTTTTTTTCCTTATGCTCCCAGAGTACTTAATAAAAAATGATTGTTGTTGATTTGATGACTAAGGCTTCTCCTCAATATCTGGTTGTGTTGATATATCCCATGTGCAGAAATGTTACTGCTTTTCTAGTAGAGTTCAAGGCTCAGTATGTCCTCTGAAACCAAAGAATTGCCATCATTCAAACTACTTCAGAGGCTGGAGGAAAATTTTAAAAGTGTTTCTGCCCTTTAGACTGGGAAGTACGTCCCTAAGCTGGCAGAGAAATAAGTCAGTATGCTAGGTAGGATAGAGGGAAATTTTACCTTCCTACATGCAGTAGGCATTGTTGAGGTTTGGGGTTTTAAGGGTGCTCAAGACCCCAAAATACACTGTGTCCTCCCAAATGAATTTGACTCAAACCTTCTCTCAGCCAAAGTAAAACCAAAAAGTTTTTGCCAGAGTTAAAGATTCACCATAATGGGTAGACTCTTAAGGAGCTTAAGTATTTGTGATGCTTGTATTGACAGTTGTATTAACCGTTGAGTAACAATTGTGTTAATTGTGTTACCAGTTGAGTAACAGGAAGGATCCCATTATCACTGGAGAAGGAGAAGCCTGGAAAGGCAGAAGGGCCAGGTAATTAAAATGGCTTTAAAGGCCAAACATGGGATTTCATATCTGCTCATGGAGACAATAGGGTTAGCAAATGTCCATCGACTGAGGAATGAGTAAACAAGCTCTGGGATAAGAATATAATGGGGTGTTATTGTGCCATAGGAAATAACAAATATGACAGATTCAGGAACACCTGGAAAGGCTGTTATGAAACTAATCCATAGTAAAATGAGCAGAACTAAAATCATAATCTACATGATGACCATAATAATGCAACATAAAACATGTTTGTTTATGTTTCTTAGTTTCGTAATAAAAAAGGATATGCATATTCAGAAATAGTGTACCCATGTAAGACAGTTAGAAGTACATTCATAGCTATGATAGCTAGTGCTTATAGAATGCTTTAAGGCTTTGCAAAACACTTTTCAAATATTTCATTTTAAACTTACATCGACCCTGGGAGGTAGGTGCTATTACTACTCTCATTTTACAGGTGAGGGAATGAAGCAGACAGAGGTTAAGTGACTTACCCAAGGTCACACAGGGTCTGAAGAGGTATTTGAACTCAGGGCTCCTAACTCCATTTTCAGTACTCTATGGATTATGCCGCCTAGCTAACTTTGTCTTTGATAAGTAAACTATCTCATCCCAGACTAGTTGGCACTTTAAAACTTCCTAAACTATTCTAACTCTAGAAGCCTCCTCAGTCCAATTCTCTTGTAGCTCCAGAAGAGAAACCCATCTTCCTCACCTGAGGAACCTTCTCTGTTCCCCTCTAATCATTTATTTGAGATTGGCCCACCAGCATACTTTATATCCAATGTGTGGGTTTCTTACAATCCAACAGTTACTCTCCACTAGCCAGGAAGCCTCCAGAATGCGTGGTGGATTTGTGGGTGTTCAATCTACGTTTCTGCTTAATGACTGATTAACTCCCTGGCCATCCCCTAGCCCCAAATGAGGGAAAGCAGGTAAATGCAGGATTCTCTAAACAAAATGCACCACATCTGAAAACATATACAATCTATGATGCTGATCAAATGACTCCAGTATTAAATAACTTTTCTGTGTTAGCAGTTTATCAGGATGTCATATTTTGGTGACCAAATGCTTACTCGAATGATCATGTTCTTAATGTGTATCTATTATACACTTCTTAATGTAGATCCAGCACATGCTTTCATTGATTGAACTTTTTATAGAGTTATTAACAATTATATCATCAGACAGCCAAGTGGCACAGTGGATAGGGTGTCAGTCCTGCAGGCAGGAAGACTCATCTTCTTGAATTCAAATCTGACCTCAGACACTTAGCAGCTGTGTGACCCTGGGCAAGTCACTTAATCCCATTTGCCTCAGTTTCCTCATCTGTAAAATGACCTAGAGAAGGAAATGGCAAAACATTACAGTATCTCTGCTGAGAAAATCCCAAATGGAGTCACAAAGAGTTAGAGATGACTGAAAAATGACTGAACAACTTTCTCCAATGTACAGATATAAGCTAGTGCAAGCTTATATTTGAACAAAGAAAGGAGAAATCAATAATAGAATAATTGAATCATTAGAATGGGGAGTCTAGGAAAGATCCTTAGTATTAGAGGTGTGACTAAAGGAAACATATTAGTGGCAAACAAGAGAATTTGCACTCAACTCTTAGCATCCTGGCTCCTGTATCAGTCTCTTGGAAATCTGGTTGCATAGAGAACCACGTTCTTCATGCCCCCTGTTTTCCCCAGTGCCTTTGGCCTCATCCTTCTTCTCCTTCGTCTTAATCTTTGGTAGAAAGGGGTCTTTTTATTGTTGGGTAAGAAGCAATTAGTTTGAGAGCTATGAAACTGTAATGTCTCTAGTAGGAGAGTCACCAAGCATTCACACTTCATTTTCTATTCCTGCGGTTTAATGGGCTGTGGCTTTTTATTTTTTCAGCAGGTCTTTGTATGTCTTTTGTAATTGATTTTTTATTAGTTCTTTTCTAAGACATGGGAAAGTGCAATTTGTTTGGAAAAGCACAGAATATCTATTTGCAAACAGGGGAACAAAAAAAAAGAAAACCATGTGCCCTTACAAAATACCTTTTATATATTTTGAGGTGCACTCCAGCTTCCTCTGAAGTGAAGGAATGGTAGAGGGACATCACAGACAAATTCACCATTAACAAAAAAAGCTAAATTTCTGTAATCTATAATAAGCTTTTGTGGGATTGATTGTAATGTGAACTTTCCTAACCAATCACTATTTTGACCATTTGGTGGGGGATAAGTGATCTTAATCAGTCAATATTGATTGATTATCAGAAAGAGAAAGAGAGAGAGAAAAAAGAGGGAGGGAGGTAGCAAGGGGGTAGAGGGGTAAGGCACAGTGGAAGACCAGTTAGGAATCAGGATGACTGACCTGCATTTATCTCTTGCTTCTTACCTATAGTGATGTATAACATTAGGGAGAATCTGTTCACTTCTTAGTGCCTCAGGCAATTCTTTAAACCTTCTGAGTTTCATAGCCATTACTGATTTATACTGGTAGAAGAAATTTATTCACCAAATGAAGTCATAGGTCCTGGTTCCCTCTATCCCCCCAACCCTAACAAAAAAGGAGGGCCTAGTATGGATATTCCTTCCACCATTGATATAGATGGCTTGGTACTTTTCCTATAAGTTATAATCTTATAGACTTGTGTGGTGGCACTGAGAGATGAGCAGCTAGTATATATCACTGGCAGTAGTCTGCATGCATTAAGCTTCAATTCCTCTCATTTTCCAGCCATTTGAGTTTGAGGGTGCTGTTAGTCAAGAACACCAAAAGCTCTCTTACCACCAAAAATTCCTTCTTCTTGCAGTTATAAATGTAGTTCATTTAATTTCTTTGCCTTCCTAGCAGCCATCAGATAATGATCTTTTTTACACTGCTGAGAGTTACATAAGGTCAGTGAGGCTCTGGATAGAAGCAGTTAGCAACCTACCATTGCGAACAAAGACTGCAACCTATTCACCAGGCGGCCCTTATCATGCTGAAGGAGAGAGCGGAAATTTTTTTTTTTAATTCAGCATGCTCTTTTTCTATGCTGGTCTGTACAATTTGTGTGTTTAACAAATGCCACCTCCGTTCCTGCTGTGTGTAATAACCATTTGTATGACATATGGCAACCCGCCTCATCACTGTCAGGAACCCTTGGCTCCTCCTGTTGTCTGGACTTATATGCTTTATGTTCTCCCTGCTGGGATGGGATGATAGAGCTTTTCAAATAAGGGTGCTATGGCAGTACCAGTATGATGGAATGCACCCTTCATATAACGGATCAACCAGTCGTTGTAGGGCACAGGTATGACCACTGCTCCAAAAGCTTCATTGGTTCCCTATTGTCTCTAGGATAGAATACAGAATTCTAGGCCTGACTTTAAAAGGCCTCCACAATCTGGCTTGAACCTGCTTTACCAGCCTTATCCCACATTTTTTTTTCCTTCGCACTGTCTTCATTCCAGCCAAACTGGACATATAGCTATATACCTGAACAAGTCATCCTCCGTATGCCTGGAATAGGTTTCTTTCTCATCTCCATCTTTAAGAACTCTTGTCTTCCTTCAAGGCTCAGCTCAGTTCCTCATCTGTAAAATGAACTGGAGAAGAAAATGGCAAACCACACCAGTATCTTTACCAAGAAAACCCCAAATGGGGTCATGAAGGGTAAGGGCACAGCTGAAAAACAACTGAATAGTAAAACGTTCACAGAATATAGGTGACTTTCTCAAGGTCTGAAGTCATCTTTTTACTCATGTTATCACCCTTTAGGAAAGTGGAAGCCCATTGAGAGCAGGGTCTGTTTCTTTTTTAGTTTTATATAGCCAGCAGCTAAAAGCACCCTAATAGGTTCTTTAAACTGAATCTGTCATGTCAGGTTGTACTTTAGCAAGAGCAGAATCAGGAAAGAGCTAGGATTAAGTCAGGGACCAATGTAAACCAGTGAATGACCTTGAAATCAGAGAATTAAGTCTATTGATACATGTCAATGATATATTATTTTCATGAGCAGGAGACCTAGGAATAAGGCTAGAGTCTATCTCGGGACCTCTTTTAGGCAAAGGTCATAGAAGAAAGATAATTCATTTTACATAAGGGAAACTTGAAGCTAGGAGAAGGAAACTAATTAGCCCAAAATAACAGTGAGTTTAGTAGCTAAACCAGGTTTTGAACCTAAAACAATGCCTGGCACATAGGAGGTGTTCTTTCCACTGCAAAATTCTCCAAATTTGTACTTACACTTAGCAATGTGCCTTTCTTAGAGCTCATTCAGTTAAGTAGCTTTTATTAAGTACCTACTGTCTGCCAGGCATCTAGCTATTTCCCCTAAGATACAAAGAAAAACAAAAGGCAGCCTTTATTCTTAGGGAAGCTACAATCTGTGGGATGGGATTGATATATCACCCTGATTTACTCTGCCCCATGAATCATTCCATTCAGCAGGTTAGGTCATTTGAATGTTTGTTATCAAAGAAATGAAAGAAGGTGACTCTAGTCCTTGGCCAGAGCCTATTTGCCCACTGATCTATTTTTGCATTTCTCACCTTGCTAAGAAGTAAGCCTTCAGATTTGACAAAACTGCAATAGCTGGTTAAGTCAGGAAAGGTACAGGGAACAGGGACATTGGTCTTCATTCCCATAGAGAAGTTTCTTATCCTTTTTTGTGCCATGGACTTACTCCTCTTGGCAATCTGGTGAAGCCTATGAATCCCTTCTCAGACAAATGCTTGCTGCCTACATTTATAATCGGGGAAAATGTTCATTTTGAGGTAGAAGTTAGTGGGGGGACCCATTCAACTTTTCAGAGCCTCTGCATTCTATCTACAAATCCCATCTGTGGACCCCCAGGTTAAGGACTGTTATACTAGAGTGATAAGTTCTTATATGCCAACCATGCCAGCTGTAATTTAGGTGCTAAATGACCTTCCAAGCATGGATGCTATTTCTGAACACTGCCAAGAATCATATCAATTTTCTACTTCTTAGTCTTTATTTCAATTGTAAAACTTCTCTTTTTTTAAATGATCAGATTTGGAGATTGTTTTTTTCTGAAAATCAGAATTTAGTCTCTATTTTAACAATCTTCCAAAATTTCTGAACTTTTGTTTTCATTCTCTGCCGAAAGCTTTTGTGTTCGTCCGTCAGTTTTCATGGTAAATTTACTTCCACTTTTTGCGTGTTCTCCCCTCTGTGGCCTTTCTCTGTAGAATAAAGAAGATCAATTAAATGACTTGCAACCTTCCTCCGTATTCGACTCCCTGACTCAGTCTACAATCAGTTCACAATGACTCAGTTCATATTGCTCAGTTCACAGCCTTCCCCCACCACCTCAGAACCTCTATCTTCTGCCATTCTCTTTCATTTCCTTGACATTTCCCCTCCATCTTTGTCTTCTGCCTTTACTTGCTACTATTCTCAACCCCATCCTCTATGCCTTCCCAATCTTCTACCCAGTATCAGAGCATGAGTTTTACCCTGCCCACCATGCCTCTCCAACAAAAGTCCTGGGCCCCTTTCTTTCATGGACCCTGCCTTCTCTCCTGGCCTGCTTCGGAGGAAGTTAGGTCAATAGTTTTTTTTGTTTTTTTGTTTTTGTTTTTAATAAAAGCCTGCACTGACTATATTAGAAGCTGTCTGCTAGTGGACAGGCTATATTTGGCGCTGTTAGCATGGGCCTTACAAAAATGCAGTGAATGACTGAATATTTTCTTTGTTAGCCAGCTAATGTGACAACAGGGCTTCCTTGGTCATTGTCACTCAATAGCAATCAATTGCACAATTATTAAACATTTACTATGTGTTTGCCACTGTGCTAGACAGTGGCTGTGAATAAGTGAACAAAAGAATGAAACAATCCCTAACTCTTAAGGAACTTCCATTCTAACACCTTTTATACCAAGTATTGCTGTTTTAGCTTTTGGAATAATCAAAATACTTTCTTCTAACCCTAGGTTGTAAGGTGTGAAACTGAACAAAACTGACATGCTTTTGCCTCATGAGCACTTCACCTTTCTTATTTGCATGCATTGAATTAGACCCATACCTTAGCCTAAAAAAATGACCAATGAGGCTGTTAGATGAACTGAAACTACCTCATTCCAAGTGCCCTTGATTCTTGAGCTGGAGGATGGTCAGTGCAGGACACCAAGTCTCCCCAGTGTGAATTTCCATCTTTGGAGCAATGACAGTTTGGGGACAGACTGAATCAATGATTTGCTTGAGAGAGAGAGAATGAGTAAAGAAAGGCAGGAGGGAAGAAACTGTGTAAAATTCTTTTGAAGAACAAACGGTGTTACATCTCCTTACATGAAGTATAGGCCATGCCCTCAAAATTCTGAGTGGAATTTCCACATGTGAAAGATGCCGTGGCCTCGGGGTCCAATCCCAGCACGATCACTTCTACCTTCTGACATTTGGACAATTTCTAAAGGAAAAAAAAAGCCACAAAGGCATTCATTCTCCCCCTCAAAGAATTTTGAAGCCATAATGTAGGTGCAGCTCTTGGCAAAGAGCCAAGTATTCTTCCTTTCCCACATTGAGGGAAGCAAATCCTCTCATTTTCAGGGAGAGAACATGAAATTACTGTCTTTTAAAGGCACCTCATTTGCGAGGAGCAACAGCATCTAACCAAAGAGCTTATTCTTCATGGGCTAAGGGTGATGAATCAACTGCTAGTCTTTGCTGTAGGACCCGATGAACCGTTCCTTTTCCTAGCACTGACACTGCATTTTATAAGGAGATATCTTATCTCCAGTCTTTCACTGTAGCTGGGCCCAGTTCTAAACATGAATAAAGCATGGCTCCTGCTGGAGACAGCAGCATCTTACTGGGTAGGCTTCACTGCTTCATTCTAATCCATCCCATTCTCTGAACTCTCAACCCCATTGAGACACCAGAGCGAAGAGGCTATGTGGTATTTGTTACATCTGGCAGGTGCCAGCTTGTCGAATGGTTCAATTAGCAAGGGAGCCCTGTTGTTGTAATCAAGTCCCTAGTCTGAGAAAAGTCCCTGCTTTTGTATAAAAAAAAGTTGAGATTGCTTTTCTTATCCTTAGCTGCTTGTCAGAATCACAGAATCTCAGAATTGAAACTCTAGTTCAATCTGTCCCTAGGCGGGAAACCTCTCTAAGTGATTCCCTCACAAGTGGGCATCTGACCTTCATTGGAAGACGTATAGGGAGGAGGAGCCGATTGATCTTTAGAATATCTCTGTCTAGGAAGTTTTTACTTATTGCAAGCCTAAAATGACATGTCTGCAGCCTCCACTCCCTTTGCTCCCAGGTCTGCCTCTGGGACCAAGCAGAATTGGTCTAAATCTTCTCTAAAACAGCCTTCCATGTTACCAAAGAGTTCTCATGAACCCCACCTTTGGTTTTTTTCTTCCCTCATTAAACATTTTCATTTTACTAAATTAATCCTCATATGTTGCAATCTTTTAACATATATTTTATCTTGTTAATTATCTCCCATTTACATTAAAATTTTTTTTAACATTCATTTTTTAAAATTTTGTATTTCAAATTTTCTTTCCATCCAGACCCTCCCTCGCTACTTGAGAAGGCAAGCAATAGGATCTCAATTTTACATGAAGTCATGCAAAACGTATTTCTGTATTAGCCTGTATGGCATAGCTTTGAGAACCTGCATGGTCCTAATTACTCTTCCTTTCAATATAATCCATTTTGTCATTGTTGTAGATTGAGTGCTAGAGTCAGGAAGATTTGAGTTCAAATATGTCCTCTTATTATGACACTTACTAGCTATATAACCCTGGGTGACTCACTTAAAAATCTCTATTAGCCTCAGTTTCCTTATCTGTAAAACGAGCATAATGATCGCACCTACCTTCCAGGGTTGTTGTAAGGATAAAATGAGATAATAGTCATAAGGTGCTTAGCACATAGTAAGCATAACATAGTGTTATCGTTTTTTAATATTACCATTATTATCATTATGCCCCAAACCAAGCACAGTGCTCCAGATGGAATTGTACAAGGGCAGAGTACGATGATATTGTTACCTTCTGCATTCTAGACATTCTCTCTAAATGCAACCTCAGATCCTGTTAGATTGGGGGGTAGAGGGTGGAGCTTGATCTTGCCACTTTATAAAATTCCCTGATCTTTTTCACAAGCCTTATACCTTATTCCCCTTCATATACTCCCTTTATCCCGCAATACTGAAGCCCAATACTTGGGCTTCCTCGTATTCGACACTCCATCTCCAGACTGTTGTCTCCTATGCCTGGAATGCTCACCCTCCTTGTCTCTGTCACCAGCTTCCCAGACTCTACTCTCATCTTACCTTCTGAAAGAAACCTTTCCCAGTCTCTTCCACTGTTAGTGCCTTCCCTCTGAGATTACACTCCCGCCCCCCCCCCCCATTTACTCAATTTACACATTAGAATGTACATAGTTGTTTGCATATTATCTCCTCCATTAGACTGTGAGCTCTGGATGGCAGGGACTTTTTTTTTTTTTGCTTTTGTTTGTATCCACAGTGCTTAGCATAAAATAAGTGATTAATAAATGCTTGTTACTGACAGAAACTGACATCTTGTTAATATGTTTATGAGTTTTTCATCTCAAGTTATGGGACTTTATAATTTTCCTCCATTAATTTCATTATCTTATAGATTGAGCCCATCATTCTAACTGTTGAGATATTTTTTATCTTGATTATGTCGTCCAAAGTGTGAACTATTCCTCTCAACTTTGTATTACCTATAGATTTGATAAGCATACTCTCTATGCTTTTGCATAGAGTTTTTAATTAAAATGTTGATCAACACAGATCCAAGAATATATTCTTGAGGTTTTGCAGTAAAGATGTCTTGAAGGAGATGGTGATATATAGCCTGGAGAGAAGACTTGGAGAATGGAATAACTATCTTCATTTATTTAGAGGTCTGTGACTTTCTGGAGTCATCAGGGAAGACTTAAGTTCAAATCCGGTCTCAGATACTTAATAGCTGTGTGACTCTGGGCAAGTCAATTAACTCTATATGCTTCAGTAAAATGAGCTGGAGAAGGAAATAGCAAACCACTCCACTATATTTGCCAAGAAAACCCCAAATTGAACCACAAAGAGTTGGACATGACTGAAACAACTGTATAACTGTGACATGAAGGGAGAATTATATTTGTATTGCTTGGCGCCAGAAGCCAGAACTAGATGCAGTGGATGGAAGTTGCAGATTTCCTTTCAATGTATGGGAAAACTTCCTGAAAGTTAGATGTTAAAGAAAGGAGTAAGTTGCCTTGGGAGCTATGGGTTTCCTTGGAAATTACAAGAAGAGGCATGACAATCAGCCACTTGTTGGTTATGTCATAGAAAAGTTCCTAAGTAAAAGTTGAACTAAATGATTTCTGAAACCCTTCCAGCCTTTAGATTCTGTGATATATAAAAGACCAGCCCCTATGTATCCATCCCCATTTATCTTCCCCAGCTTCCATCTTCTATATTTGCCTTCCTAAACTCTGACTTAACTCCCTCTTTTCCTCCTCCTCAAAAATATTTCTCTCTTTCCTTTTTTAGTCTTCAGGATGTCACTTTTGAGAGCTTCTTTTCTTCCTTTGACTGACCTTTCTTGTAGAATTTCATCCACAAGATGAAACCATATCCTTTCTCTGTAACCTTTCAGGCTGTGTCCAACACTTCTTGAAGGATAAAGTTATCAATAAGGCAAGAAAGGATCTACTCTGCCTTTGGCCTAGAGAGAACCCCAGCAGATACCTGGATCATTAAAACTCCCATTTCTACTGCATCTTGTCTCTGTCTAGGATTGTGATCTGGGCCTGGACCCATGCATTTCTTTGTATCTATGGCATACTCCAATGGTGATGTTGCTTCGGTTTTCCCTTCCATTTATCCTTACTCAGATGCTGCACACTGTTCTTCACCTCACTAATTCCTAGATTTCTTCTTAATGCACAATATTTCTCTCCTTTCCCCACCATTTTAACCTATCTTGTTTCTCTAAATGTGTTTGCCCCTCTAGAGCTATATTCTGATCATCGATCTCATTGATACATGAGATACCTCCTTTCATTAAGTTCTATAATTCATCTTGCTTACTACTCATACTTTGTGCATTTATGTGTAGCTAGACATCTTAGACCATGGATTTTATTGCCGGTGCATTTCTTGGATTTTGCCTTCTGTTGCATCTCTTCTTTAACCCACGTTATGGCTTTTCTCGAGGTTAATGGATACATGTAGGGAGCTTTTTCCTTCTAAGTTAATCATCTGCAATAAACTAATCTGCATTGCATTTATTTATACTTGTGTCTTACTTTTTCTATTAGAAAATAATTTCTTTGACGGCAAAGACCAGGTTGCTTCTCATCTTTATATCCCCAGTGCCTAGTAGTGCCTTGTACTTTTATTTTTTTGGTGGGAAGGGGGAATAGATTTGTGATTTAACCAGTGTTAAATCCATATTACTGACTAGGAACTCCTTCTACTGATGCAGCTTGGCAGCTTAGATATAATTGAGGATCCTGGAGAGTTGCCTGGGAGCAATGAGAGGTTAATGTTACTTTTCTATGGCCACATAACTGGAATATGGCAGCGCAAGTGAACTTGAATCCAAATCTTCCTGACTCCAAGGCTGGCTTCTATGCCTCTCTCATACTCCTAGCAGGTGATTAATAAGTGTTGAGTTGACTTGCATGAGGGCTCACTGGATTTCCTCAGGATTCCTCCCAGGTGACATTGTTTTTTATTATTGTTTGTTCCTTTCAGTCGTGTCTGACTTTTCCTGAGCCCATTTGCGGTTTTCTTGGCAGAGATACTGCAGTGTTTTACCAATTCCTTCTCCAGCTCATTTTACAGATGGGGAAACTGAGGCAAACAGGATTAAATGACTTGCCCAGGGTCACACAACTAGTAAGTGTCTGAGGCCAGATTTGAACTCAGGAGGATTCATATTCTTGACTTCAGGCCCAGTACTCTATCCGCTGTGCTACCTGTAATGTTAGTTACTACAAAAAATTTATGGAGTTGTTTAAATTGTTCATGAACCTTCCCTACCTACTTACCTAGGAAGAGAAACCAAAGGTACAAAATAAAAGGAGTGGTAAAGAGAGCAATCAAATTAAATTTAAAACTCTGGAGCCCAGTTTCTGTTTTTCTAGTTTGTAGACAAACAGCCCCTTCTGGAGCCTTGCAGTTGCAATGGGGAAAGGTGGAGGGTGCCATTATAGCTACACTAAATTCAGAGTTGATAAAGAATAAGAAAGCCCAGACTTCCAAGCACCCAGGTAGACATCCTTTTTTCTAATGAGCAAAACAAGGTTATGGGTGATTAGAAAACAGGAGAGCACAGCAATCCATTATTTGAACTACTTGTACACTGTCCACGCCAGTATTTGTTCTGCCGAGAAATCCTCCACAGGAGAATCATTAAATATCCATTTTCCCTTCTGTGCTCTTCCTAACCTTCTGGAGAACGGTGTTTCTCCCCTTCCTCACAGGCCAAGTGAATGAATGGCTCCTCTGCTACTGACTGTGAGCCCCTGCAGGCTCCCCATTCAGACTCTCAGAGAATGTTGTGCTAGTAACAGGACTGTACTCACTTCCTGAAGAGTGTAAGTTCTGCCAGCAGAGAACGTCCCATCTGCCTCCTGCTACATTGGTTTCCCCATTCCTAATTATCTGGACTCACCTCTTCAGATGCAAGTGCATCTTCATATGACATTCTTTAGAAAATGTTTCCCTATTCTGATCAGCCCTACTTCTCCCCAGGCTCACTCCAACTGGGTTGACCCATCACAAGGTCAATTTAAAATAAATTTAAAATTAAAAAAAATTATTATGAACTAACAAGAATGAGTATTTCTTTACACAGAGAGCAGAAAGGGAATAATGTGTATGAAACAGTGAACCTCTATCCAACTAGCCTCTTTCACTTTCACTTGGGGCACCCCTTGGTACCTATCCCCACAGTATTATTGCTAAATTTCCCTAGATCCTTAACTTTTCAGCCAACCTTTCTTCCAAGTCTTCATCTTAATTGAAACCTGTCCTTACCTAGAGGCCTCTATATTCCTTGAAGTTTTCTCTTCATTAGAGGCTGGCTTTCCCACAACTAAAAGACAGTTATCAGTGAAGGAAAGGAGAGACATAGGGCAGTGATGATTTAGAACAGTGGTTCTCAACCTGTTCAATTTGTAACAATGAAAATACACCCTACATATTAGATATTTATATTACGATTCATAACAGTAGCAAAATTACAGTTATGAAGTAGCAACAAAAATTATTTTATGGTTGGGGGTCACCACAACATGAGGAACCGTATTAAAGGATTGTGGCATTAGGAGAGTTGAGAACCACTGATTTAGAAGGAGCAAGGCAACATTTTTCTCAGGTTGAGATGTGACCACGTTTGCAGGCACATGAGAGATGAAGCCAGTGAAGAGATACTGACAGTGCATGAGAGGGAGGAGAAGACTGCTGGAGGAAGTCCTCCCTAGGGGACTGAAGGAGGTTAGAATCAAATACTCAGGATGAGGGACTAGCAGGAAATTTCACTTCTAAAACAAGAGGGAAGAGTGAGAGAATATGTGATAACGTGGGGAAGTTCTGAGGAATGGGAGTAGAGAGTTGAGGCATGATTTCAGTTTCCTTAGTGAATCTGGAGTCTGGGTCATCTGGTGTTTGTGCAGGGTTTACCTATACTTTTTACTTATTTAATAATAACTCGTTATCCTGTTCTGAACTCTTTCTATTCATCTCTAAACCAAAACCATAAACTGTCTCTTTTAAAAAAATTTCTACACCTAATGCTTACTGATTCCTCACCTGCATTCTGGTTTCTGTACCTATTACTTACTGAAAATACTTTATTAGCTTACCAAATGACCTTCTAATTGCCTAATTCAATGGTCTTTTTGAAATCTTCCTTGCCCTTTTATAATGCTGGTATCTCCCTCCCCCCGAAGTTGGATTTTCCTCCTTTGGTTCTAAAGACCCCACATTCTCTTGCTTCTCTTCCTACCTCTACAATCATTCCTAGTGTCTCTCTTTTCTGATTCTACATACTCTTCTTGACCTCCTAATGTAAGTGTTCTCCAAGATCTTTATCCCTCTTACTGAATTCTGCACATTAGCTCCCTTATTGATCTCATTCACTGTCGTGGCTTCAGATACCAGTTCTTGGCAAACTCTGGGTGAAGTACTGTATTCAATTCATCACATTTTAAGAAGCATATTGATAAATTAGACAACGTGGAAGAAAGTGGGAAGGCAGTTAGGATATTGGAAGATCTTGAGGTCTTGTCATTTGATAATCAGTTGAATATGGTTAAGTCTAGATAAGAGAAGACTCCAAGGGCACATGGCAGTTGTTATCAAGTTATACAAAGTCATATGGAAGAATAATTAGACTCATTCTAATTCCTATAGATCCTAATGCCGTGCCCCTGTAATAGTCGGATGTTGGTGGACTGCCTGGAGACTGATAGAGGAGGTTAGTAAGACCATCAGAAATATGTGTTTTCTGATGGTGTTAGGCGACCCCTATGACCCCTGTGAAAGGGTCATTTGACCCCAAAGGGGTCACGACCCACAGGTTGAGAACCACTGCTATAGAAGTTCCTTTTGAAAACCTCCCATGATAGGGAGATTACTACTTCCAAAAATAGTGCATCCTATTTTAGGATAACTATAATATTAGACAAGGTTTCTTTACGTTTATCCCAAATCCACTCCTCTACAGCTTCCACCCATTGTTCTCCGTTCTCCCCCATGGAGCTGTGTAGAACAAGCCAAATCTCTCTTCCATATTTCATTCTTTCAGATACTTGAAGACAGAGATCAGATTCCTCCTAAGTTTTCTCTGATTTCAGGCTAAACAGCCTAGCTTCTTCAGCTGATCATCCTGTGATGTGTTCACCAGTCCTCTCACCATCTTGATTGCTGTCTCTTGGTTACACTTGTGAATGTCCTTCCTTAAATGTGGTCTCCAGAACTGAACACAGTGCGCTAGTTGTTGTGACTGCTATAAGCAAACCTGTCACATGCTTCACTTTGGGACTGCCATGTCACATTATTGACTGACTCATATAGAGCTTGCACTTTGCTAAGATCCCAAAATCTGTTTCTTTCTAAACAGTTGTCTAGGCATGCCTTCTCACCAATGCTGTACTCAAGTCATTGATGCTTTTAATTCACGCATAGGATTGTATACTTAGCCACATTCATATTTGTTTGGTTATTCCAGCTTGATGAGTTGGAGTTTTTTTGGCCCTTGCTCTTGAGTAATATGCTAAGTCTCCTTCCCAGACCTGTGTCCTGTGAAATTTGTTAAGAATATCATCTATGCCATTATCTAAATCATTAGTAAATTATATTGAACAAATACAGCATCAAAGACAGACCCCTGGAATACTCCACTAGAGTCCCCTAATCCCTGCAAGTTCACTCTGAGTCACTGATGACTGATTATTCTTTGGGTCTAGTCATTCAACCACTTTTGAAGCTATGTAACAATACTGTATGCTGTGGTTCCTTTTTTTTTTATACTGTGTCATAAGAATTGCATAAGAAATGTTATCACTTTGTCAAAATCCACCAGATAATGCATAAGTGCTTTACAGACTTTAAAACACTAGAAAGTCAGTTATTGTTATTATCATTAGGAGTAAGAACTATACCTGTGATTTCATCTGTGTAAGGATTTCAAAGTTGATGCTCCCTTTATTAATGGAAGTTTTTACCTTCTCTTCTTAGAAAGTTGCCTTACAGTCCTGACAGGACAAATGAATTGCCTGTATTAGTATATGTTAAAGACAGACTTTCCTGTCTCTGACACCAGCCTTCTATCCACTGCACCACACTGCCATTTAATATCATCATCATCACTGTTATGGCATTTCCCTGGTCTGCCAGTATTATAATCCTATCACACAAGGAAATGAAGTCAGTCTGTCATGACCTATCCTTGATGGACTCACGCTGCCTTTCTTGTCTAAATGCTCAGAATCCTTCAGTTTAATTGTATATTCTAGAATTTTGCCAGAAGTCAAAATCAAGCTCAAAGACATAGTTTGAATGCTCCATCATCCTTCCTTTTTTTTTAAATAAAAAAAATTGTATTTACTTAGAAGCATTCAGAATGTCAACAAAACAGCTGCAACTTTTTGTTTGTTTGTTTTTACAATTACAGAGTGGTATTCAGTTAACAGAACAACAATTATTTCATATGCTGCATCAAAGACAACTGAAGATGAAAATGAACTACATCTCCATATATAACTAATTTGTGCTGTGCACCAACAAGAACCTGCTTTAAATTTCCATGCCAATTTACAACCCCCATACTGTTACAGGCAAGGTTAGTGGCTATTGAAAATGCCACTAAAGGACAGGGCTATCTAAAGACACATTCGGTAGTGTGTTAACTATACAAAAAAAAGACGCTGTACAGTTTAAAAACAAATCTTATACAGCCTTACATTTCAAAATTTTTTTTTCTTTAAAAGGAGTGAGTTGTGTATAGGGGGGTTAAATGCTTTAT
>CM053594.1:132214657-132247790 GCA_028646575.1 Pseudocheirus occidentalis | reverse complement strand
ATACCTAGAGATACTCATAGGCTATTCATTAAGGCACTTTAGACTGTCTCTTTCAAATGACTGAGTTACAGTTTATTTGCTATTTGAATTAGCTGCTAGTAAAGGGTTCACTAATAAATCAAGTTGCAGTGGAATTGATTGTCACATTTACCAGTTTTGAGCAACAGGCTACTATAAAAGGAATGGGCAGGAGACCTAGGTAGTAGCTCCTAATCTTCTCCTTAATAATTGTGTGATATTAAGGAAAGCATTCAATCCTTTGGGGCTCTAGTTTCCACAGGCATTCCTCAAAAGAGACTAGCTTTTCTCAAGAATTCCTTCCAGTTCTAACACTGTAAGACTCTTTACCCTTTTAATTTCATTTATTATTATTATTGGAACCCTCTTCAATGCCTTTCAAAATCTGGAGCACAGAATGGGTTATAAAACAGATACAAATAACACTGAGACTTCTAAAAACCATATTAGTATATATTCATAATGCCATCAATTTTCTATAAAGCCTGTACCAAATTCTGTAAACATAGATTTTTTTAATGCAAAATCTTTTAAGTATATTAGTTTCTTACCTTCTTTAAAAATATATTAAATATAATTCAACATTTTCTTGATGATTTCTAGGTATCATTATAAATATCAATGACTGTACATAATGCTCTTCAAGGTAACTGGATTCTATAAGGCCCTAGAAGGCTCTTTTCACCTTCTGGTGCAAATAACTTCTAGGGTTTCCCCATTAGTGACTGAATTTCAGACAAGTGGTCTAAGACATGGCTCAAGCAGATGAAAGATAGAAGGCAATTTGCAAGATACAGTAACATGGTATACCCAGCATTTGATTTTATTCAGATTGTCATGATTTGACTTAACACTCTTAAATTATTTGTACTATGATATCAAGGAAATAATTGTTCCCTGTGACTCTGAGTCAGGGCACTTAGGGTTCATGGATTTGTTTTAAAAACATACACGTGCTTGTATGTATGTATGTAAGCATGCATGCATGTATGCATGTATGTATGCCCATAGTTTGAAACTTTCATTTCGTGCGTCTTCAAATTTTCTTACACTTATCTACTGGTACTACTTCTAGCAGAGCGGCTAGGTGGTGGAGTAGAGTGCTGGATCTGGAGTCAGGAAGACCTAAATTCAAATCTGGCCTCAGATACTACCTGTGTGACACTGCCTCAGTTTCTTCATCGGTAAAATTAGCTGGAGAAGGAAATGGCAGACCACTTCAGATTCTCCCATAAAAACACCAAATAGCATCACAGAGAGTCAGACACGACTGAAACAAGTAAAAAACACTACTAATATCTAAAACTTGTTTTCCTTTGCAAAGACTTATTAATTTCATTACATTTTTGTTTAGGTAAAGCAACCAAAAAAGGGATATTTAATACAATGGCGTGTGAATTACTTAGGACAAGCAGTAATTTTTATACACTCTCATTGTGATAATAATAATAATGGACATTTGTGTATGCTTCTACTGACAAAAGGCCGGCTGACTCAGAAGGTCTAACCTTGACCAGAGCAAACTAGATGGAGCTGGTTTCCCTACTTTTAATCAGTTCAGTAAGATGAGTGCCTAGTTTCATGCCATACACACATTTCAGTGCTTACTCTTGTTGTGTATTTAATGTGTTATTTTTAAGAATCAACATTAGTCAAAGAAATATGTAAAAGTTGTAGCTCTTAATAACTCTAAGAGATATTATAGAGGCTGTTTGTGTAGAGAAGTCAAGCATTTGAAGATTAACTAAGTCTACAATTAAACAAGATCAGACACACTAAAGGAATGTCAAGAACTAAAAAACTATTGCTAAAAGAGTCTAATTAATTTCTGGAAAACAAGCAAAGATCTGAGAGGGTAGCTAAAGGGTTTTTATTCCTCTATATTGCTGAATGGGCTTTTTGAAGTTTGAAGAACAGTGAGAATACCAGTCATATTTTTTTTAAGCTGCTAACCATTGTTATGAGGAAAAATGCTTGTTGTAGGCAAGACAATACAAAGAGTAGAATATGGAAGACTGGAAAAAAGAAATTTTAACCATGCAACACTTTTTTCATCCAAGACTATACCAAAACCATTGTCAGAGGATTCTAAGGTGAGCTTATAGGATCTTGGCATCTTATCTAACTATTTATACCCAGAAAAAAAAACCCCAACAACTTCTTTCAAGTTTCAGCTGGATATGAATGTCTCGTGCCCACTGAGGAAAGGATAAATTCTCATAAACATATCATTAGATGATAAGAAGCAGATTTGTTCCAAAATTATAAAAATTACAAAACTGAGAAAAAAATGATACAGTCTTTAACTATGTTTCACACCATGAAAAATTTATCCAAGAGTAAAAATTAAACATGCCACAATGGTGTCAGAATTTGCCTGATTTAGACCCCAGTGAAAACTAATGGGTTATAATCAAGCCTACACTGGAAGTACAAACTGTTCATCAAAGGTTTACTTCATATCAAATGTGACAGATGTGGTTTGTAAGAAAAAATTAAAAGGTATATGTCAAACTTTTGTCACCACAATGCCAAATCACGTAAGACAAGTGAATACAGTGAAAGGAGTACTTATATATTAAAATGTTTTTAAATGTAAAAAAATGCATATTATATATCATTGATAATTTTGCCCTGTCCCAAATAATTTACATGGCACAATATATCTTGATAGGATAAAAACATATTGATGGGGTCAAGCAATCCATGGTTTTGAGATCCTTGTATATACTATTGGATAAAAGGGTCACAAGTTCATAGAACATCATAGATTGAGAGCAAAAAGGGAGCAGAGCATTTATTTAACGGAAACTTACCACTTTATGGATGAGGAAACCAAAGCTCATTTGGGTTGAGTGACTTGCCCAAGATCACACAAGTAAATATCAGAAGCAGGATTTGAATCCAGGCTTTCTCACCCTAGGCTAAAGGATTAGAAGGCTGGTCTTGTAATCAAAAAGGCTTGAGTTCAGTCCTATATCTGAGTGGGAGTTCTGTACAGTGATGAGATTACAGATATATTCCTCTCTCTTTCTCTTTTGCCCTCTACTATTCTCACAAAAAGAATATCATGGGATATGGGGTAAGACCTTTCTAGATCAATAGTTTTCCTCTAGCAATGCACCAATACCTATCCATTTAAAAGAAAAACATCTTCATGAACTTTGGGGAGTAGCCTTACAACATCACTGACTTTCTTTATCAATCATATACGTCTATTATCTATGACTTTATTTAAACCTTTCTTGGACCTATTTATATTTTTAAACTGAACTATCTTTTAGGGAGTACCAAACCTCAAACCTTGATTACTCACTGAAAACTGTATAAATTGGGAGGCAATACAATATGATGGCAAAAATACTGAACTTGGAGTCACAGGACTTGAGTTTTGCTTCTGGTTCTGCCATTTTTTTTTTAACCTTGGGCAAGGCATTAACCTCACTGAGTCTCAGTTTCTTTATCTGTAAAATGAGTGGGTTAGAATAAATGACCTCTAGGGTCTCCTCCAGATCTAGACATGATTCTATGATCCCAGGACATTCTTTCATGTGGTTTAAGTTACATCTAACCAGATGGACAACAAGCTATTCCCAGAATTAGATAGGACAAAATCAGACTGGATGATATTTCAGAAACTAGATTGTTTTTAATTCTAAGCTGCTTGCTGCTACAAAAATCCATCTCTGGCACCAATGTTCTCCAAGACACGCTATATAATTACAAACCATGGAATACCATGTTCTCAAGAGAAAAAATATAAGACTGCAGATGAACAAAGGGGAAAGAAAGAGATATGTGGGGGTGGGAGGGAGGCATATTGCCATTGATGACTTGCACATAAGAAGTAGAGAAAAAGAGATCATCATAGGCATGTATGCTTGCTAAAGGAAGTAGGCTGGTCGTAAAGCAAAAATGAGAGGATAACTCAAGTGGATAGATATGAAAGGAGGGGCTCCTTCCCTGCCAAGTAATTGGTTTATTTTGTAGTTGACCAATGTTTCCTGAGGGGACCTTTTCCAGAACTCCTGCTAGGGGACTTTGTGACATTAATAGAACTAGAAGATGATATAGACTGGATCTACTCTAGGAGATTTGTGGAAAGACAAGGACAAGAATTGTGCCGGATAAGACACATAGGGCTTGTGACTAGATCCTGAGAAGGGAGAACCTTCACTGATGAGATCATTTATCCATCTAAGTAACAAAGTAAATGCTTCTTTCCACCTATGAGGAACATCCCTGCATAGGGGAGCAATGCATTACAGTGGAAAGGACAGTGAATTTGGTATCAGGTACTCTGGGTTCAGATCCTGGCTCTGCTTGTGCGAGGAAGGTAACCATGAACAATGCACAATCACTTTGGGCTCCAGTTTCCTCATTTTAAAAATTAGGGCATTTTAACTTAAGAATTTTTAATGCTGCTTCCAGCTCTAAATCTGATTCTTAGATTCTATTCTCCTGGGATATGATGGGCCAGCCCACGTTCACACTGTCCATGCCCTTTGTGATTTAGCCGAATATAATAATTTTTTCTCTCAGCTTCTTACACTGAGGTATACTTATTTATTTTTCAGGCTGTTCTCATATGGCAGGTTCTCTATCCTCATATCCATTTTAGTTACCCTTCTCTGGACCTCTTCCAACTGGAATCTTTCTTGAATAACCAGAATGGCAAACAATATTCTGGGTATAGGCACATATAATGTTTTCTTTATACATTTTCCCCCATAAGACTTTTCCTGATGATGCTTGGTATTTTCTTGACTTTTTTGGAGGAGGTGTGGGGAGAGGAAAAAAAGCAATAACATAATGGGCCAATGTCTTCAGGGAACAGTTCATCTCTAATGATTTCCAGCTTCCTTTCCTAGGACTAGGGATGGTTCAGAGGCTGTCATATTTCAAGTATAACTTGGGCTATTTTTTTCCTTAAATGCATTACCTTATCTCAGACTGGTGAGGCCATCTAGTTTAGAGGAATCATCACAAGACTGAGGCTATTTTAAAAGTTTTCGTTTTGTGGGAAATGAAAAGATGAAATCATCCTCTGCAACACATGCTTGCTCCTTTGAATAGTTCCTTCCTCTATGTCTTTTCATTTCTCACACTTTGTTGGGCTGGAAGGCATTATAGGAATGAACACTGTCCTAACAGCTCTTGTGTTTCTAGCCTGGACCATAAAAGGCAGGGTCCCTCTCCTGGCAAGACACATGTTTATATTATACTTAACAGAGGTTAGCTAAGGGGTCCTTTTCTGAAACTTCTGCTAGGTGACCTAGATTTAATTTTATACTTGGGCCACTACTGGGAGATGAATACAGAGTAAGATAAACTTTAAAAGAATCCTCAATTCTCATACTTTTATTTTGTACATCCTGGTAACACAAAGCCTGACAATCATATCAGTCTATGAATTTAGTAATTATGGGGACAGGAAAAAGAGAGAGAGTGGGAGTAACTTTTTATGTTGTGTTCTAGAAAGTCAATGCCATGCCTGTTCTCTCTAGATGGGAAGCAACTGTGAAGACTCATGGATGGTGAGACTTCCTCCTCCCCGTCTGTTGGCCAGCAACAAGCCCTAAATTAGTAAAATTTAACTATAATAAACATGCTGCAAATGAATTATATTTAACTATAACAATCACCTCAGGGTTTGTTTCAAGACAGCATAATTTTAGCAAAGCTCCCATAAGTCCCCCAACTAAGACAGAAAGTAATTACCCCAGGATCCATTGTAATGAGTTCACCGACACTTGTTATTTAAACTGTGTGAACATTCTAACTCTTTTGGAGAGAGACAGACATAGGCAGTGAACCTCTGGATGTACAGAGCTGAATGCAATGAGGACACTGTGCAGAGAAAAATATGTTTCAGGAAAATATAAATATGGTAAAATCTCAAGTATTCACTCATTTAGAATTTGGAATGCTTCTAAAGGGAAGTGAGCTAAAATTTAGCTGGTCACTAGGGAAAAAAAGGCAGGGTTCTACTATGCAAATGAATAATATGTATAAGATAATATGGAGAATATTTACTTACTTGATAGAGCAGGTTGTTTCCAAATAAACTATTACTTGAGGACTGTTAATTTATTTACAAACAATTTATCAGCAATGTAAGCAGACTAAAGAATTGCTTAGGCACCAATGTTTTTATATGGTAATTAAAACTGTTATTATGAAAACAGAACCCCTACTAAACAAAATACTCTTTGATCAAAAATGCCAGTTGCTGCCTGTGATTTTTTTTTTCAACTGAACCTAAGATTTGCAAAGGCCCTCTATCAATGCAGGTTGATATCTGCTTTGTAACTTAAAGTTTAAAGGAGCTGCAAAGAGGTACAGAGGCATTCAATGATTTGTCTAGGGTTATACAGCCAGAATGTGCCAGAGTGGATGAACCCAGATCTTCCAGACTCTGAGGAAGAATCCTGTAGCCGCTGGTGGGGAGTGTGGCACATTGGGTAGAGTTCTAGGCCTATAGTCAAGAAGACCCGAATTTCACAATCAGCCTCCACACACTGACTAGACCCTGGGGGAGAAATTTAACCTCTACCTTCTCAGTTTCCTTGACTGTAAAATGGGAATAAATATTTACCTCACAGAGTTGCAGTGAGGATGAATGGGATAACATTGGTAAAATGCCTGGTACCCAGGGGCTATTACTATATGCTTTTTTACAGATAAGGAATCTGAGGCACAGAGAGGTTATATTTACAGATTTACACGTGGCCCTGCCCAAAGCCACACAGCTACAAAGTGTCAGAGACAGGACTGAAACTTAGGTCTCCCTGACTTTAAGTCCGGTGTTCTATCCAATGCACCAGCTATAAAAGGAACCAATCTCTGCCTTCAATAAGGATTTGAACTCAGGTCCTCCCGACTCCAGGGCAGTCAGGTAGTACAGGGCACAGATTGCTGGTCCTTGAGGCAGGGATTTATCTTCCTGCATTAAAATATGGCCTAAGATATGTATAAGCTGTGTGACCCTGGGTAAGTCACTTAAGCCTGTTTGCCTCATTTCCTCATCTGTCAAATGAGGGGGAGAAGGAAATGTCAAACCACTCCAGTATCTTTGCCAAGGAACCTGCAAATTGAGGCATGACAAATCAAGACACAACCAAAAAACAAATCAACAACAACAACAATTTAATTTAACTCTTGGAATTCTTAATATGAAAGGCATTGTGTATTATAGAGAGCTAGCCTTGGAATCAGGAAGACTTGGGTTCAAATTTTGCCTCTGACAGAACCTCTAACCTCTCAGTGCTCTTTAAGGTTATAAATTGCACATGGCTAATATGGAAATATATTTTGATTGAGTTCACATATATAATCAATATCATATTCCTTGCCTTCTCAATGGGTAGGGGAGAGGCAGATAAATGGGAGAGAATCTGGAACTCAAAATTTTAAAAAAGAATATTAAATTTTTTTACATGTAATTGGAAAATATTTAATGAAACATATCAATATATATGTATACACACACACATATATGACTATAAGTTACAGAGAAAGAAGAAGGTACTGGCATACCAGTAAATTTCTTTTATCAATGAAATGCCAGGTTCTATCCCTATCTCCATCCTATTTTTTATGCAGGATGTTTGTCCAATGACCAAAACAATGATGCCTGACTTCAGCACATTTTTACTGCCATTATTGCCTTAGAAAGTACCAGACATAAAGGAATTGAATTATAATGGAAGGATGGCTCACAGAGTTTCCTCGGTCATTCAAATAAACATTTATGAGCCAAATACCATGCCAGGTGCTGGGGATACAAAAAGAGGCATAAGACAGTCTGTGCCCCTCAAGAAGCTTATACCCATAGACACACATAGAGGCACACAAGTATATGAATTCTGTCACCATTTCCTACAGCAGTGTAGTTGATACAAGAGTCACTACAATGATTATGTCCAAAAAGGTCCAGAAACCATATCAGTAAATAAATACTTAATCTTCTTGTCAAATGGAGAGTGGAAAGAAGCAAGGGGAACAGTGGCTTAGGGGAAAACATGAGCTCATGTGCAAAATGTTTTGAAAAAGGACAAGGTAAGTATATGAACGGTATTGTCTCACAAAAGACCGAAATGCAGGATAAATAATAACAAACCTTCAGAGAGGTTGGCATGGAATCTAGAGAGGACTGAGAGAGTGTCTGTATCCTGAGAGCATCTGTAGTTAAAAGTGAAAGGACAACAAACAGATGTGAAATCAAACAGTTGGTGTTTTCATAGCAATCTATTTACTCTCAATGGTGATGATAGCGAAATCATAACACTTGGACTTTGTCCACTCAAGAACTGATAATACTAAGTTTATAAGGTAGTAATGCAGCTTGAAAAAAATAAAGTCACTATAATGATCTGGTTCCAGGATTGAGTAGAAGGAAGAAACTAGGGATCATTGCCTATGAAGAACTGTCATTGCTTACAAAGATCCCAAACGGCTCTCTGCCAAAAACCAAATGAACCATCTTTCTCCATCGGTATCAAGACCATAAGGTGGAACACAGGTTAGACTCACACAGGATGTGAAAACGTGTAACAGCTAGGATCTGCATGAGTGAAAAATAGGTCTACACAGATGAAACCATGAATACATTAAATATCAGTAACAGTTGAAAGCTGGCTTATACTTAGGAATGATGTAACTATGTACATGTGAATGTTTTACTCTATTTCAAATGTGGCCTTCCAGATTTTTTTTAGATCACTGATTTAGAGCTGAGAGGAAAATTAGAAGAGCCTTTTTCACAGCTGTGAAAACTGAAGCCCAGAGAGGTTGTTATTTGCCTAGATAGCAAACAGGAAAGTCAGGATTGTGTCACCAAAAAAAAGGGCAATAAGAAAATTTTTATTAGTTTCTCTAGAAGGCAAATGCATCCTTTATCATTCACAAGTTTCTAGTGGTAGAAGAGATGTGGAGAAGTCACCTGGGTTCAGCCCCTCATTGAGATGCTTTCCTATCCTATGGTCTTTCAGCAAACAATTCTCTTATTTAACAAGATCCACGGCAAAACAAAACAAAACAAACAGGCAGTTCCATCAAAGTTAAATTAAATCACCGCTTTCGCTGCAGCTTATGTATGCCAGGGGCTCTGTGGTACAATGTTGGTATTTTTATTTCTTTTGAGTTCCTATTAGTGTTTTGTTTCTATTGTATTTTCATAGCTATACACAGCAGTGATTTATAGAATGGGGTATTGCTCAGAGTAGTCTAAGCAGTAATAAAGAGTTGTCACATGACTGTCTATCCCTTGCCTGTTTGCTGATCTTGGCATAGCACTTTTACCAGTGATGGGAATAGAAGCCTGTTAAAAGTGGACAACTGCAAAGCTTATACATATACTATTTTTTTAGTTGTTTTTTTTTTAGGGGGGGAGGCAAGGCAATTGGGGATAAGTGACTCACCAGAAGTCCCACAGCTATTTAAGCGTCAAGTGTCTGAGATCAGATTTGAACTCAGGTTCTCCTGACTTCAGGGCCTGTGCTCTAAACACTGCACTACCTAGCTGCTCTGTATAAATGTACTATTAAGGACTGTCAATCAGTAAATAAATGGGACCTCCATCCTGTTGTGCCTAAGCAGAATCGTTTTATTCAGGATTCTATGTTTTATTTGCTTCGGATCACTGTTTTGGGGACATTAAAGACTTTGGTCAAGTTGGGTATTTTCTGTGGGTCTCTTTCTCCTCATATGTAAATTGAGGGATTTGGACAAGATGAAAGGATGATAATTTATGAGTCCAAGGGTCACATCCAGCCCCTTAGGCTGTTTTTGTAGGAATAGTTTTTATCTTTTTAAATCTAAGAAAATACTTTAAAATGTAAAATACATGCTCAGCTCATCATCATACAAAATGAGGAGGCATTCAGGTTTGACCCTGGGAGAAGAGGGGATTCTTAGTCAGATAACAGCTGGACTAGATGACCTCTTAGTACCATTCTAAGATTTTGTGACTCTCTGACCTAAGTCCCTAGCTCTAACTCCTATGATAAGTTTATTGTTAGTCATTTCTCTAAGCTTATTATGAAAAGAGATTTTGTTTCCTTCTTAAAGCAAATAAAACATAGGATCCTGAACAAATGTGTTACTGAGCTTCTGACAATGTGTGTGTGTGTGTGTGTGTGTGTGTGTGTGTTGGAGGATGGGGAAGTATATATCATAATTAGCTTCACTAGCTCTGCCTAAGCTATATTTAATATATTCATGCGGTTAATATAAGCACATAATTTACCCAGATTATCAGTCATTATTCACACATTAAAGTTTCACAAAAAGAATAAACAGCCTGGATGGCACATTATTGTTTATATTGATAAGCTGCCTGTTTCAGTTCTTAGCTTTGGGTAAGATCATATTCCAGATAGCCTTCATGATACAGCCCTCCCATGATAACCCCTGACTGTACCATTTGATATTTATCATGATTCAAGACAGGGTCCTAGACACTGAAAAGTCAGCATCATCACAACAAAGTGTGATCATAACAAGTCACAAAAATTAAAGAAGTTCTAATATAAATTCAAAACACCAATCCTTAATTTAAACTTTTTCTGTCACTGGCACTCAGAAGTTACAACAGTAGTTCACCTTGATTACTAACATGACAGCAAAACCTCCAAGATGTAAATATTCAGAATGTCAATAGCAAGATATATTAAAATAATGTGACATTTCCAGTTGTCTTCATAAGTACAAATCTACTGTATAAAGATACCTTCCACAATATTTCCTTCCTTAATTAGGCCAATTGCCAAATTCAAGGATTCTTCAAGACTATACAAATATAACTCAGGAAGCTGGGCTGTGTATTTGCAATAAAACTCTCTGAAGAACAAGGGGGAGGAAAATGAAAAGCCTTTTTGGAAGGCTGGGAATCACCACTAAAAGCATTCACATCATTAGAATAGTCTGATGACAGGAAATCACCAATAGATTTCTCAGGGTGTTTCTTGTACAACTGGGAACTTACAAATAGAAGCCAGAGTCATTGGGTACATTAGAAGAACCTGTTGCTCGTTTGAAGACTACAGAATATCTATACTTAATGTATCTTTTGCTTTAAATGGGAAGAAGGGTTTAAAAAAAACGACAGTTTTAATCTCTTAATCTAATTATACATATCAAGTAGACTATACTGATCATGAGGATACTAAAATTATACCAGTATACCAAGTGGACTGTTCCAATCAAAATAACACAGATGCCTATGTAGTGGTGAGAGTGATGGACTTGGATTCAGAAAGACCTGAGTTCAAAATACTGGCTCTCACTTCTTATCTGCAAAATGGGGATCAAAACAGCACTTACCACTTGCAAGGATCAAATGAGATACGCCGTGCAAAACACTTTGCAAACCTTAACGCATTATATAAATGTTGCTTATTGTTGTTATTATTATTATTATTAAATTTTTATATTAGGTATACTATAAGTATATCGTTGATAAGCCACATGCTCTTGATGAGGGAAAGGTCTTTTCAAAAGCTGACACTTCTAATAATTATAAACTTTAGACCATGTATGATGTATCTTCAGATTGCAAACACTGATGAGCTTGTCTGTTATAAACTAGCTGGATGGCATCTAGAAGAAGAAAACCAGACACTGTAACGTATGAGGATCAGCTGAAGAACAGGATATACTTAGCCTGGAGAAAAGGAGATTGGAGGGATATGATATGTGTCATATGAAAGAGGGATTAAAACCTGTGCTTGGTCATAGAGGATAAATCTGAAGCAACAGGTGAAAAGTGTAGAAAGGTTAAGTTTGGGTTCAGTGTAAAAAAGTTTCCTACAAGTAGAGTTGTTTCTGTTTGAAATGTGTTTGTTTTGTGTGTGTGTGTGTGTGTGTGTTTCCATTATTGGAAATATTCAAGTGGAGAGCAGATAAATTATTTGGGGGGGGGGGTGGAAGTGGTGATGTTATAAACCATATTCACTTTCAGCTTGACAGAGTAGACAGTGCTGAACTTGGAGTCAGGAAGACCTGAGTTCCAATCCATTCTCAGATGCTTCCAGTTATAAGACTCTGAGCAAGTTACTTAACTTTTCACAGCCTCGATTTCCTCATCTGTAAAATGTGGATAATAATATCACCCACCTCACCATATCTGCTATATGGATAGCATTTTGCAAACTTGTAAGCACTAAGTAAATAATTAATTATTAGTATTATAGTTGAGTTAGACGGTCTCCAGGCTCTTTTCAAATTCTCTGTTCCTGTGATTATTCATGAAGGGATATTTCTAGTTAACGATCTTCAGTTTTGAATTTTTCTCACCCCTGGAATTTTCCAGTGTTTCATGTTTCCTAGGATTTTTAGGGTTTCCAAGATGTTCTGATCACATGCTATAGGAACAAGTCCTACATTGTTCATAGTCATCAGGTATATGAGTGAAAAAAAAGAGAAGTCTAAAATCAGGATTTTGGGGGCATCTCATGGGAATGGACTTGTGAACAGGGGGATCCTTTCCAGAATTTCAAGCAGTTAACTCATTTCTGAGAACACACTAATACATCATGATGAACACAAAGCACTGATTCTTCCCAGCAACGTTTAGCTACCCAATACCAGATGGCACCGAGGAATCAAGAAGAATGTCGTCTAAAGTTTGGAATGATGCACAATTTACAAAGAAGCCCCTGCTATCATCACAGGCATCAGGAAGTTCTGCTGCTTCTGAGTCTGTGCCTTTACGACTGTTCTGAACATAAGCCTCTTCTGGGACTCTTTGAAGAGTAAGTGGAATAAGTCTATGCTTTTAAGAATGCTACCATTTACTCAGCAATGAGATTGGTTTCCCCAAACACTTATAACTTAACACTTGCCTATAAGTCTGGAGGTATGATGCTGATCAGTAAAGGATGAATCAGCATTTACTAAATACTTACTATGTCCCAGCAATTACGCATATAGCATCTGTATCCTGAAGGATACAAATATAAGAAAGACAAGACCTGCCCTCAAAGAGGTTACACTCTAATGGGGGAAAACAGCACAAAGAGGGGGCAGAGATGTGTTCACAGGCTGACTGAATGGTTTGGAAATGTTCGCTGGTAAGTGCCCTGGAACCCTTTGCCACACAGATCCCAGTCTATTTTCTGACATTTCCACTATAGGTTTTGATGTGAGAAAAGAATCTTCACTCACTGCTTCAGGATGAACAAATTATGTGATTAACCAAACAGAATCTCAAACTAGCCTCTGCCTTTAACAGGGGATGGCAAATAAAGAAACTCCTTGTAGAAGTTTCACAAGCCATCGACATTAATTTGCCTATGCCTTTTAGCTAGGTGGTACAGCGACAAGGGTACTGCTCTAGAGTCAGGAAGACCTGAGTTAAAATTCAATCCTGGATACTTAGCAGCCAGGGTGACTGCAAGTCAATAAACCTTTGTTTGGCTGAGTTTCCTTAATTGCAAAATGGGGGTAATAATAACACCTCCTTCACTGGCTCCTTGTGAGGATCAGATGAGATAATAATTGTAGAACACAACACAGAGCCTAGTGTGCAGTAGGTACTTAATAAATGCTGGTCCCTTCCCTTCCTCCTCTTCCTCCTCCTTTTATAAAGAAATCACATCATTTTTTTTCTAAAACAGGTCACATGTGGCCTCAAGGCTCTTTTCAACAACCTCCACTAAGCTGCAAAATTGATATTCTTAAAGCATAAGTCTGACCATATTCCTTTGCTGAGTAAGTTTCACTGACTCCCTTAATTGCTTCTGAGATAAAATACAAACTTCTCAGTTTGTCATTTAAAGTTCTTCATGATCTGGCTCAAACCTATTTTTCCAGACTGATTTCATATTATTCCCTTAATGATGTTTCTCTCTCTGTCTCTCTTTTCCAGATTAGCTTTCTTACTATTCCCTATACAGGACATTCTATTCTGTCTTGTCCCTTTGCCTTCACACAGTCTGTCTCCAATGCTTGGAATGATCTCCTTCTTCACTTTCATCTTTTAGACTCCCTACATTCCTTGAAGGTTCAGCTCTGAATTCTAGTCTTTCCTTATGTCCCTCCCACAACAGTTATAGTACCCTCTAATGAAACTACTTTGCAAATATTTTGGATTGACTTATCTGTGTTCATGTTACATTCTCCCACTAGAATATAAGTTCCTGGATGAAAGACTCCATTAGTTGCTGCTGCTGAATCATTTGAGTACTGTCTGACTTTTCTTGACCCCATTTGGGGTATTATTGGCAAAGACACTGGAGTGGTTTGCCATTTCCTTCTCCGGCTCATTTTATAGATGAGGAACTGAGATAAACAGGGTTAATTGATTGCTCAGGGTCACTCGGATAGGAAGCGTCTGAGGACAGATGTGAATTCATGGAGATGAGCCTTCCTAATTCCAAGTCCAGTTCTTGGAAAGACTTCATTAGAGAGTGAGGCAATAAATATTTAATCAAACAATTACATGTCAGGCAAAGTGCTAAACACCAGGGATACAAAAAGAGACGACAAAAAGTAGTCCCCCACCCTCAGGAGAGCTCATAATCAAAAGGAGGAGACAACAAGCAAACAGATATATACAAATAAACTATAGGTTAAATACAGGAAATATTCAACAGAGGGAAGGAGATGGAATTATGAGGGGGTGGAAAAGGTTTCCTGTAGAAGGTAGAATTACAGACTTAATGGCAGCGGAGGAAGTCAGACTGAGATCCTTGAGAGCAGAGGTTTTTGTTTATTGGTTTGATTGGTTGGTTTTTTGACTTTCATGTATCCCCAGCTTCATAGGTACTTAATAAGAACTGGATGACTGCCTGGATATAATGTTTTGTTTGTCTTTGTATCTGTGTGTCTTTGGCACCCTCCCTGGTGCCTGGTATATTTTGCACTTTTTTGTTGTTCAGTCATCTCAGACTCTTTCTGACCTCATCTGGTGTTTTCTTGGCAGAGATATTGAAGTAGTTTGCCATTTCCTTCTCCAGCTCATTTTATAGATAAGGAACTGAGGTAAACAGAATCAAATGACGTACGCAGGGTCACATAGCTAATAAGTTTCTGAGGCTGGATTTGAACTCGGGAAGATGAGTCTTCCTGACTGTAGGCTTGATGCTCTATCTAGTATACCACCTAGCCACCCCATAATATTTTTAACACAGTAGGCATTGAATAAGTACTTGTTGGATAAATTATCTAAGCATACAATTATATAGCAATAATTTACTGATATAAGACTAATTATACCTATTAACTCATTTGAGCTTCACAATGATCCCCTGAGGTTGGTACTGACAGCATTATTTTTCCTACTTAACTGAGGGTCACTGCTTTTTCAAGTACAGAAAGCCATGGCATATAACTGGGACTGTAGCTAAGATCTTCTGACTCCTGCCATAGTGGAAAGAGCACTGGACAGAGTAAGAAGATGTGGATTTGAATCTCAGAGCTCCCACTTAGTCACTGAATGACTATGGGGAATCTACTTTTCCTTTATGGGCTGTGGTTTCATCATTTGGCAATTGGACTGGACAACCTTGAATGTTCCTCTCAGCTCTAAATACTATGATCCAATTAATCTAAATCTACTCTTTTTGTTGTTATTCATTTTTTTCTCTTGTAGTGGGAGGGAAGTCATGAGTTGAAAAATAGGTGTGAATGAAGGTTAACCCTATTTCCAAGTAACTTTTAGTGTCTACAGTAGCAACAAATCAATCAACAAGTAGGAATTTAGTATTCTTTTCCTCTAATCTGACAATAACAAAATTTAAAAAACCCTATAATCTAAAAAAAAAAAAATTAACCTCTTTCTCTTTTCTTTGGGGGTAGGGAGGGAGAGGGACATCTTTTAAAAATAAAAGATCCTAGCCTTTCCATAAGTAGCATTCTGAATTTACTACTGCCATCATCACTTCTTTGACTCCATTTATCAGTTCGCATTACCTTCTATAGATTTGACTAGATAATCAGATTGCACACCTGCTCCTAGGTACATATGTTCAGTCTCTCTTCTAGCAAAGCAGATCTTCTCCAAATCCCTCATATTCTTTGAGAGTATATGGTTTCCTACCACTCAAGGAAATGGCACGGAGGTAGGAAAAAAAAACAGCTGTACTACACCTGTAATACAGCATCAATTGTAACTGACTAGCAAAGAATTTTGCTAATGACTAGATATTCAAAAAATCATAGAATTTCAGTCAAAAGGGCCCTCTCAGTTCACTTGGTCCAAATGTGATCTGATCTGGAACCTATGCATCAGACACTGCTCCCACTCCCCCCACAAAAGATGACCTTTTTTTGTTTAAGACATAAAGATTGCCAGATTTTTTATTGTCTTACTCATGCCTACTCAGAAAGAATACAGCAAATTCAAAATATTTTTATGCTTGACACTCAGTGGACATAGTTAAAAGGAAAAAAAGTACAATTTCCATTATCTCTGAAGTGCTTAAATGCATTTTAGAAACTTACATTTCCACAAACTGTTTATTGTTCACTTTTCTCTGTTTCAGGTCACTAAAGTACCTGCCCCTGGGATGTTTGTTTCCCATCAGACTTTGCTATGTGGGGGAGAAAAAGAAGAAATCTCATCTCCTTGAATATCAAGCACATAGGAACCATCTCATTTATAGAAACCCAAACATTGATGTGTCCTGACATTCTTATTTCAAATCCTTTGGAACTAACTGTAGCTACTGAGATTGAGAGAAATTTGCTCAATTTTCAAGCTAAACTAACTCAGTCTTTCCCCATAGATAGTGTCTGCTCCAACATGGCTCACCAGGGTAACAGACTTAGAAGCAGGGTAAGGCAGAAGAGAGTACAGTTTGTATTCTCAGACAATAGTAGATGTAGTGCCAAATAGAGGGAACTATGGCTATAATCTCTCAACCCTAGGCTGTCCCTAGGCAGGTTTGAATAACTACTTTCCCTGTATAATACGTTACATCCATTTCTGTTCTTCTGCTTAGAATATTCAAATCTTTAGAGCTGAATTGAACCTCTAAGGTCTTCTACTGTTATATTCTCCCACCTGGTCCTTGCTGCAGAACTCTTGATAGATGGTTATACAGCTTTTAAATATAAGATTATAAATCACAGATGTAGAGCTGGAAGGGACCTTAGAAGCCATCTTCTGGTCCAATTCCCTCATCTTACATATGGGAAGCTGAGGCTCAAATAGATGAAATGATTTATCTGAACTAGAATATGGAGTAAATTACAGAACTGAGCAGGAGACGGAACACTGGATTTGGAATCAGGAAGACTCATTTTCCTGAGTTCAAACCTGGTTTCAGACACTTACTACCTGGATGACTCTAGGTAAGTCACTAACCCTGCTTGTGTCAGTTTTTCATCTATAAAATGAGCTGGAGAAGGAAACAACAAACCACTCCACTATCTTTTCCAACAAAACCCCAAAATGGGGTCACAAAGTGTCAGACACAACTGAACAATAACCTCTGACACAAAATCCCACATTCTTTCCATTTTACTCTGGGCAGAAGCTGCTCATGTGACCTATGAAGAACGTATGGATCTCCATTAGCTCTTCTCTTTTTATGGTGCCACCTACCACCTTATGCCTAGAGTAGTAGTGTTACATTGGAACAATATTAACTTTATGTAGAAGGAGAGAACAGGAGAAGGAGGATCCAGGATAAAAAAGATGAGACCTTTGTCAATGACTTCTCCCCCACAGAGTATGCCCATCCCCACAGATATCTCATTTTGGACTCTGATGATGTCTCCTGGATGGTGTTCTAGACAGGGTTTGCTTGACTCAAGACACCCCCCTACTAGTTTAAATTCAACAGTTAACAAAAAGGAGATTTACTTAGGCATAGCAGAAGGATATTCATCAAGAATAGGTAGTGATGATACCTCAAGTTAATTGGATTGCCTATTAGGATCTACCAACCTAATATTGGAGAATGAGCTATTTAAAAAAAAGCCTATACACACATATATGTACACATGCATTTTATGTATGTATAGATATACACACATGTATGTATGCCTTTTTCATTAAATATGTCATTTATTTTAACATATAATGAATGAGCTTATTGTTATAAAATTATAAAAATACATCCATGAGGGGCGGCTAGGTAGCCCAGTGAATAGAGCAATGGCCCTGGAGTCATGAGTACCTGAGTTCAAATCCCGCCTCAGACACTTCACACACACACAAAAAACAACTAGCCGTGTGACCTTGGGCAAGTCACTTAACCCCAACTGCCCTCCAAAAAGCAAAAAAAAAAAAATACATCCATGTTAGTTTCTAATATGGTAAGTAAATATTGATAGATGTAACCTACAATAAGCAAATGCTCTTTGGAGTCCTCAATTTTTAAGAATACAGAGGTGTCCCAAAATAAAAAAAAAGTTTTTAAGAACCACTGGGCTGGATGGAATCTTCAGGGATTTTCTACTATGCCAAAGTTATTCCAAATAAAAAGTTATTCAGCTTACTTTCAAAAGGAAGAAGATTGCATACCTTATGTCAATAATCCATTCCAATACTTCAAACTCATTTCTGGAAAATCTTACTTCTGTTAGGAAATGTTTCTAGATTGATTAAATGAGAATCAATGGCATCTTGAGTTTAATTCTGCCAGGAACTCCAGTATCCAAAGTGCTTTCTCCTACCCTCCCTCCTAATTATGTATTCATTCTGATCATTGACCTGAAATCTTACATCTATTTAATGTGAATATATATATATATATATATATATATATATATATATCTACACACATTTATTGTAAAATATACCTATCTTTTACTAAATTGTCCTCTCATTTTGGTTTGCCCTTACTGTAAACTCCTTGACCACAAGGAATGTGTCAATATAATCCTCTTGGGACACTGATAAGCACAAGTGAATGCTTCATATTTATTGGTAGGGTCAAGGAGAATGGAGTAAGGGAAGGGAAAGAGCCCAAGGTATTAGTGATTTCTTAGCATGAATTAAAAAAAATATTCATTGCAAGGTAAACTCTTCTCTATCGTATTTTTTCCTTAGAAAACACTCAAAACAAAAGTAACTATATGTGTGTACTATGTTAAGGATTAGGAAGAGAAAGATTAAAAAATCAGTCCCTTCCCAGAAGAGGCTTCTATTCTGTTAGAGAATAGAACTAATCACATAAGAAATTTGAGATAATTTGAGTAGGGAAAGACTACTAATGACTTAGGTGAAGTTACAGGAATGGTAGGGAGAAGAAGGAGGGGCTAAGAAAGGCTTCACACAGGAGACTTTATCTTAAATGAGACTTGAAGGAACTGACATATGCTAAGAGATAGAGGTAAAGAGAAAGTTGGGGATGGCCAGGGCAAATGCACGAAGGTAGAAGACAGAATGTGGGGTGTAGGAAAGCAAGCAGAGCCAGGAGAGCAGTATATATGATAACTGAAATACTTCAGAAATCTGATCAATGCAGTAATCAACAGTGACTTCAGAGGACTGAATCTGAAGAATACCTTTCACTTCTATAAGTGAGGTGATGAAATACATAGGTAGGTATTGAATGAGGTATACAATGTCAGATATGGCCAATATTTTGGTTTGTTTCACTTAAATAAAAATTCTTTGTTACATAAGATTCTATTGTGGAGGTGGGAATGGAATTTCAATGAGAGGTGAAGGTGGAGTATTTTGGGGAATTTAAGTATGTTTAAAAAACTCGATAAATCATTTTATTTTAAAGAAAAATATTATTTTGGTGGAAGCATAGAGGATAGATTGGAAAAGGAAGAGACATGAAGCTGAGATTTCAATCAAAAGATTTCTGCAACACCATCAGCAAGATGATGAGGGCCTGAACTTAGCACTGACTGTAACAGTACAGAAGGTAATAGAAAAGATATAGAGGTAGAATTAATGAAATTTGATAATTGATTGGATATGGGATGAATGGAAGATGGAGTAGTCATAGAGGACTCCAAAGTTGTACATCAGGGTGACTAGAATGATTGGCAGTACATTCAATAAAAGGTACATTCAAATTTTTTTTTTCCTGCTACAGAAGGAAGTTTCAATAAAAGGGGGAAAATGTATAGGAGGATCAGTTTAGAGGTGAAGGTAATGAGCTCCATTTTGAACTTGTTGAGTTTGAGCTGCTTATATCCAAGGAGACATGTCTAACAGGCAGCTGGTGATGTGGGATTCAATTTTAGGAAAGATATTAGGACTGAATAAATCCATTGAGTGTCATCTGTATAAAGATTACACTTTTGAGACACGATGGAATCATTAAAAGAGAGATTAGAGCAAAACAGAAAATAATTCATAATAGAGTCCTGAGGAGGGGAGTTTAACAGAAGACAAGTGAGAGATAAGTTGGGGCAGGGAGCAAAATTTGACAGTGTCAAAGCAGCTAAGAGGTTAAATAGGATGAGGACAGAGAAAAGACCAATAGCTTTGTGAGCTAAGAGGTATTGTGATTGAAATTAAGGCAAACTGAAGCACAAAGTTCAGAGCATATTCATGTATTGGTAAGGTTAGCAATCACCAATAAAATGGTTCTTGTGGCTTTGCAGTCAGCCAAGAGATCATAAGGTAGGACTTGCCACTAGCCTTCATATAGTTTTGGGATAGACAAGAAAACAAAGATCAGTATCACAGATAGAAAATAATATGATTGGCTGGAAATTAGGGGCTAGCAACAACCCCTCATTCCATCCTGCTGTCAAGAAAAGATGACTGATCGAGTCTATTTGCTTGTCAGTTGAACAGAGATAATAGACTTCTTGGTACCAACCTGCATTCTGTAAGGCTTATTAGTGAGATAACTGATCTCCCTTAATTGTACTTGGGTATGCAAGGCTATATAGAGATGATGCATGTCTTTGAGTTAATGGGATTTATAGGACAACTGAATTTTAACTCGGAGAGGGAAAACTGAACTTCTGGATTCATGAACTTCTGAACTTAACTTGGAAATAAAGAAACATGGTTCAGGCAAGTACAGAATAGAATCAGTTACAGAATGGGATCGAATATAAAATACTAAATCAATATTTGATTTTCTCAGCAATCTGGTAACTTTTGAGAGTGATTTCAGTCATCTGGTAGGGTCAGAAGTTAGATTGATAGGGATTGAGAAATGGGAGCTGAGAAAGTAGAGGAAAGGAATACAGATGATTCTTTCTAGGATAATCCAAATTTAAATACCTTCTGCCACAAAGACCTTGGATATTGCTAATGTATTGAGTGAAAGTTAACTGTACTTGGGAGAGTTTAACTGTTGTGTCTGAGAAAGACTTTGTGAGGTCTGAGAATATCTTTCTTGAGATTCGGGCAGTTTAACTTAAATTGATGAGTAAGTTGGACAGGGAGAGGAAGATGGCATAATATCAGGAAGAAGTACTGTGAAAGCTCCACCCCATAACTCTACCAAAAAGATCTAAAATGTATACTATATAGCATCCTGATTGGGAAATACAAGAAGAAGTCACACTTAGTCATTTTTTCCAGTTCAATTCAGCAAGATGTCTGGGGATACTAAGGACAGGGTCTAGCCAGGAACTGGCTGTGTATCAGTATAAGATGAGGTCCCAAATCAAGTACAGAGAGGCTTAAACCTGTCCAGGGCAGAGGAACAGCTGCAAACTGGCAGCTATAACATTCATTACCCAGATGTCAGTCCAGAATCAGGACAGGATGAGCATGCACACCATACCACCAAAAAGGCACTGATTTGCAAAATAAACTGAGCTAAAAAAGAAAAATTGTATATGAAACCTCTGTACAAATTCAAGTTGGTTTGGATAACTCTTCTTAAACCTATGTGCAAATTTGGATAACACTTTCCTGTTTCCTCCCTGGATCTCATTACTGTCTTATTGCTGACCTGATATTATCATTTTACAGATGATGAAACTGGGAAGTTTGCTTAGAAGACTTGTCCATAAACAAAATGCAATTAAGTATGAAAACCAGCATTTGAACTCCAGTCTCTTAATTCCAAGATCATTGATTTTTCTACTACATCATAATGAGATGAAGTCTTTGGATTGACTCACTATAGTCAAGTGGCCTTGGGCTGCCTAGAGGACGAGAACGCCTAGGGACTATTTGATGAAAGAGTCAATGGCACCCTACTCTTTGAGACTCTAATCTCTCCCTAATCCCAAGTATATTACATGTTTTCACTATAAAATAAGGGAAAGAATATTTCATCAAGATGCAGATTCTGCATCACTTTGGGTCTTCTACAGCAGGAAGGAGGGAGTAGGGAAGGCAGGAAACAAAGAAGGAGGGAGAAGGGAAGGAAGAAAGGAAAGAAAATTAATTATAAGTTTACTATGTGCTAGGTACTCTACTAAGTGCTTTACAAATGCTATTTCATTTTATAGAAAATTTGCATATATAGAAAACAACATTTATCTTTGTTTCTCTAATACAGAGATGATCCCCTTACAGTTAAATGTCTAAATACTTCCATTTTATACTGAGTTAAAGGGTGTGGCTGCTGATGAACTGTCAGGTGGGGATGAGGGTCTGGGGTGGAACAGAGAGGAGCATGTAGGACAAAAGTACCCACTGCTACAATAGTTAGTTGGGGTTTTTTTTAAACTGATCTTGAAAACCCCAAAGCAACAGCTGTCTGTGGCATTTGGAGAATGTGCAGTTCATCCATCACATAAAACCTCAATCTCATCTCCAAACATATTTCCATTACCCAGTTCCCATCAAGTGGTGCTAAATGAATCTTTCCACAGAAGTCTACAGGGCATGACCTGCTCCTCCTTCCCTGAATCAGAGACAGATCTCTGTCTTTGGCTGCCCTGACATCTTTTTAAAGACATACTCAATGTTCTCATAAATAAGATTTCTTTCCATACCTGTTCCCGAAAGGGGATAGATTCAGGACAAGCCAAGCAGAGGAAATTGGGCTGTGGTTAACAAGTTTACTGAAGTGTTTGCTGTCCCCACCCCTTCCATCACACCAGCTTCTTTCCTTGAGACACTCAAAGGTCATCATTAGCATGATACAATTTGGAGGTTCTATGAAAGAATGTATACAATATCTGTGTACATATAAGATAGATAAGTGTATACACACATATATGTAATATGTATGTTATATCTATATGGAGAGAGAGAGAAAGAGACAGACAGACAGAGAGAGAGAGAGAGAGAGAGAGAGAGAGAGAGAGAGAGAGAGAGAGAGAGAAATGAAAGAAATCTCAGAGGGAAGACACCAGCATTTAAGTCTAGGAGGATTGGGAAAGGCTTCTTGCAGAAGGTAGGTTATTAGGTAAGACTTGAAGGAAACCAGGGAAGCCAGGTGGCAGAAGTGAGGGAAACAGCATGTAAATAACTGGGTACATACACGATATAAACACAGCAGATGGAAGATGATTTGAAAGGGGAAGAATGACCAGGTAACATCGGCTACAGAAGGAAGGCTTTGAACTGAGTCTTATAGAAAGCAAGAGAAACCATTAAGTGGAGGTAAGAGGGCAGAATATTCCAGACATGAGAGATACCTAGTGTAAAGACAAGAAGGGATATGGAGTGATAGCATGGCAGAGGTCAGAGCAGCTCATCAACAGGCTAGATGCAGGGTCATGAATTATTTTAGTTGAACAACGCACCAAGACTATCTGCTGAAATGTGGTGGGGTTATGATCCCTGTCAGCGTGTGGGAAGAAAGAGAGTGGTATTTGTGCTGATAAAGTCATGGATCCTTTAAACATCAAGTTTTCTGCAGGTGCTGAGGGAATAAGGTTAGATAAGGCACAGAACTGCATTCAAGTTCCTGGCAATCTACTATGAGGCAAGTATGTACGCAAATAAATGTTACCAACTATGGTCCCTCCATCTCTCCATTATCTTTTTTTTTTCTTCTTCCCTTCCTCCCTCCCTTCCTTCTTTTCCTTTCCCTCTTTCCTTCCTTTCTTGCTTCTTTTCCTCCTTCCTTCCTTCTTTTCATCCTACCTTCCCTCTCTCTTCCTCCCTCCTTTCTTCCTTGCTTCTTTCACCCCTGCCTTCCCTTCTCTCTTCCTCCTTTCCTTTTTATTTTTTTCCTTTACAGTGTGTAGAGGGAGGTAGAAGGGAGAGAAAAAATGAATCGCTGATAACTGAAAAAAAAAAAACCCAAAATTTAAAAAAAAGGAAACTTTCATTGATGCATACTAAGCTCTTCCCTATTTAGGTCAAGAGGCAGCAGTTTCGATGGCATTTTCCTTCAGAGAGAATATGAAGAAAGTTTATCAGTAGGACCACTGACATGTGGCTACAAATGACTTCAGAAATTTAGTTCCATCCAGGGAAGACTCGTGGAGGGCTTCCCTACCTGCCAGTGTCAAGAACCGCTAACAGGAGGCAAAATGTGAACTCTGACATTCATCCAGTGGCTGTAGCACTCGAGGAGGGGAAAGGAAGGGAGAGAAAGAAGAGACAGTGTGAATTATTATGACTAGATCATTGTGTGAGATGAGTTCTACCTGTATCAAAGGTGTGGTATAAGAATGATTGTCAGATCTCATAAGATACCTTGAGCTATGCAGAGTTAAGTCACGATAAAACAAAACCAATTATATACACGCAGCATAATAATATGCATTTCTACATTGCGTGGGCCTTGTTCCATGCAACAAAGTGTCAAGATGGAAAGAAATTTGACAAATGAAAATACTGACTGTATCAAGGAGCTGACTGCAGTGAATCCTGGATTGTCAGTTTCTTCTGTGATTGTTTAAAAGTTGGAGGGATAGGGAAGAGGCAGGAAAATAATCCATTGTGAAAAATTCAATAAAGGCATCTGGATGATCTAGATACATGTCAAAGATAAGCCCAGAATAAAAGTAAAATCTTTCCCTTCTGGCATCCAAGGTAAAATAAAATGCCTGAATGATCTATATTGACTTGTGAATATTAGATTAGTCTCTTGCACGTAGTAGGAACTCGATAAACAATTGTTGATTAGTCTTATGAACTTAGAGAAGCATTTTATCTCACTGAGCCTCAGTTCCCTCACTTGCTCTACTAAACTCATAGAATAACTGTGAGGAAAGCACTGTGTAAAAGATCATTGTAAATAAAGTATTTAATGCATTACATACATTATTACTACTATTATCACTACCAATATATTTTTTCTTTTTTTTTGGAGGGCAATTGGGGTTAAGTGACTTGCCCAAGGTCACATGGCTAGTTTTTGTGTTAAGTGTCTGAGGCCAGATTTGAACTCAGGTCCTCTTGATTCCAGGGCCGGTGCTCTATTCACTGCACCACCTCGCCGCCCCGTCACTACCAATATTGCACTGGTATTTCAAGTCTTCATTTTTTTTTCATTCATTCCTGGTTGGCAACTCTTTGATTCTCCTTCACAAGTCAGGGACAGGGGATGGAAGATCACATCCAGTCTCCAAAGCTGAGACTATAAGCAGAGAAAATGCTTATAGCATCCTAGAGAATAAACCTGTCCCCTTCCAGAATTAGAATGAGATGGAAAATGGTGAGGAGAGGGATAGCTCAAGTGTGTCCATGCATCTTTTAAAATGCTGGAACTATTGGGGGACCCCTCACATCAATTAAAAAATGTTAAACTGCTTAACATCTGAGGAGCTATAAAGAAGGATAAGGTTTCTTCACAGGCAGCCTGGGGCTGAAGAAGGACCCAGCAGGGAAGGAAGGGGTAGTGATGGGAAGGTAGGCCTAATGGTCTATTTTATTAATGGATAAGATACTAAAATTATGGCTGTACTATTACTGTAGCTATCTAAACCAGGGGTGAGGAACCTGTAGTCTTGAGGCCACATGTGGCCCTCTAAGTCCTCAAATGAAGCCCTTTGACTGAATCTAAACTTCACACAGAACCTGAAGTTTGGATTCAGTCAAAGGGCTGCAGTTGAGGACCTAGCAGGTCACATGTGGCCTTGAGGCTGCAGGTTCCCCACCCTGGACACGAAACTACAGCAATACAGTATAATAAAATGGGGTCAGAAAACTAGAATGGACTCTAGGTCTGGTTCTTCCATAAATTAACTAGTTGCTCAAATTCCTTCCACACTATAAGCATCACAGATTCAGAGGATTCAGAGCTGAGAGCAGCCTTATATAAAATATCTAATTTAATTCTTTTTTACAGACGAAGTAACTCAAGCCCAGGAGAGATGGAATTCATCCAGGATCTCAGAGGAGGCTAATGAGCATAGCCATGATTTGAACTCAGGTCTTCTGTCTACAAATCTAGTGCTTGTTATAACTACCCCAGCCCACACTGTGTCTTAAGGAGCTGTGAATTCAGAGCCCTTTGAGGTTGATTATGAAATGAAGAGATTAGACTAGATGATTTCTAAGGGTGCTAAAATTCTATAGCTTTATATGTTAAAATAATCATCTGAATTATAAGAGGAGAGGCAGAAATAAAAGAGGCTCTCCAAAAACATGCTCTTCATTACCACTTCTCAATTGGCTCCACTGGTATTTCTGAAAAATCTTCTTTGCCCCCCTCATTTTCCTTGTTGGTCGTATAAGGAAGATAAGGATCACAATAAATAAAATTATTTGGACCTAATATGGATTTACTTCACAGAGTCATTTCTAGATGCTACAAAGCAAGTGTAAAACCAAGAAACACAAGGCTGAATGCCAAGATCAACTTCTTCTACTGTCAAGCAATCAGGAGTTCAATATCAACAAGAAATAATTGAAAAAAAAAAGCAGGACATATGTATTTGTATGTGTGTATGTATATGTCCCCGCTATTTAGGTTTACGGTGAGGGTGACTTCACAGTTTGATGCCAATGAAAACATTTGCCTAACAACTATGTTCTTTTTTTAGGAAAAAAAGAGTTCAGTGCTATATACCCCAATAGAAATTTGCATTGCCAAAAAAAATCTAGGCACATCTTTTGCCAGTAATGGAGCTCATACTGTGAAAGCTTAATATTCTGATAAAAAAATTCTTGACTGTTTTTCTGTTTATGAAAAATAGATGGGGCGGCTAGGTGGCGCAGTGAATAGAGCACCGGCCCTGGAGTCAGGAGTACCTGAGTTCAAATCCGGCCTCAGACACTTAACACACACACACAAAAACTAGCCGTGTGACCTTGGGCAAGTCACTTAACCCCAACTGCCCTCCAAAAAGCAAAAAAAACAAAAAACAAAATAAAAAAAAAAAGAAAAATAGATGAAATGTAAGGCTACTAAAGTATGAGCACTCACTTCTTAAGTAATATAGAAATGGCCAACTAATAAAAACTATAGAATAGTACTGCAGTATTTAGACAAGTTCACATTTCAAGATTTACAAAGTGCTTTTCTCACAACCCTTGAGAAGCAGACAGCACAAAAGATTATTATGCCTATTTTTCTGATGAGGAGACTAAGGCTTTGAGGAGTTATGATATGTCTAAGTACTAAAGCTATAAGTACAAGAGTTGGGACTTGAAAACAGTCTGGTCTTCTGGTTCCTGATCTAATACTCATAAAGCTGTGGTAATCCAAAACTCACAGGGAATTACCTGCTCTGGACAACTAGGACTTTAGGCACTTAAGCACATATATTTTTAAAAATTGACTTTGCTTTTCTCTTAAGAATGTAATGAAAATAATTTAATCTTTTCTTGATGACTCAGGTTTTCATTATAAAAATAAACTACTGTAAGGTGCTATATAATAAATGACAGACTGAAGGGCTACTGATATATACTTATGTGTATATGCATGTAAGTACATGTATATATGTATACATATATACATACATATATGTGTATGCATGCATGCACATGTGTGTATGTGTAGTTAAGTCAGTTAGTTGCCTAGATTAAATGGCTGCAGATTTCTGACCTTTATGAGTTTCTGTGTATTTGGTTTTTATCATTTTCCTCATTGAGAGTTTTCACTTACATTCATATGTTGGGAAGGGATTTCCAAAGTCACCTAGTATAACCCCTATCTGAACCATGAATTCAACCTACCAAACCTTTCACACATTATACGTAGGTGGGGTCATCCCAGGAGGTAATCGAAGGTGCCCATCCAGGATAAATTGAAAACCTCCAGTGATATGGAAATTACTATATCCCAAAATAGCCCATTTTACTCTGGGGCTGATTCAATAGGTAAGATTCTCTTTACACTGAGCTATAACTCCCAATCACTGGCCTTAATTCCACCCTCTGGCATCAAATGGAATAAATTGATAAAGATGGCTATTATGTCACCTCTAAGTGAGCTCTTCTCGAAGCTAAACATTTCCAGTTGTCTTCAAGCAGTCTTCAGGGCAGGATACAATCTTCCCCAATTCTAACTTGCTACTTCTAATATGCTATGGTCAGATCACAAAGCTAGTTAGAATGTTATATAAATAAAAAGTAAACAGGAATTGAAAATAAAAACCGATCACTTAATTATTTATTCCTGGGTGGAGATTTACACATTTTTTTGGTGTCCTACTTATATTTTTGTTGGAGATTTAAGTAAGAATTTAATAATCTTAATATGTAATCTTGATAAATTATTGCCTGAAATTCCTTTTTGCAAAAGATCTTGAAATACCTTGTACTCTTCAGATAGCACACCAAGTAAAATTCCATTATATCAAGGATTTCTGGATGAAAAGATATCAATGCCAATTATAAAAATTTTATGTAGAAATTTAATCAATGTACATCAACTGCCATACTGAGGAGCCTTAAAAAAAAAACAAAAAACTAAGAACCACAGTAGTCAGCAAATACTTGCTTTACTTGCCAAGCAGAAAGATACGGCAGCCAACAGTAATACCAGTTTAGAATATAAATTATTTTGTAAAATTTTAACAGCAAAGAGCTGAGAAAGATAGTGAATTGTATCACTTTATAAGACAGAGAGAAACAGTGGAAGGTAAAACCAGTTTATGGAAAACTCACCAAAAACCCAACTAAGGAAAGTCATGCCAAGGGCATCTAGGGATGAAGAAGTGGGGAGGAGGATGACAAACAGATGAAAGATGGGAAAGGACTGCAAAGCTTTGTTTTGTGCTATGATATTGTACTATCACATCAAACTCTAGATTGTTCCAGAACCTCCTAGAAGAGATCCACTCAAAAGAGCTCAGCCTAACTATCCCTCTAGATTTAAAAAAAAAAAAAAAGAGGATGAATAACACGTTATCCATCCAGACTTTGATTTTTTTGTGGCTAGACCCCTGAGGTTGGAATCATGAAAACCTAAGATCAAATCCCACCTTAGACCCTTACTAGTTGTGTTACCCCAGGAAAGTCACTCAGCCTCTGTCAACCTCAGTTTCCTCATTTGTAAAGTGGGGAGAATAATAGCATTGACCTCATAGGGTCATAATGTAGATCACTTGATATACTAAATGTAAAGTGCTTTATAAACTTTAAAACATTATTTAAAAGTTGGTTATTACTATTCTGAAACTATAGTATTTTGTATGATAGTTTATATCCATGTAGCACTTTACAAAGTACTTTGCATTCATTATCTATCATTTTATCTTCATACCATCTCCCATACTTTGATAGGGAAGGTAGCATTACCTTCAATTTATAGGTAAGGTAATGAAAGTTCAAAGGGTGGGGCAGTGGATAGAGCGCCAGACTTGGAGTCAGGAACACTTGATTTCCTGGGTGGAGATTTACACATTTTTTGACAGACACAGTAGCTGTGTGACCCCAAGCAAGTCACTTAACCCTGTTTGCCTCAGTTTTCTCATCTATAAAATGAGATGGAGAAGAAAATGGCAAAACCCCAGTATCTTTGTTAAGAAAATCCCAAACGGGGTCATGAAAAGTTGGACACTACTGAAACAAATGAACAACACAATTAAGGTTCAAAGAGTGACTCATCCAACATCCCATAGCTAGTGGGATTTGTACCCAGCTTACCCTAAATCCAGCATTATACACACTAATAAAGTGTTATCAAACTCAAATGGATCCCTGTGGCTGCACATTTACTTAGAAAACCACAAAGTAACATCATCTATGCTGTATAATTATTTCATTTATTTTGTTACAAATTTCCCAATTACATTTTCATCTAGTTATGCCTCATTCTGGAATTCTTCCAGAAGATGTTGGCCAGTAAGCTTAATCCCTCTGTACTATGGCATGGTGCCTTGGTTAAAACTTCATATAGCTAGATGTACTCAACCTCCTCTATTATCAGTGAAAAATTCAGATTCTTCCCAAACCAAAACCTAATTTTACTGATAGCAGAGGATACTAAAGAATACCAAAGTAATATATATGCAAGACTAGCTTGGCACGTGTAATCTACCTTTACCAGAATAAAAATCTGGTACATAACTCTGAGTGCCATATTAAGTTAACTTCAGCTGGTCTTATAACATGAGGGCAAATATTTAAATGCTTTCCCAGGCTCAATCTTCCATGCCATTTCCTATTCCACGCTTGATTGGACAATCTGTTTGGTGCAGTAATGTGGAAAAGATGCCTTAATTGCACCAAGTCATCCTGATGTTATTCACTGTTCTCATTGAGGTCAGATGTATCTGAACTCTCAAGCTCTTATGTAGATGAGGCTTTTTATCTTCAGAAGCACATATGAAAAGATCAACCTTTTTTGGGAAAGGGAGAGGTGGTAGAAGGGGAGGAATTTCCTAGACAGTTTTGGTTTTATTACACTTCCTCACACAAAGGGATAACAAAAGATACTAGGCACTTTCACTGTTTTGAATTAAATTAATTCTACAAGTATTTATCAAAAAGTTTGCTATGTATCATAGACTTATTCACACTACTTGCTTATTTACTTAATTTATTTTTAAACTTATACCTTGTGTATTGGGATTATTTGTACCCACAAACCTTCCAGGTACTGTCTTCCTGGGCGGATACTATTGTGGGCCAGAATTATGCCAATTAGCCTCACAAGAGCTCTTTATCATGTTGCCTATTTGCTAGAATCTATGGGGACTATAGGATCCTGGGAGATCTGAGGTTTACAGGCTAGATGTACAGAGTAGAAATGCCTGCTTCTGTAGACAGCCTTTAATTCTTACTTTTCCCATTCTGCATAAGTCATGACTCATTGGAAACCTAAGCAATGGTATGTTGGAGCCAATTCCAACCAGAGAAGTGACCGTTCAATTTTCAATGTGAAACATTTATACATCAAAATTATCAAACACTACAAATCAGATCTTGATTTATTATTTTGATGATTGTCGAAGACTGTCAGCAAATTTTTCTATAAAGGATCAGATGATAAGTATTTTAGGTTTTGTGAGGCAAGAAGCAAAATTGAAGATATTATGAAGGTATTTATATAAATGAGAAAAAAACAAATTCTTGTAAAAATTTTTATTAATGAAATTCAAAATACAATAATTATAATAATGATTGAGTAAAAAAATCTATTTGGAATACAGGTCTACTTTTGAGAAGAATGGAATTCTGCTTAGAGGGATAACATTTTAATGAATTGAGGTTCAAAATTAGTGTTCACTACCATCAATATAAACCACAAATGTTCATCTGTTAATGCTGATTTGTAATGAAATTTTACATATTTCATCTTTAAAAACGTCTCTTCATACAGATAGCTACTGCCTAATACTGTTATCGATCCATAAACACATGATTTTAATTGAGCATATTCATTACTTGGAAGGCATTTGATATTTGCCATTTAGGATGTCACTATACTGAAGGTTAATCATTCCATTGGAAGGTGAGGTAGAAATTCCTCAATTGCACAGAATTAGGAAATATGTAAATTTCCTTTGCATTTGCATCAGGATCCAAAAATATCTACTGGAACTATATGTAGTGTGAGGTCCAAAAATATCTACTGGAACTGTAGTATGAGCTCAGAAGATATATCCTCTGCAAATTTGTGTGGGAATGGAGGTCTCACTTCTTGTTTTAACTTCTGATAACAGAGGAAGTATATAAAGAATCTTGGGAAATATATAAAGCAGTTGCCTGTTACTTGTGATTCAAAATTTCTGTTGCTGAGTTAACTTCACCACAGTGTAAGTTTTGCATATAAGCTCTGTTTTCTGCAGGGGATCATCATGGCAGCCTGAAATCAAAACACGGCCAGGCCCCAGGGCAATCAGGAGGAGCCGAGCTGAGCCCCGCCAAGCTGCAGCCAGTCTACAAGAGAGAAGATCTACAGGCTCCAGCAACTCCATGTCTACCAAGGTGTGAAAAACAGGGAATATAGAAAGGCAGCTCGGCAGGAAGGGCTCATCCCACAGGCCTGAAGGCAGGGAGCCAAGACCAGTCCAGCCTGAAACTGCCATGCGGCCAGGCTCCAGGGTGGCCAGGAGGAGCCGAGCCTCCCAAGCCACAGCGTGAGTCTACTTCAGAGAAGATATCAAGCACCTGGAGCAATCTGCACATCTACTAAGCCAGGATTAAAGGTCAGTGAAAGTGAGTGAAGCTTTCAAGCTAAATTTGGGAGAGGAAAAGCAGTTTGGCCAATCTACCCCCAGGGCAAGGAAGCAGTGGGGGAAGGGCAGAAACTGCAGTAAATGGCAACTGCCCCCACTGGGCTGCTTCAGAGTCCCTGGCCTGCGGATCCCACAGGGGGCTGAGTCGATTGATCAGGGGTAAGTGCTCTTGCGTTGAGTGGCCTGGATCTGGATCGTGGTCTTGGGTGGTGGTCCTGGTGTGCACTTTCAGCAAGCCAAAGCTAGGGGAGGCTGCAACACCCCCCTAATAGCTCTGGCAGCTGGGAAAACCCCAGAGATTTGGAACAGAGCTTTCACAAAGCAGAGTTTCACAAAGCTAAAAAAATCAACCAAGTAATTGACTGGCCAACATGAGGAAAAGGAAGTAAAATAAGAGCAGCAATAAAACTCTAGATTCCTTTTTGGGGGGACAAAAAGGATCAAAGCATGGAACGGGAGAAAGACAACACAGTCAGAACTCCCACACCAAATGCTTCTAAGACACTTGAAGAATGCCTAGTAGCTATAGATAATCTGAAAAAGGACTTTGAAAACCAAATAAGAGAAGTGGAGGAAAAACTGGAAAGAGAAATGAGAATGATGGGAGAAAACCATGAAAAGAGAGTCAACAACCTGACTGAAGAAAACAACACTTTAAAAAATAGATTAACTCAAATGGCAAAAGAGGCCCAGAAAGCCAATGAGGAGAAGAATGCCTTAAAAAGTCTAATTTCCCAGATGGAAAAAT
>CM053594.1:132185952-132214157 GCA_028646575.1 Pseudocheirus occidentalis | reverse complement strand
TTTCTTATAGCACAATAATATTCCATCACATTCATATACCATAACTTGTTCAGCCACTCCCCAATTAATGGGCATCCCTTAAATTTCCAGTTTTTTGCCACCACAAAGAGAGCTGCAATAAATACTTTTGTACATATGGGACCCTTTCCCACTTCTATGATCTCTTTGGGATACAACCCCAAAAGGGGTATCACTGGGTCAAAGGGTATGCAATTATTTATAGCCCTTTGGACATAGTTCCAGATTGCCCTCCAGAATGGTTGTATCAGTTCACAGCTCCACCAACAATGCATTAGAGTTCCAATTTTTCCACATCCTCTCCAGCACTTGTCATTTTCCTGGTTTGTCATCTTAGCCAATCTGACTGGTGAGATGTGGTACCAGGTCACAGTTTTAGCTCACTGAGACCCCGCCCTCACCCACAGCAACTCGACTTTGCCAATCCACATTTGGGGCCCTGTACGAACCCCAGAGACTGAGCAGTCGCCCAACACTGCTGACACTATCACTATTTATTGTAGTATTTGTGTATTTCTTAATAATTTAAAATGTATAAAATTATGCTGTTTTTACTGGGTTCCTGCCTTTTTTATGTGTCACTGAAGAAGTTTTTCAGTGCTGTACTCAGAAACCCCATTTTTCCCTAGGTTCTGTGGGTTTTATCGGACTTTTATTTTAGGACCATGTTAATTTATTATAGAACTTACTGTATTACATTACTGTTATATTTATTATAGTATTATATATACTATATATATACAATACATTAAATATACATTACACTATTACACTGCAATCTTCTACCTCTATTATTCATACATTAGTAAAATTTTAGGGTAACTATCATTTGTCTAGCAAGTAATTACTCATGACTAGGTTATTACCTCTGTTTCCAAAACCCTTTCCAGGTCCAAAACCACCCATTGTGGATAGATTTTCTCTCTTAGAAGACTGATCACTGGCATCTGCAGAAGTTCAGACAGAATTAAATCCATAATACATTTTTTTTAATCTCTTATAGGGGCAGCTAGATGGTACAGTGAGTAGAGAGTCCTGGAGTCAGGAGGATCTGAGTTCAAATATGGCCTCAGATACTTAACACTTACTAGCCGTGTGACCTTCAGCAATTTAACCCCAATTTCCCCGCCTTCCCCCCTCCAAAAAGCAAAAACAAAAAACAAAAACAAAATCTCTTATAAATGACCAGTCGAAGATAGGCATTCTACTACCTCTGCAAAGTAAAACAAAAGGCTCAGGAATAAACCGGAATTTAAAATAATATTAAACTTACTGCCACTGTATAAAAAAATTCCACAGATGAACTCAGTAAATATCAAAGTTACTTTACCAAGAGAAATGGAAGAAATATCAAAAGTCATCTAATCCAACTTTTTCCTCCAGCATATCAACTCTTCTACAAAAAATGCCCCAACAAGTTAAATATAGCAATGACAAGAAGACTCTTACACTTCTCAGGACACAATCTTACTTCTTCTGTAACTATAACCATTAGTAGTTTTCCTTAAACTGAGCCAAAATCTGCCTCCATATCAATTCTACATACTTATCCCAGTTTTGCATTCTAGGACCAAAGTATATTAAGTCTAATTCCTCTTACATTAGAAACTCTTCAAATATTTGAAGGTTATTTATTCAGGTTAAACATAGTAAGTTCCTTCAACCAACTTTCATAATGCACAGTTTTGAGTCCCCCCATCACCTTGGTCACCTCTCTTTGAACATGCTTCCAAATCAAAAACATCAAGAAGAATTAAGGAAAAACGAACTAGATTGCTTAACACCAAAAACAGAAGACAAGCTAAAGACGTATAGCACTTTATTTTCTAAATACCAACTATATATAAGCAGTAGTTAAAAGAAGTCAACCAAGGCCTCCTAAAAACTGAAGCATATCATCAAACTGTTGAAAGTTTAAAAAGTTTAAAAAATATATATATGTATGTATGTGTGTGTGTGTGTGTGTGTGTGTGTGTGTGTGTGTGTGTGTGTGTGTGTGTGTGTGTATCCCCTAGTTCAAACACCTTATTTTAGAGATGAGAAAACTGAGGCCTAGTAAGATGGACCTGCCTGGTATCATGCAGCAAGTAATCAAACTAGGACTTAAACCTAGGCCCCAGCACCCTTTCCATAAACTTCTTTATGCTTTGTGAAGTCAAACAAAAAAATACGACAATGAAACCACCATTAGTCTTTTTCAAAGAAAATAATTAAACAAAAGATGTTACAGAGGCTATCAAGTATGGGTTGGCCCTCCAATATTCTGTTGCTTCTAACTCTGTAATCCTATAATTCTAAATTATAGGAGTGAATGGCATTGAAAAGAAGTTTAATTATTCTAATTCAATCTAGGACATCCGAGAAAAGTTTTCTTTTAATGGTCTATCTGAATTGTCACTGATCAGTATTCCTGTAACTACATTAGGAAGCTATGGGTAATTTAGCTCATACTGAGTTGGGCTAATTTTCAGTTGTACATTTTCTTTTTCTATATAAACATTTTACCACCTTACAAAATCCATGCTAGCAATTTCCCTCAGCTGCAATAACAAAATATTATTTATTACTCCTACTCTTTGGGGAAAGGTAGGAAGGTTGGAATGTAACTTTAGTAAGTTTACAGACTTAGGAATCAATGTGTTTGATTGTAGTGTTGTATTAAAAAACTTACACTTGTGATCATTTTGATTTTAAAAGAAGAACAGTGTAACTTAAGAGTGAATTATTATTTCCTCTATTAGTCTGAAGACTAGTTCTAAAAACAAAAAAAGAAGCCTCCACGACTTCGTACTTAGCTGATCACAGCTCTAAAAAATATCTCCAATTCTTTTGAAATGCCACGCAAAAAGGCACACAATCTTCTTTAGGTTTCCAAAAATGTAAAAATTCTCAGAAAGGGCTTTATATAGGCAGAAAATATTTCAAACCACCAATTATATCTTATCAGATATTCCACAGTTAATGACACAAAAAATACTGGGGATAGTAAGTGTTCCCATTGCCTTTCATTTCATTAAACAGCATTTACTTAATATTCTCTATGGTTTAAAACATTTTAAAATAAAATTATACTTGAAGGTTTTTTATGTTTCTTTGTGTCAAAAATTATTCTTTAATACTTATGATTATAAAACAGCATAATACTTTATTCAGTCTGTCTTCTGTCAAAATAATCACTACTACAAAAAGAATAAATAAAAACTTTAACTTGTGAAAAATACTCTTTAAAGGTATGAAACAAATTCTTTTTACATAGTCTAGAGTAAATAAAATATTCTTTCTTTAAATAACACAAAGCTGACATTCTTAGTTGGGGTATTTAAGACAATTTCATACATTCGAGAAAGATGAAAAGCTAATGGTTTGATAGTACCAATCATTGTGGTATACAAAATGAAAAGAAATGCTGGGCAAACATAGCTTATAAAGTGGAAAAAACTAGTATCACTTCACATCTATTTAGCAATTTATAGCTTATGGAGTATTTTCATTTTCATTCATTTATTCTATCCTCACAACAACCCTATGAGGTAAGTAGGTAAGCACCTAGACCTTCTCTAGTATGTCTTCTACTAAACATGTAGTAACTTAATAATTATACAAATTGATCATCAAAAAAAACCACAAACGTTATAACCCCACCAAAAACAAAACAGGAAAGCAGCATACTTACTATCACTCCCTCTACTACCTACCTGTTGAGCAGCCGTGCAAACTCTTGATACATACCTCTGTTTCCCAAACTATGTCCAGAAGCAAAGCCACTTCTCATAAATTGATCTCTTCGGGTAGGTGGATCACTGATTTCTAATGCAATTTACATTTGAAATAAATTTAGAAAACAAGATCTTCCATTAGAGGTATATGTAATGTATGTATACTTATTTCAACAATTTTTTTTAAGCACCAGTTAATAGAAGGTACTGCTTAATAATAAAGTTACTAAGTCTATCCAAAATTAAATTAAATATAATACATTTATAACCACAGAAATTCCCTCAAACAGGATTTCAAAAGTTAGATGAGAAAATTATGGGTTTTTTTTAAATAAAATGTCCTTTATAAAGTTATATAGAGTTAAGCACAACAAAGGGGAATTCTGAAAGCTAAAATTTCTGGAAAAATGTTTATTTCAAGTATTCCTCACCTATGCTCCCTCCCCATGGTGTCCCAACTCCTTTCATCAGAATCCACATCAGTGTATTCCTTTCCTTATGTTATTAGATATATCTGGGTATTCTATAGTTATAATTACTTTGTAGGAAATCAACAAAAAAATTTTAGTGCCAACTATGAGAAAGGCAGTGTCAGGTATAAAGACAAAAGTAAAATGGTAAGCCCCCTTGGTGAAGTTACACTTTATCAGACAGGAGAACATTGCAGGTATGGGGAAATGCCAATACAAAAGCACAGGGTCAAGAGATGAGAATATCATATATAAATAATAGCTGAGAAGGTAGTTTGACTAAATCAGAGTGCATGAAGGGAAGTAATGAATAAAGTTCCAAAGGTAGGCTGAGGCCAGGTTATGAAGGACTTTAAAGGACAGAGGAATTTATATTTAATCCTAGAGGTAAGAGGAAACCCTCATTTCTCTCCCAAGTCTTCTTACTTACTGTGTTCTCTGGTCATGCTATCCATCCCTGCTCTGACCTCACTTTCCACTACTTATAACTGACTATAGCATTAACCAGTTCAACACTTCACTGTCTTCTTCACTTGAGTCCCTTGTCCATTTGTCCTAAATACCACTCATGCCTTAACAAACTTTGACACTGAGGTACCTCATCATCTGTTTTCTCTCCTAGCATGCTATTAAATACTTCTGAAAGAAATCACACAATCATGCCATCGGGTCCACTACAAATATGTTACTTTCGACTACAACCTTACTACCATAAAGCAGTTCTTTTATTCTTGTTTGAATGAATGACCTGTTCCCCACCATTTATCCAAACTTTCCCTCCCTTCCCCACATCTCCCACTCCAGTACTACCCCATCTCTGCCTTTATCTTCTGAGGTCTTCTTTTGTTACCTTACCAATAAATTAGAGGATATCCATCTTGAGCTTCCTTTTCTCCCCTCAAGAGCTCTTAACATAATCTCCTATTTTTCTTTTCCTTTGCTAGATTCTGAGGAAGATATTACTCTTCTTGCCAAGGACAATTCCTCTACTTCTGCATTTGATTCCATCCTTTTTCTTCTCCTTTTAAGAGTCTGCCTTTTTGAATAACCCCTTTATCTTCTCTACTTGTTTCCTTCCCTAAAATTTTGCTCGTCTCCTCCACCCTTATTCAATTGGTCATCACTTTCTCAAGCTATTGCTCTGATTTTCAACACTTCACAACCCAACTTCTAGAAAAATTATCTATACCTGCTATATAAACCATATAAAGACACTTCCTAAACTTCCAATCACTTCTCTAAACCTTGCTATCTATCTTCTAACACAGCAGTTCTCAACGTGTGAGTTATGGTTCATTTTCTAACAATGAAAATACATCCTACATATCAGATATTGAAAATACATCCTACATATCAGATATTTATATTATGATGCATAACAGTAGCCAAAATACAGTTATGAAGTAGCAACAAAAATAATTTTATGGTTGGGGGTCACCACAACATCATGAGGAAGGTTGAGAACCACTGTGCTAACACAACCACTTAATTGAAACTCCTTTCTTCAAAGTTACCAATGATCTGTATAAAGTCTTCTCTAGTTTGATACTTTACTATCCCTTCCCTGAAGAACATTATCTTCTCTGTCATGTTTATACATTGTTCTCTCCTGGTTTTCCTGATTGTTCCACTTCAATATCAATTGCTAGATCGTTATCAATAGTTTATCCGCCACCATTTTTCTTCTCTCTATATATACTTTCAATGATCTTAGCTCCTAGAGGCTCAATTAACATTTCTATGAAGGTAACTGAAATACATATATCCAGCTCTGATCTCTTTCCTGAGTTCAGGTATCCCTTACTGGCATCTACACCTGGACGTTCTATCAGTACCTCAAATTCATCCCATGCAAAACAATGTTTTCTTTTTCCCTAAATCCATAGCTCCTTTGTTAAAGATACCATTCTTCCACAGTTTCACAGTCATCCTTGACTCTCCCTTTCTTGCCAAGTCTTATGTATTATACCTCCAGGATAGTTTTCAAATCCCTTTTCTCCACTCTTGGAGACTGCCACACTTGTCAGGCCTTTATTAACTCGGACTACTAATAACAAAAGTCTTTAAATTGAAGGCCCAGCTTCCAGTCTTTTCTCTAATGTGTTTTCCACCCAGCTGCCCAAATAATTTTCCTAAAGCGCAAGTCTTATATCATGTCCTACTCAAAAATCTTCAGTGGCTTCCTACTGCCTCTAGGAGAAACTACAACTCATTAGCTTGGTTCTAAAATTTAGAATCTTCATCATGTGGTTCTCATCTATCTTTCTGTACTTTTCTTATATTACTCCTTTTACACACTCTGCATGGCAGCTGACCTGGACTACTTGCTGGTCCCCAGAGTTCAAAATTCTATCACAGACTGTCCTCCCTACCTGAAATGTCATCCCTTCACATCTCTGTTTCTTAGGAACTTAGCCTACTTGAAGGCTCAACTCAGACGCTTATGTCTTAAGGAGGGCTTTCCTTATTTTCCCCAGTTTATTTACCTGTCTCTATAAATGCTTTATTTGACCTAGTAGAAGTTCCAGAATGACAGAGAACTCTTTTCTGGATTATCTTTAAATCCCCCACAACTGGCAATATAGCAGACACTTACTAAATATTTGTTAAATTTAAGCAATCACAGCTATGTAACTTCAATGTTACTTGTAAGAAATAATATTAGCTTAGATCATAGATTACTAGAGGTCAAGGTCCAGATTCATTCAGTTCTCTAGGAACAAGCAAATAAGTACTCAGTAGTACTTTATAAATTTGTATTTAAAATAAAAAGGTTTTATTTCAGTCCATGAGTTACATTCATCAAAAAGTGGACAGAAAATACTTATGTACTGTTTCTCACAGCACTCCATTTTCCATCTCCATGTCTCAGTCCAATAATGATGACTTATGACAAACTGATACTACTTTAAATACAGCTTGCATGATCCAAGAGAAATGTAGAGAACTGAATGACCTTGGGAGGGATCTTTACAGTTTGTTTTGTTTTGTTTTTTTTGCAACTCAGCTCCTTGAGCTCTTATATTGACTCTGACATAGTATTCAACTGAGTGTTGAATCTCAAACTCAATTAGATTCAAAATCTGCCAAGACCAAAAGAGCAATTTCTCTAAATATAAGCTAGACATGTTTTCTCTTGCTTGGGAGGATTGGCTCCCTTATTAAAATCTGGCTCCCAGATTATAATTAGCAGAATAATGTGCATGAATAAAGACTCCACTAAAGCTAAAACTCCACTCAGTATTAGATGAGAGATTTAACGTGCTCCTTATTTACTAAAGCATGTAACATACGGTTGTATGTTTTCAGAACAAAACACCTACCTCAAAACAAAATAAAAGCAATAAAGTAAGAAACATCAGTATCATAAGTGATCCAAGATTCAATACATGCAAACTGCTGAGATAAATGTTCTCCAGTGCTTACGTCAAAAACAAACACTCCCTCATGGTACAAACTTCAGTGCACTAGTCAAAAGCACCAAAGCATTTCCCAATGTGCTCTCTTCCCTTACATATTTTGTTTAAGTTTTCTTTTTTCTCCTCTCAATGTTAAGACCTTTTTTTAAAAATCTGTATCTTAGGTTTTTCAAAGAGTTCACTAACATGGTTTAATCCTTTTTTGCTTAAGGCTAATAAAAATTTTTTTTACTGGTTTCTTGCCCTCATAGTAGCACCAGACTAAGAATAGTTAGCAAAAATAGGCAAATTTCAAATGTATCAATACAAGAAGGATTCAAATATAAATAAGCATGTGATGTAATGCAACAAGGACTGGCCTTTAAGTTAGCATAACTCTAGGTTCAAATAAGGTTAAATAAGTCACTTAACTTGAGTGTAAACATCCTCATATATAAAACAGGACATAATGCTTTTACTACCTAACAGAGTTGTGAAAATACTTTATATAAATGAAAGCCACACTGATGAACATAAGACACAGTAACATATAAGACTTCCGATTCTTACAACCATATTACCTTTTTATATGCCATAGAATATTAAAATCTAGAGTGAAGGAAGGAGACAGGCATAAAATAAAAACCAAAATTTATGTAGGACTTTTTAAAAAGTTGCTAAGTGATTTATTCACAGCCCTGTGAAGACAGGGAAAAGCCATGTAAGTAGTTTTCCAGTTATTTCTAATAAGGAAATAAAGTCTAACAAATTAACTTACTTGCCCTTGAGTAGATGGATTTCAGATTGCAGATAATGCACTCAGTTTAAACAGAGCTTTGCTTTAAAATACATTTTAAATATCCAAAAGGGATAAAAAAGGATTTTTTTTCCTTTAAAAAAAATACAAATAAGCTTACTCAAGGAGGCAGGAACCTGTGAGTAGTTACCAATAACTCTTAAATTATCTATTCAAATTAGTATTTAAACCAGTTTCAAAAGGAGAGCTAAAGGGAAAAAAATTCTCATGACTGAAAAGAAACCAGTACCAATTTGACTGAGCACCAGGGAATAGTACTTTGGCATAGTTGTTTGGCTCTGATTTCGTGACAAGCTGAGAGGCAGAAAAAGGACAGTAATTAGAAATACAAATGTGGCTTTTTCTCTTGAGATATTAAAATGGAAGAGTACCAAGCACAAATACCAAGGTTTGCCAAATACCCTTCATTACTGAACTGTTCTGAAACCCATATGTACCAGATGTACAGGGCATGGTTCAGCAGAAAGCATATTAAGACTTCTTCAGAAGACACAGGTAAGTCCAAAGATCTGCCATTTCTTAGCTATGTGATTCTTGGATATATCATTTAACAATTACAAAAATGTAAGGCAATGTTATTGACATCTTAGTCCTATTTTCTTCATCTGTAAAACAAAGAAAATATCTATACTACCTATCTTACCATTTTTAAACTCTTTTTGCTCATGATACAATTTTCTTTGTCATATAACACTGCAAAACACTGAACAAAAAATACTACCAAAAAAAAAAGGTTGGATCTTCAGACCTATTACTCAAGTATAGGGATTCTTCCACCTCTCTCCCCTTCCCCACACTCTTCTTCCTTTACTTCACCAGGACAGAGGAGGAAGCAGCTTTTCACCTTTGAGGGCTAGAAACGGTATTTTGGCCCTCCAATCCACTAATGAGGAATGAAGAGAAAAACAAACTATAGCTGGAGGTGGAAGAAGCACTACAGACATTATTTACCATTATAACTATTTGACTAAAAATCTGATCTGAATGAATTTTTTTTTTTATCAACCTTGGACCCAGGCCCAGAATTGGATTAGACTAAGCAGTTTAAAAAGGCAATAAAATATACCTAGGTATTCATACATAAAGTAGATATTACTCTACAATCATTCTTTAAATATTAAAATCTTACTAATTGTTAATAAGTATTAAGTGCTTAGTATTTTAGTGAATAATCTTTTCACTAAAATGTAAAAACTCTTGATTTTAGAAACTGATTCCCAAAGAAGCAGTGATCAAACTTCTAAGTTAACAACAGAGCTGGAGTTGCTTTTATAATGCAATACAACACTTACCAAGAATCATTTACTTGAAAATTTATTAAGCATCTATTGTGGGGATACAAAAATTTTTCAAATGATAATAATCCTTGCACTAGAGATTACATTTTACTAGAATTGGAAGGGAAAAAAGAACAAAAAATATAATACAAACTGAGGAAGCATGAGGAAAAGAAAATCTATCAAGAAAATGCTTTAAAAAACTTGAGTTGAATGAGAATATCATCAAGGTGGGAGGGGAAAATTAAAGAGACCATAAATGTAGAGCTAGAAGAGACAACAGAAATCATCTAGTTAAATTTCCTCACAGATGAAACAGATCCAGAAAGATTAAGCAGCTAAGTGGCAGAGGCAGCTTTTGAATCCAAATCATCTCCTTTCAAATCCACTAAATTTATGTGTTATTCATGAATTTCTTCTACAAGTAGTCACCTAGGCTCTACTTAGATTTCTAATGATGGTAAATTCATCTCTCAAGGCAGTTCATTCTACTTTCAGTTATATTAACAAGTATCTCCTTACAAAGAGCTAAAAACTCTCCAACTCCCACCCGTTGTTCCTATTTCTGTCCTATGCAGTCAAGAAATTTTTAATCCATTATTCACATGAGAACTTTTCATACATCCTAAAGAACACTATCTTCAATTCACATTAATCTTCTTGTCCAAGGAAAGCATTCCCAAACTCTTCAATGAATCTTAACATGACAGTTTCAAGTTTCTTCACCATCCTAGACTTATTTATCCTAGATTATCTAACACAACACCTAAGACACAATCATTTTATCATTGTCCTTCCTAAGATATGGAAACCAGAACTGAAATATTCCCCTGAAAGACTTAAATCTAGTTGAAAAGGCACGTCAAATGAATCATGACCATAATGAAAATAAAACAGTTCATATGTGGTTAGCTAATTCAATCACATTCTTCTGGAAACATATCTTCTTCACAAAAAGAAAGGCAATTTCTAATTTGGGTTATTTTGGGTTAAGAGTTGTAATTTCATTACTGTAGAAAGATGACAGTGAGTAAACTTACAATACAGACTAGCAACTGTTCTGTAATTTACAGTCTTAAAAGAATTACCTGATGAACTGAGAGGTTAAGTGATCTGCCAAAGGTCAAGCAACCAATATGTTATCAAAGGGGAGGATTTGGGTTAATCTGTCAACAACCCTGTCTCCTGAGGTGAATCCCTTGAAATTAAAGGGATTGCCTCACAAGTCCAACTCTGAACAATATTCTGAGGTTTAAGTGGTTCTCCTCCTCAGAGACCACCATCTTTCAGGACTTTGAACACCCCAAGTTCCAAATTCTGTGCCATATTCTTGATAGAAGCCCTTTGGCTTTAACTCAGAAGTCAAACATGCTCCAAATCAGGATAAATTCAGACTGAGTTCAAAAACATTTCAGACTATTCTACCTAGTATAGGTGTCCTAGATAGGATATATTTCTGCCATAATACATACCTGATGAATCTGAAGCCCTATTAAAAGCATCTCCATTTGCTCCTGAAGAAAAAGTATCCTAAAAGAAAACAGATTAAACTTAATTGTTCACTTTATAGTCAGGACCTGCAACTACCAAAAAACAGTACCCTAATTCTTAAATGTAGCTCCTTACTGAATTTCAGACAAAGTACTATTCCAGCTGGCCATGGTAGTAGTAGTGGTTTGGGGGGGAAAATTACTGCAAAACTCCCTCAGGTGTTTTGTGTTCACAAAAGGTGAAAACTTTGTTTTTGCTCCTAAATCAGTAGCAAAATATTATTTCAAAAATATGAATGGTTGCCCTAAAAATGAAGGGAGAAAAGTGAACAGATTCTATGGTTCAAAGATAGTATGGTACAGTGGGAGAAGTGCTAGATTATCTATCACAACACCTAAATTCTTGTTCAAAGTCGCAAGGCTAGTAAGTAGTCATGGCTCCCTCTATAGAAGAACATCTTCACCTCAACCTTCTTCATAGTTAAGCATAGCCATTTTAACAAGGGGAAAGCTGCCTTGCCACAAGCAAAAAAATCAGATTTTCTTCTAAACAAAACAATTCCCTTATACAAAACAGAAACCAAATATCACAGAGCTGACTGAATTATAATTTTAAAATTCATGACAATCTCTTTAAGGGGACCCAAGACCAATGTTTAATGAAAACTGTACACAGACTCTTTTTTATTGGCTAACCTTTCTCAATTTTGGTTTCAGAGGAAAACTCTGCACAACAAAAGTCAATGACTTTTTGAAAACCAAGGTAGGAAACCGATTTCCACAAAAGAAATAGCCATTTTCTTTCAGTTGTTCCTATGCCAAATGAACATATATAAGTCTAAATCTGACTACTGTTTCAAAACCTGTATAACATGGTAAATTGCATGTTAAAAAAATGTTATCTGTGGTGATACACTGGCTTCAACACTAGGATACCTTTTGTTGTTTTTTTTCCCATTCCCTTATGTCTTAAGGCCTAAAAACACATCATTTAAAACTCCCCAGTGCACCATTTTAACACATGTAATGAACTTTATGCACAGTACCTTGTCAAATACAGGGACAAAAGACGGTATGTGAGGTTTGAGGATTTCTGTGTCCCAATCTTCATCACCCATGTTGGCCACAAGTTCTACTGAAACAAAAACACAACTACGTCTATCTGACCACACAACCATAAGCCTATTAATGACCAAAATCCCATTTCACATAGGAACTTTAAAATGATTCAATTAGCTCATTTTAACACCTTAAAGGGCTGTGCAGATGAACTATTTTTATCAGTATTTAATCCCCACAAGGGGAACTCAGTTCATCTAAGACTCAAATTCACCCCCACCCCCACCCAATCTTCCACAGACTGCAGGTTCACCCTTTCCAAAAGAAGTAACTGCAATTCACTTAAGAATCACGGACAAAACGCAAAGGGGGGAGTGGGGAAAGGGGGAGCGGGGAAGGGGGGAGCGAGGTGACCCTAGGGCTCCTTTCCAGGAGACTCTGAGTTTCCTCCCCAAGGAGAGCCTGGGCTCCTTGCTACAAGGTAAGGGGGGGAAGACAAGTAGGGGGACCCGATAGATGACAGATGGGGATACGCCCCCATCCCCCCGGGCCTCACCCAGGTCCCCCAGGCGGCGAGGCCTGGGCCCGCTGGCCCCCCGCGATTCCCTACTCAAGGCCAGGCAATGCCCCACCCCGGCCTTCCCTCTTTCCCTTCCCTCCACTGCTGCCATTCGACCATGAAGTGGGGTGAGAGGCAGCGGCGACGCACGGTCGGCCTCGGCAGGACTGTCTGGGGGCCCCTGGCCCATCTCCTACGCTACCTCCTCACCTCCCGCGGCCTCAGGCAGCCACTGCCTCACTGAGCGGTCCCGCCCAAACGCGGTCGGCGCTTAAACCGCCGCACGTGCCGGCGCCCCGGCGACGTCACGTGCCCCGTCAAAACAACAAATCGCACCGGGCGACGGGCGGCCGCAGCCAATCAGCGCTCAGGCGAGCTTCAACTTGCTTGCCACCATGCCCCGCCCGCCCTACCCGTGCATTCGAATCCTACATCCTCGAAGGAAAACCTGCAGCTGTTTAGCTCTGCTCAATCCAGGCCCGGGGAGCGGGGGGGGGGGGGGGGGGGAATGGTGGGAGGGAGGGTGGCGAGTGGTTTCCCGCCAGGGCCTTCCCTCCGGGCCGTGTGCAAAGGTTCCACCGTCCACCGTATGCAAGCCTAGGCAGGTCTCGGATAAGGGCCTTGGGTCCACACACCGTGCACGTATCCGTAGCGGCCGCTTGTGCATGTGTGCGGTTAACCGAGCAATTCTGATGCAGGAGAGACGCGGTTGTGGGGGAGAGGGAGCTGGGCCCAAATCCCTGCCCCACCTTTTGCTACTGTGCACCCCTGGCCGAGTCATTTAACCTCTAGGGAGCCTCAGCTGACCCCCTCGGTCATTCGTATAAAATAGGTGGACAGAAAGGTGCTACTCTACAAAGTGTAATTAACGTGGAAAAAAAGTGAAACGACAAACTCAGGTCAATATTTTCTTGGGTATTGAATATGTTTCACATGAATTTAAGTTTCATATAACAAAACTGATCCACTCAGGAGTTACGTTCAGAGAGCTGGGACTTTGGAGATCCTCTAGTCCGACCCTCTCATTTTACAAATAAGGAAACTGAGGCACGCCTGTGAAAATAAAAGTGTTAGCGGAGTGAGACAGTGAGAGGTCTGAGGAGGAAATCGAAGGAGGAAAGTAAATTGAGAGAATGGTTGCTAGCAGTTGGTTAGGCCAACTAAAATCCTTTTTGTTCTGGTCATTAGAGAGCATCAAGACTTAGCTAAGGTTGTGGCCCAGCAGTTACTCTACATAAAGTAGACCAGGGACAAATTTTGTTGTTGAGTCACTTTAGTCTCCTCTGCCTGTTAGTGACCCCTTTTGGGGATCCTTCTCGGGCTCATTTTACAGATGGAGAAACTGAGGCCGAGTTCAATGACTTGCCCAGGGTCACACAGTACTTGTCTGAGGCTACATTTAAACCCAAAGATGAGGTCTTCCTGGTGCAGAATGCAGTGCTCTATGCACTGTGCCACCTAGCTGTCTCGCTAGCAAAATATTTGATCTACATAGATGGGAGGCTTCTTTTTGGCTTCATTTCTTATACTGAGCCCTATTTTCTAATGTATTTTTTTTCACTTCCCTCTCCAATGTTCTCTTTGTAGTGAAGCCACTATGTATTAAAATATTCAACAGATTGAATTCTGAGGGTTTTATCTGTTTCCTTGTGGAACTTCTCCACTTGTCCTCTGCAATAAATTAAATTTTCCTCAATGAGTTAAATTTTAATTAACTAAATCACAATCGAGATAAATGTGTTCTTTTTCCTTTTCTTCCAGTTTCTATATATTTGAAGCATCAATTAAAATTTTAGTATTTAGAGAATCAAAATTCATTTCTCACTACATTGTTCCCCATTGTATCCAACGATTTTTAAATTATTCCTTTCCCCAACATTTCTAATCTTGGATTTATTTTTTTAATATAAACAAATTGAAGCTCTTTATCTGGATCGCTATTTGTGATGGATTTTAATACATTTGCATTTGTTAAAACTGTTAAATTTTACATCTACCATTCCTTGTAAAATTAATTTTTGGAAAGCAATGAAAAATTTCTTATACTGTTTGTTTTTCTAAAACACAAATAAGGTTTAGTATAGGGGAATGAGCACGTAATATAGAATTAAAAGAGAACGTTTGTGAGGGTCTGGGAAATAAATACTTGCAGGTTGCAGGTAGTTGGGATGAGGCACAGGGAGAGTTGAGGCCCTGGAAAAGTATGGGTCATGTGGAGTTTGGGGTGCACTGGACTCTCCAAGTCTCTCAAAGGCCGTAAGGAGCAGCAGTGCTTGGAGTTCGTGTGTGTAGAAACCGGGTTTTCCAGGTGACAGTTCTTTACCCAGAGGCCACATGAAGCCCCTGAAACCACAACTTCCCACCCCCACATTTCACTATATCCTGCTCCTTGCAACCGGACCTTGGTTTTTTTTGTTTTTTTTTTTAATCACTGTGCAGTAGGTGCATCTGAGGGTTATATAAGACTCAGGTTTGGGGACAGACCAGTTCGGTTGTCGGTCTTGAAATATTGCTGTTAGGCTTCCCCAAAGGACAGGACTCAATAAACTTTCTGTATGCACCTCTGAGCCTTTGAGACTCTTCTGTTCTAGAGAAGGTGCTGGCGCCTTCTCAGCTGAGGTGATAAGTAACCACTTGCCGCTGCCAGAGTTGTCATCAGGGAAAGTGGCCCTGACAGACTGTGGTCAGGGTAAGAGGACCCTGACACTCACTGAATGACCATATTTTCCCCTGGAACATTATACTCAGTTTTGCTGGGTAGGTTATTCTTGGTTATAATCCTAGCTCCCTTGATCTCCAGAATATCATATTCCAGGCCCTTCAATCCCTCAAAGTAAAAACTGCCAGATCCTGGGTTATCCTAATTGTGTTACCACAGTATTCAAATTGTGTCCTCTTGGCAGCCTGTAATATTTTCTGATTGGTGTGGAAATTCCAGAACCTGGCTATAACATTTCTAGGAATTTTCTTCTGGGGATCTTTTTCAAGAGGTGATTGATTCATTCTTTCAAGTTCTATTTTCCCCTCTGATTCTAAATTATCAGGGCAATTTTCCTTGAGAATTTCTTGAAAGATGATATCTAAATTCTTTTTTTGATCATGGCCTGAAAGCCATGATCAAAGGTAGTCCAATAATTTTAAAATTTTCTCTCCTGGATATATTTTCCAGGTCAGGGTTTTTTTCAAGGAGATATTTCACATTACCTTCTATTTTTTCATTTGTTTGTATCTATTTATTAGTACCTTGATTTCTAATAAAGTCATTTGCTTCCACTTGTTCCAATCTAATTTTGAAGGAATTATTCTCTTCAGAATGCTTTTGAGATTCTTTTTCCATCCAGCAAATTCAACTTTTTAAGGCATTCTTCTCCTCATTGACTTTTTGGGCCTCTTTTGCCATTTGAGTTAATTTGTTCTTTAAGGTGTTATTTTCTTCAGTCAGGTTGCTGACTCTCTTTTCATGATTTTCTTTCATTATTCTCATTTCTCTTCCCAATTTTTCCTCGACTTTTCTTATTTGGTTTTCAAAGTCCTTTTTAAGCTGATCTATGGATTGTAGACAATCTTCATGTTTCTTGGAAGCATTTGGTGTGGGAGTTCTGACTGTGTTGTCTTCCTCCTGCTCCATGCTTTGATCCCTTTTGTCCCCAAAAAAGGATTCTAGAGTTTGATTACTGTTCTTACTTTGCTTCCTTCTCCTCATGTCAATTAATTGCTTGATTTTTTTTTAGCTCTGTGAAACTCTGCTTCCAGGGGGGATAGCTCTGTCCCAAATCACTGGGGTTTTCACAGCTGCCGGAGCTATTAGGTAGATGCTGCAGCCCCCAACAGCTTTGGCATGATGAAAGCACACCCCAGGACCACCACCCAAGATCACAATCCAGATCCAGGCCTCTCAACACAAGAGCCCTTGACCTTTGATCAATTGCTTAGGCCCTCCTGTGGTCCGCAGGCCAGGAGCTCTGAGGCAGCCAGGTTGGGCTGCTTCCTTGCCCTGGGGGCAGTTCAGTCAGACTGCTTTTTTTCCCCACAATTTAGCCTGAATTCCACTGACCTTTCTCTTAGCCTTATTTCTCCTGGCTTGATGAATATGGAAACTGCCCCAGGTGCCGCCGATCCACTCTCCGGTAGATTCCAGCTGCAGCTCCTCCTGAACGCCCTGGGGCCAGGCCACAGTTTGGGGCTGGACCGGCCTTAGCTCCCAGCCTGCCTTAATGAGCCCCTCCTGCTGAGCTGCCTTCAGCAAGAGATGTGTTTTCTGTATTTTTATGAGTTTTGGGGCCCTAAAAATTTTTCAGAGTCATATTTTATGGGTATGGGTGGCTGTGTGAGAGCTGTAAAACTTTGCTGCTTCTACGCTGCTATCTTGGCTCTGCTCCCCTGGAGAATTTCTTGAAGGATGATTTCTACGCTCTTTTTTTGATCATGGCTTTCCGGTAGTCCAATAATTTTTAAATTATCTCTCCTGGATCTGTTTTCCAGATCAGTGGTTTTTCCAGTGAGATATTTCTCATTGCTATTTTTTCATTTGTTTGGATCTGTTTTATAGTATCTTGATTTATCATAAAGTCATTAGCTTCCAGTTGCTTCAATCTAATTTTGAAGGACTCATTCTCTTCAGTGAGTTTTTGAAATTTCTTTTCCATGTGGCAAATTTGGCTTTTTAAGGCATTCTTCTCCTCATTGGCTTTTTGGGCCGCTTTTGCCATTTTAATTAGTCTATTTTTTAAAGTGTTATTTTCTTCAGAATTTTTTTGGGTCTCCTTTAGCAGGCTCTTGACTCACTTTTCATGATTTTCTTACATCATTCTCATTTCTCTTTCTAATTTTTCCTCCACTTCTCTTACTTGAATTTCAAAATCCTTCTTGAGCTCCTCCATGGCTTACAAACCAGTTCATATTTTTCTTGGAAGCTTTTGATGCAGGAGTTTTGCCTGTGTTGACTTCCTCTAGTTCCATGTTTTGATCCTTTCTGTCCCCAAAAACTGCTTCTATGTTCTGATTGTGCTTCCTCTGCTTGCTCTTCTTGCCAACCGATTACTTAACTTGAGCTCTTTGGCACCCTAGAACTTTGGTCCAAGAGTAGAGAGCTTTTTCCCAGATCACTGGGGTTTTCAAAAATATTTTCAGAGATCTGAGAAGGGCACTCTCTCTGCATCCACCAAAAGCTCTGGCACACTGGCCACACACCCCAAGACCACCACCTAAGACCATGATCTAGATCCAAGTAGGTCAAACCAAGAGTGATTACCAACTCAATGGTTGTTTGTTCCTTCTACAATCTGTAGGGCAAGAGCTCTGGAGGCAGCCACTGAGCCTCCATCACCTCTTGCCTCAGCAGTAGGGGCTGGACCACACTTTTCTGTCACCCAGTTCCAAAAGAGTTCCCCGCCAATCTTTTACTTTCTCTTTAGTGTTTATGGGTTGAGAAGTCTAGAAACTACCACAGCTGCTCGTGATTCACTTTCCTGAAGTCTGCTCCAGTCAGTCTGGGCCATAGGTCAGGGCTGCCTGGGGCTCAGCACTGCTCATGCAGTACTGTGTTTGGCTCCCAGTCTGGTGTGATAGACCCTTTCTGTTAGCCTGCCAGGCTGGCTTCAACAGGAGATTTATTTCTCTCTTTCACTTTGTGGATTCTATACCTCTAAAATTTGTTGAGAGTCATATTTTACAGGTATTGGAGGTGGTTGGGCGCAGATCTCATGGAGTGTCCTGCTTCTACTCTGCCATCTTGGCTTTGCCTCCCTGTCTTCTCAATTCTATTAAATAATTTATTTCATTATTGCTGACAGCTCAACAATATCCTCTTATATTCAAATACCATACTTTGTTCAGCCATTGCTCAGCTAATGGGAGTCCACCTCAGTTTCCAATTCTTTGCTATCACAAAGAGCTGCTATAAATCCTTTTTATATACCCATCTTTTCCCCCTTTTTTTGATTTGTTTGGAACATGAATTTAGTAAAGGTATTACTGGGTCAAAGGGCATGCATTGTTCCAAATTGCCTTTCTGGTTGGTTAGAACAATTAACCAAGCCAGCAACAGTTCATTAGTGTTCTTATTTTCTCTGACCCCCTCCAACATTTATCATTTTTATTTTTTGTCAGTTCTACCAATCTGATGAGGGTAAGGTGGAAACTCAGTAAAATTTTGTTTTAAATTATATTTCTCTAATTATTAATTATTTGGAGCATTTTTATATGATTATGATAACAGCTTGGATTTCTTCTCTTGAGGACTGCCTATTCATATCTTCTAATTATTTATCAGTTTGGGGAATGGTTTTTATTCCTAGGAACTTGTGTGAATTCTTTATATAGCTTAGAAATGAGGCCTTTATCAGAAAAATGCTTAAATATTTTTTCCCAATTAATTATCTTCCTCCTAATCTCAGGCATTTTTCATTGCTTCCTGTATTGGAATAAATTAACTGTCCCATAGCTAATTTATGTTATTTATTCATTGAGTATCTGTTTTACTTTCCCACTTGCAGAGACACAGACATGAACCATATGTTTTACTGTAATTAGCTTTGTCCTAGGGATTTGAGACTGGGGTTCATGAGCAAGCCAAGTAATGTGAGAATGGGGAGCATAATCCTTCTATTTAGAAGACTTTCACTAGCAATGAACCTACTACAGGATTACATGGCTGGGAACAGGCCAGGGATACTTCTAGTTTCAGTTTCTCAGTGTTAGACGTTGAAATCACTAAGTGTTAACTATGTGTTGATTTTGTTTGGAAGATTTCATCAAGTTCTGCATAGACCTCTACCTTATCCTCTACAACAGATATTAATGCATAAGCTACAATTATCTTCATGGTGTTCTTCTTACAAATAACTATCATAAATTCTGCAATACAAGAGGATCAAATATACCATGAAATAATTTTTTTTTGCCCTTGGACATTTGACCAAATCTATCAATGCCTTCATTTATCTCTCTAAGGAGAATCTGTGAGTGATCTTTTCTGTTCTTCCTTTATTTTTTCCTTTCTGTAACTTCCTTTTGTCTTCAGGTTTCATTCAAAACAAGAATATTAAAATCGATAGAATTCAGTTTCTCAAGCATCATGTTCAACTGTTGATTATTAGACAAAGATTTCACATTCAGTCTACCCACAGCTAAATTAATCTTCTTTGACAACCTTAAAGCCACAATTCATCACCCAAGGATCAGAAAGTCTTTCTGTACTTAAGTAGACTGATTCTCAGGCAGAAGATATAGTTTGTTTCTAGGGCCATATTCAAAGCCTTTCTAGCATGGTAGAACCTACCACAGCTTCTACACCGTTGGCATAGCCTTTAAGAATTCATGTCCATCAATGGAGGGAAGGGCAGGGTCTGGGGTAGGGTTGCTGGAAGCACACCCTACAGTAAAGGGACAGGGACAGGGACAGGGTAGAGAATAAAACAAGGGGGGGTGGGATAGGAAGGGGGGACATATGATCAGACTGTCATAATATGTCCACTGTGAAGATGTCCTATGTAATTATACATGCACAGCCTGTATTGAATTGCTTGTCCTTCCAGTGGGGGTGGGTTACAAGGGAGGAACCAAAAGAATCTAGAATTTAAAGCTCTACAATAAAATGTTTAAAAAATACAAAAATTTATATACATATGTATACTTATTATTGTTATTATTATTATTAACTACATTCAACTGGGAATTAAGACATACAGGGACTGGGGTAGGGAGACCCTCCCTGCCCTACCATAAAGTTAGAGAGGCGTTGGAGGGTGGCATAAAAGAAAACAGATTGGGGGAGGGGCTTTACAGTGGGATTGCTGTTTTGGGGTTGGGGGTAAGGGAAAGAAGGGGAGAAAATTTGTAACTCAGAATCTTGTGGAAATGAATGATGTAAACTAAAAATAAACAAAAGTTAATTATTTAAAAAAAGAATCATATGCTTGTGAAGTGCATAAGACCTGGCATATGGTAAGCTCTGTGTAAAAATTATTATCATTCCTTTAATTGAATGTTATACTTGGTTTTAAATATGATTAATATAAAATAGTAAAGGTGATAAAATGAATTATTTTTAATGTTAGCTAATTAAGAAATGCATTTGGCTGATTTGATGTCATCTGATTAATAATGCTTTGTTTCATGTTTTAAATTTGTGATATTATTATTATTATCATTGTGTTTCTAATTTTTTTTTTTGCAAATTCTTGGACATCATTGTATAAGAAATGCTGCAGAAGATGATAAAAAAATTCATCTCCATGTCACAGTGAGGTATTAGAACTTTTTAGAGATTATCTATATTGCCCTTTCATCTGTTTTTGTAGTTATTATTTAATGTTTCTTTTTAAAATTTTATCAATATCTACCTGAATTTCTCAGTATTCCTCTCCATTTAATCCTCCCTTGTGATAAAAAAAATTTAAGCAAAACCCCAAACAACAGACTTTATTTGACAGAGTATGCTCCATTCTGTACTTATAGTTCCCTGCCTCTCTACCAACAGAATGAAAACATTCTATCTCAGCATTTTCTGAAATAAACAGAAGGAAAGCAGAAGGAACACAGATGAATAGTACTGGTTTTAAAGCAACAGATCAGGGTGACTAGGTGGTGCAGTGAATAGAGCACTGGCCCTGGAGTCAGGAGGACCTGAGTTCAAATCCGGCCTCAGACACTTGACACACTTACTATCTGTGTGCCTTTGGGCAAGTCACTTAACCCCAATTGCCCTCCAAAAAGCAAAAAAATAAAACTAAAGTAAGAGACCAAATATATACACAAAAGGAAAAACAAGCTGCACAAAATAAAGATTTACTTTCATCTTCAATCTTCATCATTTGTTTATGGAAATCCCCAGTTTGCTTGGTGGTTGGTAGGTTCAGAATAAAAAAAAAGAAAACTATAGAATGTAAGTTGATTCAATAAGTAATAAACTGCTAAAAGCTTTGTCAGAGTTTAGATTTATTCCTTCATTGCAATTCCAGTGCTATGACAATGTAAATGCCATGTCTTCAAAATTAAGTGTGCAAAAAAAAAAAATTGAAGAAAATGGAGGGAAAAAAATATATGTTCCATCACCTGTGCTCCAGATCAATACTGATCAATGAAATTCATCTGAGTTCCCCTACCTTCTAGTATTGTTCTCATTTACATTCTTAAAGTCATTTTATCTTTTGTTCTCTTGATTCTACTCCCTTCATTCTATATCAGTTCGTGTGAGTCTGCCTATATTTCTCTGAATTTTTCATACTGTATATTTGTACAGTACAATATTACATTGCATTCATATACCACGATCTGTCCAACCATTCTGCCAATCAATAGGTACCCACTTTGTTTCCAGTTTTTTTGTTGCCACAAAGAGTGATGCTATAAATATTTTGTTATGAGACATAGATCTCCATTCTGTTGTTGTCCTCCTTGGACTATGTGCCCAGCAATATAGGCATAGCAATGTGGGTGTAGTATAGGCACGTTATTTAGTAGAGTCCGTACCATGTAAACTGGGGTCATTTTTTCTCTAAAAGGTAGGGAAGCTGCCCCCAACTTGGTTGGTCCAGCCACTGATAGTTTCCTGGTTGCCTGGGCCATAAAATGGCCAGCACAAGAGAATTCAGTGGCGTTTAGACTTGACAGGTTTTCTACTGCCATTCAAGGTAATACGTTTTTCTGATCCAACATATCTCAAGACAAAGGCATCTGAAGTTACCTAGATCACTGCTAAATCCTTGCTGAGTATGCTTTCTAGGATACCGTCAAGTACATTTCTTTTTTAAGTATTGAGTGATCTATAAGTCTCTCATATTTTGTTCCAGTGTTGAGCCTAAACCACCAGCCAAACAGGTTTTAATTGAACCTGCCCCAGAACAATGGATAAAAGCATATAAGCTATAATGATCATTTAATGATATACTTATCTTTATTTTGGCCCTTCTATCTTTTTTTCTGAAAACTAACATTATCAATAATTTAACTAATACAACATGGGTTATTTTTATCACAAAGTGATTTAAGTATGTTTTGCATGACTGCACATGTATAATTTAAATCAAATTCCCTGTCATCTAATTGAGGGAGGAGGAAAATAATTCAGAACTTAAAATTTTAAAAAACAAATGTTAAAATTGTTTTTACATGTAATTGAAAAATAAAATACTTAATTTTTTAAGTTATATTAAGATGATAATCATAGTTGAATGGTATCTATTGTTCAAAGTATTCAGAATTCAGGGATGTCTGTGTCAGAGTTTGAGAATGTCAAGAAAGGGAGAGTACTTGTGTGCCTAAGACAGAGAGGGAAATTTCATTAAAGATTTAAATGTAATGGGGCCTTTGGTGCATGCCCAGATCACCTAACATGGGGGCATCTTGCTTTTCTGACTAGCTGGGTGGAAGTAGGACTCCTTTGATTGACTGTGTAGCCAGAACAGGCTTCCATACTGGGACAATCTCTCTTGATCTTTCAGGTATGGGTGGAGATCATAGTTCACCCACAATGGGTACCATGAACTGAACCAAGAAGGGAGATTTCTTCCACCCAGTTTCTTTTACCCGAGCTAAGGGTGCGAGGATGTTTCTACTTCTGTTTTGTTGTGTGTGTCCTTCTGAGCTTCAGATGCAGTCAATAATCTCCCTGGGTTCTCAGAGTCAGAATCATAGTGATCTTGGAGCCAGGATTCCAGGCAGGATGTTGAAGCCAAACAACCCAGAAGGAAAACCCAGAGAAGCCAGAGTGCCTGGGACTCAAACCCATGGTGGGATTCAGGATTTGAAATGTGAGATTATGCTCTAGGAACTGAGTTAAAATGTAGTCGCATTCTGCTCCTCAGAGTCTGAGGTGGTATAGGGATGGGGATTTTGCCTTCTACATTTTATGGAGTAAGTTTGGATAATTTTGATTACCCCCTTGAAATCTCTATTTCTTTGTAAAAGCTAATCTGACAATGGATCTGGAGTATATGGAATCACATCTTATATTTGAGGGGACAACATCAATGGGTTTTAGAGCTATTTGCAAAGAGCCTAGATGCTCTTCAATCCCTGGGAAAAGGGGGAAGGTGCAATATATCCGGCCTTCAGAAAGTGGGAGCCAAAGTGGTCAAGTATTAAATAAGGATGAAAGCTGATGGCATGAGTCTAAAAACAATCACTCCATGCTACTTAAAGTAAGTGATAAAACACTTTGCCCTTATTTCTTTAACAAGTAAGAACACATTCAGTTATTCATTAGATGTGAACAAGTTCTGGACACACACCTAGATGTGATGAGATGTCTGTTTAGGTTTGCATCGGACCTTGGTCATGTCCTCAGGTGACTGTATAAAACCATTAGACTAAATGGCAACAGAGATTCAAGCAAGGAGCAATACAGGAAATAGCCTTCTAACCATACCCCTAAGGAAAAAAATCAGCCTCCTCCCCTACCCTTGGCCAGAAGATATTGTGGTCATGATTCAGACTTTTTATCAACATCTTAGCATCTTCACAGGGAAAGACCTAACTGGTGGCAGGGTCTGCATTAGAAGCCAAAAACACGTTTTCATGCATAGTCAAGTCTTACCAAGATCCAAGTAAAAAAAAATTACGTTGTACCTAGGAGGAAAGGTACTTTAAGGAGCTGTGAGTTACTGCTTTGGCACTAAGCTTAAGACTTCTTTCCTCTGGACTATACCTATACTTATAGGAAAGCATGTCTCAGACTATTGGGGAATGTTCGTACCAACTGCTCTTAGTAAATAGTCCTTTCTAAGAAACGAATTAAATCCTAGCTGTCTAATTAAATAACTGATAACAATGATGGGAAGCACCCCAGTGGAGGTTTGTGAGTTATGAAATAAAAAAGATACTCCCCAAACACCAACTGTGAGAGAAGATATAGGAGCCATATTCTGGGGACCTGACTTGTCAGTGTAAGCAGGAGTTGGCATAGTTGCCTCAAATCACAGATAAATACAGTAAGTTACCACAGAGATATTGCAAATACACTACAGAGATAAATGCAATAAATCCAAGTATATACGAATTAATTTCCAGAGGCAGAGAGAATTACCGATGAGTAGGAGGAAGAGTTTGCTCAAGAAAGTCCTTGTGCAGGAAGTGGTAAATGAGCTGATCTTTGAAGGAAGATAGGGAAATTAAGGAAAGAGTTTATTCTAAACACAGGAGGAAGGCCTGTGCAAAGGCATGGAGACATAAAGTTATGTAGAAGGGCCGTAAAATAGGCCAACTGAACTAGAACGAAGTTCATAAAGAGAAGTTATATGAAATGAGACTAGGAAAGAGTGACTGCTCTCCTTTCACCAACACGTCCACCAGCTTCTACATGATACCCAGGCAAAGCCATGTCAAGCTGGACCAGGATGTGTTCAGACAGGATTATAATCAGAGGAAGAGCTGATGGCTAGGGACTGAATTCAGAAGGAAATGATCAAAACCTGAACAACAACTTCAAATATCAACAACAAATTCAGTTTAACTGCTCATTTTTAAAGTAGCCTGCCATAACATTCTGGGATCACTACTCAGATGTCCCATCCAACTTCACCACCTACTTCCACCTAACTTAAACTCATTTACCACATGCACTTAATTCAGTCTTCTGCTGAAGAAATTACTTACGAAAACAAAGAATTTCAGAGTAGGAAAGAACCTTAGAGTTCACCTTGTCCAAACTGTCCTGAACAGATGCACCTATACATCATCCTAGACAAGTGTCATTCAGCTTTTCCAGGGAGACTTCTACTGCTGGGAAGCCCATTGCTTTCCAAAGTTGTTTGGAATTATTTTTGTTACATTTAACTGAAATCTATTTCTGTGCAACTTCCACCCATTAAACTTAGTTTTGCCTTCTGAAGCCAAGCAGAACAAGTTTAATCTCTTTTCCACATGTCAAATATTCAAATGCAGATTTGTAATAATGGTTATTGAGAAGCTGAAACCAGGCCAATTTCATTTTATTCCCTGGACCTTTTCCTACCTAATTAAGAGCCTAATAAGAGCCTCAGGCTGGTGTTGGTTGTTACAAACCAGCCTGAAAGAATGAAGGATTGTGATGGAGTAAGACTGAAAAGTCTGAGTGGCCAGGGGAGCATTTGCACAGAATAATCCAGGAGGAAAGAGTCAAGGTAATGTCTGGAAAGAGTGAGTAGGGACTTCTCATCAGATGGTAGAGTAATAAGAAAGCCAGGAGTGTCACCTCCTCACAAAACGCCTGTAAAACCATTAGGTTGTCTCTGGTAGACAATCAATCAATAATTGTCAATGGGGAAATCCCACATTCACCTATGGAAAACAAGGAATTAGGTTCCTATGACCACCAAAAATTAATCTTTTGCTAGAGGTTGCTGAAAATACACTTTTCTGCATACAGTTTTTTATTACCTTCTGCATGCCAGGCACTGTCCCAAGTATTGGGCATAAAAAGAAAGACAAAAACAGTAGCAAGAGTTTACAACCTGAAGGGGGAGACAATATGCAAACAACTATGTACAAAGAACATATATACAGGATAAATCTGAGATAATCTAAGAGGGTAAGCATGAGCTAATCAATGGGGACTAGAGAAGGCTTCTTGTAGAAGATAAAATTGTTGGGGCGGCTAGGTGGTGTAGTGAATGGAACACTGGCCTTGGAGTCAGGAGGACCTGAGTCCAAATCCGGCCTCAGAGACCTAACACTTACTAGCCATGTGACCTTGGGCAAGTCACTTAACCCCAATTGCCTTGCTTTCTCCCCACCAAAAAAGAAAAAAAAATTTAAAGAAAATAAAATTGTAGCTGAGATTGAAAGAAAGCAGGGAAGCCACGAGATGGAGATGAAGAGGGAGAGCTTTCCAGGCATGAAGGACAGGCAGTGAAAATTCCCAGAGTAGGGAGATAGAGTATCTTGTTCAAGGAACAGCATGGTGACCAGTGTCCCTGGATGACAAGTCATTGGAAGCAAGCAAGGTTTAAGAAGACTGGAAAGGGACAAAAAGTTCAGGTTATGAAAAGCTTTAAGAGCCAAACAAGATTTTGTATTTGATCATGGAGGTAAGAGGGAGCCACTGGAGTTTATGGAATAAGGGGTGACATGACTGGATCTGTGCTTTAGGCAGGTTAATTTGATAGCCAAGTAGAGTATGGACTAGAGTAAGGAGAACCTTTAGGCAAGGAGGCCAACCTGCTAGCTGTTTCAGTAATCTAGATGTAACATGATGAGGTGGCAGGGATCAAAGAGAAGCGGACATATAGGAAAGATGCTACGAAGATGGGAAAACAGGACTTGATCCCTTGTTGGATATAGGAGGGGTGAGAGAGAATGGGGAGTCAAGGGTGATGCCTAGGTTGTGAGCCCAGGAGACTAGAAAGATGGTGGTATCCTCAATAGTGATAGGGAAGATAGGTTAACAATCACTTGAAAAATGCCTGACCTTTATAAAAATCAAAGAGATACAAATTAAAATCATTTTGTATTTCTACCTCAAAACATCAAAGGAGAAAATATAATTAAAAGCAACAAAGCAGAATATTAGAAAGAGGGAGAAAACAGCTACACTCAGCCATCTCTGGCGGGATTGCAAATTTGGAGGCTCTTATTGGAGAATAATTTGACAATACACAATAAAAGTTTCCAAAATCACTATACCCTTTAAATCAACCAATCAAGGAAGTACTCATTAAGCACCTACTGGGTGCCAGTCACTGTGCTATTTCTTGGGGATACAAATACAAAGACTGGAGTAATCCTTTCTTTATAGGAACCTATATTTTAAGGTGGGGAAGGAAAGGCAACAGATCCATATGTACAGAATTAAGAAAATAAATAGCAGTAGCAGTTAGAGAGGGAGGGCACTAGCAGTTGGGGAATTAGGAAAGGTTTTATGTAAAAAAGTAGTGTTTTAACCATGGCTGGAAAGAGGAGCAGCATTAAGGCCACCTCTGAGTTTAAGGTGAGGAGGAAGTGCATTCCAAGGAATAGGGACGATCAGTGCAAAGGTGTGGAGATGGGAGACTGAGATTTCTGTCTGAGGAACAGCAAGAATGGTTGGGTTGGATCATAGAATGTGTGAGGAATAGTAATGTACAATGATGCTGGAATATACAAAGAAGATGGGGTTGAATTGTGAAGGACTTTAAAAGTTAAAGAGAGTTTATATTTGATCATCAAGGCAGTAGGCAGTCACTGTAGTTTATCAAGTAAAGGAGTGATGTGGTCAGATTTGCACTTAAAGTAAATCATCTTCGTAGAAAGTACTGAAGTGGGAAAGATGAGACAGGTGGATCAATTAAAAGTCATTGCATACCCAGAAGAAAAATCCTAGAAATGTGACTGCCAGGTTCCAGAATCCCCACACCAAGGAGAAAATATTACAGGCTGCCAAGAAAAAACCATTTGAATACTGCGGAAGCACTATCAGGATAACCCAGGATCTGGCAGCTTCTACA
>CM053594.1:132143626-132185452 GCA_028646575.1 Pseudocheirus occidentalis | reverse complement strand
TATTATCATTATTATTTACATGCAACTGGGAATTAAGATATACAGGCTCTGGGGTAAGGAGATTCATCTTGCCCTACCAGAAAGTCAGTGGGGTGATGGGGGAGATATAGGAGATAGCAGATTGGGGCAGGGGGCATACAGGGGGATTGCTGTTTTGGGGTGGCGGGTAGGGGAAAGATGGGGAGAAAATTTGTAACTCAAAATCTTGTGGAAATGAATGATGTAAACTAAAGATAAACAAAAGTTAATTTAAAAAAGAAAAAAAGAAAATAGGTAAATAGCAATTAAATAACCTGAAAGCAGGGTTATTGGACACCAATAGCAACAGCTGGGGAACCCTACCTTCTACAATGTGTCCTGGAATAAAAACAGATTCAAACCAACCTTCAAAGAGGGACAGGAGAAAGAGTGCTAAATTTGAAATAGGAGAAATTGGGTTCCATTCTATAGAAGGAACAATATCCTAATGACTTAACCCATCCCTCTATGCAGGTTACATGAGTTTTTCATTAGAGAGTATGGAGATCATCTCTAAGACTTGACTGGCTCCAAAGACTAAAGACTTAGATTGCTGATGTAATTTTCTGATCACTTGGGTACAATGCTTCAGGAGAAGCTGGAGATGCTTCATTGGAGGATCATGATGGGCAACTCAGTCATGGGAGCTTCTCAGCTGGACCAACTTGAGGTTAGCTTATTGTCTTTTCTTGGTGACTATCCTTCTGCTATAACTAAGCCTCTTTTTTTTTTTAACACTTAAAGGATCTACTAGGGTTTTATTTTATTTCAATACTGAACCTAAAGTGCTTGGGAACTGAGCTGAGTCAAGCCCAGCTCAGAACAGACTTCTGTTTTCTTTCCCCTCCTTCATCCTTCTCTCATCAGTACAAGCATGCCTTCTTACCAAGGCAAATATCTCAACACCAATGATATCAGTCTCATATCTCCAACCGCTATTGGACATTTTGAACTCAATGTCTTTGATACATCTTAAAATCAACACATTAAAAATTGAACTTATAAAAAAAACTTTTCTCCCAAACCTTTTCTTCTTCCTAAATTCCCTATTACTGTGGAGGGTACCACCATCCTCCTGTAATCACAATTTAAATATGATCCTTGACTCCTCCCTTTCATCCCCTGTATCCACCCTGTTGCCAAGTCCTGTCGTTTCTATCTTCTAAACATCCCTCTTATATGCCCTTCTTTTTTACATTGCCAACACCTTGGTGCAGGCAAGTTCTCATTACCTCATTCCTGGACTAGTGCAATAAGGACTGTTATCCTTTTATTAAGGGGATTTGTTCTGTGGAGTTTGGATTCAGTCAAAGGGCTGCACTTGAGGACCTAGAGGGTCACATGTAACCTCGAAGCTGCAGGTTCCCCACGCTTGCATAGGCTCTTAGTTGGTCTCCTTGCCTCAGGTCTATTCCAGTCCATTCTCCATTCAGCTCTCCAACTGATCTTCCTAAACTGCATGTCTAACCATGTCATCACCTTTCTCCTGCCATTAAATAAACTCCAATTGCCTCTAGAATCTAAGAAAAAATCTTTTGTTTGGTTTAATAACTTGACCTCTTCTTACCTTTCCAACCTTCTTAACAGCCTAAACTTCCTTCTCCACCATCCTCTGCCTCTCATACTCTGTGACCTGGTAATACCATGCTCTGTGCTGCTCCTTGACCACAACATTCCATCTTATTGACTCTAGAAATTTTCAATGGCTATCTCCCAGTGCCTGGAACTTTCTTCCTCACCATCTCTACTTCCTTGCTTCTCTGGCTTCATTCAATTCTCAGCTGAAGTCTCACCTCCTACAAGAAGCATTTCCTAAAACGTCTTGCATAACTACACATGTATAACCTATATCGAATTGCTTGCCTTCTCATTGGGGGTGGGGGGCAGTTTAAGGAGAGAATTTGGAATTTAAGGTTTTAAAAACAAGTGTTAAAAATTGTTTTTGCATGTAACTGGGGGAAAATAAAATACTAAAAAAAAAAAGAAGCACTTCCTAGTCTTCCTTACTCTTAGTGACTTGCCTCTCAGATTATCTCCAATTTACCCTTCAATAGCTGTTTGCATGTGGTCTCCCCCATTAGACTGTGAGATCCTTGAAAGCAAGGATTGGGTTTTTTTTTTTGGTTGCTTATTTGTTTTGCTTTTCTTTGTATCCCTAGCACTTAGCACAGGGCCTAATAAGTACTCAATAAATGCTTGTTGAATGAATTGTGGATTAATTGGCCAGAATGCTGTGGTAGAAGGTGAACTGAATCCATAGTTTTTTTGGGGGGGGGGAATTATGTTAGATATGGGCAGTAATTAATCCCTGGACAGATATTTTATTTAATAAAAATGCATATTTATAATGATGGCCTTGAAGTACTACAAGATCTTTGGTTACTAAGAAACTTTTAATTATGGGCACTATATTCTACTTGCTATAGTATGAGAATAAGTGAATGCATTTTGAGAAGATTTATAAAAAGGGTTGAAACAAATAGATTTTCTGAGTTAAACCTCATTTATTCAGAAAATTAAATAAGCCAGATCACAAATCTCCTTCAAATATTTAATATACTTTCTGGCTACTAAAAGCTTTGCAAAAAATGCTGACTTCTTGCCCATAACTGCATAAAAATGTGGTACTTTAGAAATCTGGTACAATTTGTATCTTATAAGAGGAAAAGTACTCATTCAAATAATAATTCAACAGTCATTTTTAAAGCATTTACAGCGTGCATGGCACTTTGATAGGTATTTGGGGATATTAAATGCTGAAACAACTCCCACACTGTCTTCTGCTTTTAAATCCCTTGCCCTTTTGTCCTGTGGCAGCTCATGCCTTGCCAAACCTCAGGCCTGGACTACTTGAACTCTGCTCTTGTTCCTGTCCTGCGGAATGGAGCTGGAGGAAGTTAGATAATTAAAATGACTGGGTACGCTATAAATTTTTGTCATATGACCTCAAAGATGCCCTCACAAGATGATCCTTTTATTCATCCTCAATTGATTCCTTTTTCCACTCTTCAGACCTACCACATCTCCTACTCCCCTTCCCAATACCCTCTCAGTAAAGACCTTTTTTTCATCCTTTACAGAGAAAATAGAGGCTGTTTATCATGATTTGCTTCTTCATTCCAAACCTTTTGATGTCATTTCACTCCTCTTCTGGTTTTTTTTTTTTAGGTAATAAGGTGGTCTCTCTCCATATCAAAGCCAACATCTCTTCATGTGCCCCTGATCCCCTCCCCTCCCATCTTCTTCAAGAGGAGATTGACCTCTTAATCATACCTTCTCTCTCTCACATTCAATCTTTTTCTATCTGCAGGTTCCTTAACAGCTGCCTTCAAACATGCTCAAGTGTCCCCTAGCCTAAAACAAAACAAAAAAATCCCTCCTTTCACTTAACTCTAGACCCTGCTATTTTCTCAAATGATCTTTCTTTTGTTTTTCTGCCAAATTCTTAGGAAAAGCTATTGTCAGTCATTGCAAGTACCCTTGTCACCTACATTTCCTCTTCTTTTACCCAATTCTCAATCTTTTGTAATTTAGTTTTTGATTGTATCAATTGAAACTTCGCTCTTTGAAGTTATTTAATTTTTAAATGATTTTTTAAAATTGAAGTTTTAAAAGTAGATTTAAATAAATAAAATAAAAAGGATAATTTTTAAAATTATCTTTTAACTGCCAAATCTGATGGTCTTTTTTTCAGTCCCCATCCATCTGGACCTCTCTGAAACATCCAGTACCAGTAACCAACTTTTCCTCCTGGATATTTTCTCCTTTCTGAGATTTCAAAACACTATTCACTCTTCCTTCTTCACCTGACTCTGATTACTCCAATTTCCATTCATAGCATACCCCCTAGTTCTGAACGTCCCCCAAACCTCTGACCACATTCTATTTTGAAGACAATCATTTCCCAAAGGTTTAAATATCAACTGTGCAAGATGACCTTCAGGCATATGTACATATATATATATATATATATATATATGCACTGCCTCAGTTTTTCTCCTACGTTGCAGGCTTGCATCACCAGCAAAACAATATAGGAACTTCATCTAAAAGGGCATGTACATTTTGTATTTGAAAAAAAGTCCCTTATTCCCATCCTTCTATTAAAAATTTCTTTAAAAATTAAACAAAATCTATTTTCTCTTTCTCCTCTACCCTTTTGGAAAAAAAAAAAGAGAAAAATTTCTTGAGGGGAGAACACTCCCCTCACTGACTATACAAAAATGCATATTTTGTTATTCCCCTAAATCTGTCACCTCTCTGTTATGTTTCATCATCAATCTTTTGGAATTATGGTGGTCACTGTATTAATCATGGTTCTTATAATTTTCAAAGTTATCTGTCTTTCCAATGTTGTTGTTGTTATTCTATAAATTGTTCTCTTGGCCCTGTTTTTTTAATTCTTTATCAATTTTTAAAAATCCTTGAAATTTTTTGGTAGGCTTTTAAAGCTCTTCACAAACTGGATTTCACACGCGTTTCCAGTTTTATTATATACATCATTCCCTTTCCCACACTGTACTGATGGCCTTTTTGTTGTTGTTTCAGTTGTGTCTGACTCTTCATGACTCCATTTGGGGTTTTCTTGGCAAAGATACTGCAGTGGTTTGCCATTTCCTTCCCCAACTCATTTTACAGAGAAAACTGAGGCGAAGGGTTAAGTGACTTGTCCAAGGTCACATAGCTAGTATGCATCAAAGGGCAGATTTAAACTCAGGTCTTCCTGACTCCAGGGCTGGCACTCTATCTATTCCCCACTTAGCTGCCTGTTCCTCAAACAAAGAACTCCATCTGCAATCTCCGTGCCCTCTGCACAGGACATCCATCTTTCATACTTAAAACAGATTTCTTCACCCTGCCATAGAGGTTCTCCCTTTCTGGAAGACACAGCTCAAGGACTATCTTTTACACAAAACCTGATCCCCACCATATACTAGTGGCCTCCTCATTCAAACTACCTTCTATTCATTCCACATATTTATATCTATGTCTGATAAATGCTTGATTGATTAACAAGACAGATAATTATATACTTCTGGTCTTTCAGTCAAAAAGAAAAAGTATACTTATTTTTATAAGGGAGTGATATTGTGTGTATATGTTAAAGAAAAATATTTCCCAGGGTTTCTGTTAGGGCCCTAACTCTATTCTGGATATATTTTAGGAGTTAAATGGACGGGAAAAAATCTATATTTTTGCTGTAGCTAACAATGAAACCACCATGAAAACTTTTTAAAAGTGTGGGAAACAATAGGCCACATTGAGTACAGCCACAATAAATACGAAAACCGGGTAAACATCACATGCATAAACTCATGTGAGCATATTTCACATCTGCAGAGTGGCCCAACTATTTTGCATTCAAATTATTTCCCTGAAATTTCTATTTTAATATTTATTATGTTTCTTAATAAAAATGAGTAATGAATATAATGGCAACTCAACCACTTGCCACAAATAAGCCATTAAAAATACAAAGCATCTTATTAATAAAATGTACTCATCAGAACACACTGAGAATTCCAAACAACCTTCACAAGTTCAGTCACATTTTCCTAGAATTGATAACACCTTCCTCCCACTTTTTATTTATTCATTTTGTATCTATAGGAAGGTATAGTGACTGAATGGTTACTTGTGCTTTATCTCTATTACTCCTTTGGGCAGGAAATTTAAAAAAAAAAGGAACATTTCTTATATCAAGGGGGTGGGTGGGAAGGGAAAGGGATAGTGTTCTAGTTCTCATTTCTCAATTTAAATTGAAATCTTTTATTACCCAAAATGTCAGCATTCGCTGGAGGGAAGTTCCAGAAAAAAACAAAAACAAAAACAAAAAAACCCACAAACCTACTTCTGCTTCATTGACCATGCTAAAACCTTTGACTGTGTAGATCACAACAAAATGTGGCAAGCCCTCAAAGTGATGGACTCATCTTATTTGTGTACATACGTACACAAGATCTTACAAGTAAGATCATTTTATTGCCTCCTGAGGAACCTGGATTCAGGTCAAGAAGCAACAGTTAGAACTGAACATGGAACAATTTATTGTTTTAAGACTAGAAAAGAAATATGTCATGGCTATATAGTGTCACCTTATTTATTTAACTTATATACAGAATATATCATGAGAAATGCCAAGCTGGGTGAATAAAACATTGGAATTAAGGTTGCCAGGAGAAATAGTAACAATCTCAGATATGAAAATGATACAACTTTGATGGCAGAATGGGAGAAGGAATTAAGAAGCCTCTTGATGGGATGAAAGAGAGTGTAAAACCTGGTTTAAAACTTAACATAAAAAAAAAACCCCTAAGATCTTGGCAACTGGTCTCATTACTTCCTGGCAAATAGAGGGAAAAGAAAAGCAGCATCAGATTTTATATTCTTGGGCTCAAAGATCACTGCAGATGGCAACTACAGTCATGAAATTTTTCTAGTACCAATGTATTGCTATGAGAGTTGAATTATAAGGAAAGCTGACTGTAGCAGAATTGATGCTTTCAAACTGTGGTGCTGGAAAAGACTTTTGAGAGTCCCTTGGACAGCAAGGACGTCAAATCAGTCAATACTTAAAGAAATTAATTCAGGCTATTCTCTGGAAGGTCAAATACCACAGCTAAAACTTAAATGCTTTGGTCACATAATGAAAAGATGCGATTCACTAGAAAAGAGCCCGATGTTGGAAAAGATTGAAAGCAAAAGGAAAAAGGGACGGCAGAGGATAAAATGGATACAAAGTGTTATGGAGACAATAAAAAAGAACTTGGAAACACTTTGGGAGACAGTGGATGATAGAAGGGCCTGGCATACTACTGTCCAGAAAGTCATGAAGAGTCAGACATGACTGAATGACTGAACAACATTCTTTAATCACTATGCTTCTCATCATGGGGAAAATCTTAGTACAGAAAAAGAAAAAAAATCCTAGTCAAAACTAGAACTAGAAAAATTAGTAAAATGAATGCATTGCTGGTAGAGTTATGAACTGGTCCAGGCATTCTGGACAACTATATCCAAAAGGCTATAAAACTGTATACTCTTTCTTTGACTCAGCAATACCGTTACTAGGTCTGGACCCAAAGAGATTAAATAAAATGGACTTATATGTACAAAAATATTTACAGCACGTCTTTTTGTGGTGGCAAAGATTTGGAAATTGAGGGAATGACCATCAATTGAGGAATTACTGTCTAAGTTGCTGTATGTAATTATGATAGAATACTATTTTGCAATAAGAAATGGCAAGCAGGATGGTTTAAGAAAAACTTGGGAAGGCCTACATGAACTGATGCAAAGTGAAGTGAGCAGAACTAGGGGCACACTGTACATAGTAACAGCAATATTGTAATGATAATCAACTGTGAAAAACTTAGCTACTCTGATCAATATTATGATCCACAATAATTCCAAAGGATTCATGAGGAAAAATTATCTCTAGAGTTCTTTGATGAATTCTGAGTGCAGATGGAACCATTTCTTTCCAGCTTCTTTATTTTTCATCTCCCTTATCCCTCGCCACCTTTTTTTTTTTTGGCAACATAGTTAATGTGGAAATATTTTACCTGACTTCATATGCATAGTGGGTATTGCATTTCCTGCCTTCTCAATGGGTAGGTGAGGGGGTAGAAAGAGGGAGAGAATTTGGAAGTGAAAATAAAAATTAAAAAGCCTTGTAGAATATATAAAGAAAAAAAAGTTGAAATACTAGTTCCAGCATCATTAATTAGCTCTGCTATTTAGTACCTGTGTGACTTTGAACAAATCACATACATATATATGCATATGTGTACATACACACAGAGATATATATACACACATATTTTTACCCTGATAGAGTATAAGCCTCTTGAGATCAAGGACTGCTTCCTCATCTGTAAAAATGAAGGTGTCAGACTAGATCAGGGGTTCTCAACCTGGGGTTCATGGATAGATTTTAGGGAGATTGTAAACTTGAATGGTAAAATAAAATCTTTAGTTCAAAATAATTATTTTCTTTTGTAAAATCCTATGGATTTTGCATGAAGAAACATTATTCTGGGCAGGGGTCTGTCCTTAGGTTTCATCATATTTCCAAAAGGGTCTATGATACAAAAAAAAGGTTAAAAACCCCTCGACAAGATGACTCCAAAATTCCTTCTCAGCCTGGAGTTCCATGACCCACATAATTACAGTTTACACTGGTAATATCATTTATAATTAAACAAAGAGTTTTCATATACATTATAACACTTGATGCTCATACTCTCTTAGGAGGAAGACAAAACTGGTATTATTCAGGAGAAGCTGTGTGGTAAAGTCACAAGAATTCTGGAGTTGGAGTGAGGAAGGCTTGGGTTCAATACTCCTACCTCTCATCCCCCTCACTACTTGTGTGACTATGGGCAACAGGTCACTGACCTCTTTTGAAATGCAGTTTCCTTATAAGTAGTATTTCCCTCAAAAGTTCACTGGGAAACCCTCTTGAAAATACATATGTAAAATGCTTTACAATTTCAAAGCATTACACTGATATAGACTGTCGCTTTGTCCATTTTTCATGTTTGGAAATTGGGACTCTAGGATTAAGTAACCTTTCCTAACTTGATGTAACTTATAAATTTCAGGCTCAAGACCATCCCTGATCCTTTAGTATACCACACCAACATCTGAATTATTCCATAAGAAAGGAAAGGATGCTTTTAGAAGTAGCACATGGGATAAGCTTTCAGGCCCCCAAAAGAGAAAGAGGAATGACTTACTGACAGTTTACACTGCTACAACTAATACCAGGTCTTTATTCTATCGACCAGTGGCTACTCTAGAGAGGTTAAACATGTGTAGTTCGGTCACGCCAAGTACTACTCAGGGACAGGCAGAGGACAATAAAAATGAATTAAAATATCCCACCTCTTGTCTTGATTTGACACAGAAAGAAAAAAATTTCCAGAGATATAGATAATAAATTTTATTTCTGCCACAGACTATCAAATCCCATGGATTTTTCAGATCTTGAAATGACAGTCTTATTATTCCTTGAATCTTGCTTAAGTTCCATACGATGGGTATAGACACAAGAAGAAAGGAACCTGCTATTTTCATTGTCAACATATAGGAATTCAAGGAGGCAATATTTTATAAGTCTTGCTGAAAAGGAAATGGGAAATCAAAAGTTTACTATTTATGGCATAATTAGGAAGAAGAGCAACTTTGCAGGGTTTTATTAATCTTAAATTGCTTACCATCACCCTCGCCATCACTGTTAGCTTCTTCCCTCATTCTAGCAGAGGGATACAATATGGACTGGAAAGAGAAGAAAACTGATAAAGGAATATTATAAGATGTTTCCTGCAATGATCCAAACAAATGGTAATAAGACCTGTGGTATTATGATGGTAGTATAATTTTAGAAGAGGAGACATGTGAGATATATTATGGAGAAAGAATCAACCAGACTTGGTCATTGGAAACAGGAGAGGTGAGGGAATGGGAATAAAAAATACTGTCAAAGTTTTAGAATATGAGAGACTGAGTAAATGGTGGCAATACTGGCAGGAATAATGAAGGCAGATGTCCCAGAAGTAGCTGGAGACTTTGGTCTGGAGTGCTGAAGTGAGCTGTTAGTTGAATGAAACCTTGGGACTAAATGAGTTCCAAGGGAGAAGGTATAGAGAGGAGAAGGCCAAGGGCAGAGAAGGAAGAGTTAAAGATGGAGAAGTGAAATAGTATTCTCTTTCTGAAGACAAAGGAAGAATGAGTATCCTTAAGGTTGTCATCATCCATTAATAACAATGTAAAAATATTACACGATGAATGAGAAGCTCAGTAAATAAGCCAATGACTGAATAAACCTCAACCTGGTTTGCTGAATATTATCTTTACATGGTTATCTAAGGGGACAATTTTTGAGCTCCATATATACTAGGAAGGCATGAAATAGTAAAAGTTTCAACAAAAAAAATATACATAGCAAAATAATAGAAACAAACGTGCATCTGTACAACCGTCTTAGTTTAATGATAAACTTAGGCCAGGATGAGTAAAAAATTGTCCCCTTCTCCCAAAAATTATTTGTGCTAACACTGGATAAAGTTGTAAGGCCTTGGAGGGTAAATGACTGTATTCCATAAAAGTCTGGTGAACAAGTCAATGACTGCATAAACTTAGACATTTAAAAAATAGGTCTGGAGTGTTGATGGTATCAGTATGAGATACTGAAAACTTTGCACAGTCAAAAGCATTCTCCTAGAAAAACAACTTCAGCAAGAAAATTAGCCCCAGGGACCATGTTCATTTCCTGGCAATACTTCCATTCCCTGGAAATGACCACTGGATCAGGAGATGATTCTTTTTTATTGCAGAGTGGCCCCTAATAGGAGGAGCTGGAAACCACAGCTCTAAGGAAACCAAAGAAATTGTGCAATGTTTTAAGTGAGAAATAAAAACCCTTTCTAACCACTGAAATCCAATCTTAGACTAAGGCATGGGTAAATGTGGGATAGGAAAGTAGTTCCTGACTACTATTTCCTGACCTTAAAGAGCAATGCCTAACTTGCTACACAAATGATTTATGAGACAGAAAGAGAGGGTGAGAAAAGGAAGGAAGGAAGGAGGGAGGAAGGGAAGGAAAGAAAGAAAGAAGATAGGAAGGAAGGAAGGAAGGAAGGAAGGGAAGAAGGAAGGAAGGAAGGAAGGAAGAAAGAAAGGAAGAAGGAAAGATCTTTTAAAAAATTTTAATTTTTAACTTATGGAATAAAACAAACATTTCCATAACATAGTACAATAAAAAAGATGATTGTAAACGACACTGCAAATCTACTAAGCACAACTTGCTATTCTTTTCAAATATACAACACAAGTACATAAACTTCTTTTTTTTTCCCCCCACTCTGGACACATTAGAGATGACTACCATTAGACACTAATAGGTACATGTGTGTGTGTGTGTATACACACACACATATATAAATTCTATAATATATATATGTATATACACACACACACATAAATTATTCTATACATATTTCTATTTATCAATTTTTTGTCTGGATACAGATAGCATCTTTCTTCATATGTCTTTTATAGTTATTTTGGGTATTTATAATAGATAAAATAACTTATTTGATAAAAGTAATTCTTAAAACTGTATATAATGTTCTCTTGCTTCTGCTCATTTGGCTCTTCATTATTTTGTGCAAATCTTTTCATGTTTTTTCTAAAATTCTTGAACTCATCATTTCTTATAGCACAGAAGTATTCCATCACAATCATATACCACAGCTTGTTCAGCCATTCCCCAATTGATGGGCATCCTTGTAATTTCCATTTCTTTGCCACCACAAAGAGAGGTACTTAAAAAAAATCTGTAGAAGAAAATAGAAGGAAGGCCAGAAAGAAGGACAGACAAGCAGGACAGCTTCAAAAGCTACAAGCTTAACTGAATGTATGATATGTTTATTGTATGTTATATCATTACATATCATATTCTTATTATATAAGAAAAGCAAACTATATATCAGAGACCTATAGTTTCATATATATCTTCTTTTCCTCTTCTATTATGTATATGGTAATCCCTATTTTACTTGGTGGTTGTTAAATCAGGAATAAAAATATATTTTAAAAAAAGACATGAATGTGATATAAGAACAAAAGGTATTAATATAAAATTAACAAGAAATCCGTCAATAAATTAAACACCAAAAAGAGCAAGGAATGACATGCTTCCTCACTCTTTGTTCTCAGTGCAAATTGACCAAACTTTTTCTCAGACTGTTACCTCTTGGTACCCATACACTGGGATTATCCATTGAAAACTTTTAATCCCAATCATTACCACTCAGTATGTCTCTGTTTCACCTCTATGCACCATCAACGTGGCATATGGTCAGAGAATGAAAACTAACGTAAACATTTTTTTGAGCAAAATATGATTAGGGAGGTGATGTTTCTACATAAGCATCATCTACCAAATGTCATGCATTCCATCAACATATGCAAAAAATTTTGGATTACACTGTATTTTAGATCAGTATAAATTTCCTTTCTGTAAAACTAAGGCATTTGTATTACCTATCTGATAGGGTTGATGTGGAAAAAGTTCTGTACAAACATGGAAACACTGTATAAATGAGACATTCTTAAAATGATTTTTAAAAAATTAATGATATTTTTGAAACTCTTATTGTCAGTAGTCATGGGGTAAAGGGGAAATTCACATATCGCTAAATGTTATGACCAATTGGAATTAGGTTCAGAAGCTAATATTCCTTCCTAATGCTTAGCCATAGGGTACATTCAGCTTTACAAGAAGAATGAAATCCTAATCTGCAGAAATCAAATTCACTTTGGTGGCCTCCTAGAGCCACTAACTTCAGTATAAATGGCAGTTTGGGGGCTCCTTTTTCTTCCTTTCCTCCCCCATCCGTAGGATAGATTAAATGCTTCATACTACAACTTGCAGGCCTGGTCTCAAGGCATTGTCAAGGAGACTCTCAGTGACCAGGAAGACCCTAGTTATACATTGCCCAATTTCTTCTTGGGACTATTTCCCAACTTCTTATTTTAGAGCTTCACAGAATCTTTAAAGGGGAGCTCCAGTTATCCAAGAGAGTCCTGCCTCCATCCTATGCAACTTAACAGTTTTTATGGGTGAGGAGAAATAGCAGGGAACCAGTACTTCAGAAGACCATGCTTTCTTTCCTGAAGCTGTAGTTATAATTAAAACATTTTTGAAAAAAAAAGTCCTTCAACAACGTGTGGTTTTGTAAAATGTATGGTGCAAAGTGCCACTCAGCATGTGACCCTTCAGAACACTGGGCTGAGACAAAGAGGTGTTATTTAGCTTTCCACTCAGCTGTCAACAATGAGCCAGACTGTTTCCCAAAGTCACTTTTGAGATTTCCAGCTATCTAACTGTGGAAAATGACACCAACTTTTTGTTAGGAATGTTCCAATTATTAATAATTAGTTTTAAATTAGTTGTCCAAAATCCTTGTTGTACAATTCAGACCAAAGAATTCAGCATTAGCTTCCTTTTCAAACCCACTATACTCCTTTCTAAACTAAGGAACACAATTCAAAGGACTATAATATCACTTATTTGAAATTTGCCCTAAAATTGGATATCTGAAGTCTGCAAATGAATGTAAATCAGGTTCTATGTGAATGTGATATTAAAATGGTGATTTAAAGGCACTTCAAAGGCTAACAGAACTGACAATCTTAGTTTTACTTTCTAATTCTTTTCTTTGCTTAAGGGAAATTGTGCCACTCTTTGCACTATCCTGAAAGATTTTCCATGAGAGGTTCTGCTTGGCTTTGACTCCAAGGAAAATCTTGCTTCCTCCAGCATAAGCCGATCACCTGAAATCTCAACACTATGCAGATTGACCCAGGTTTTGATACTCAATAATTCAACTCCCTCAGTTGTCTCTCCCCTCTAACTCAAGGAGTAAAGAATGAAGCAATAAACTCCCCCCAAAGCCTTCCTTTATAAAAGGTTCAGGACTTTCCAGGAAACTCTTCAGAATTTTCCATATCTCCACTGGGTCCCTCCTTGTTGTGCTCCCTCCTTTCACTCTTCAACTTTCTTTTGCTCCATTAGATTATAAAGGGTCTGAGGACTGGTACTGTCTTTCTTTTTTTAATTTATATCATAAGCACTCAGCACAGGGTCTGGCACATAGAAAGAGCTTATTTTAATTTAACTTAATTTAAGTTTATTGAATTGATTTAATTAAATGCTGGTGTTCCAAGGTTAGTCCTAATCTCCTAAAACCAGCACCATAAATACGGATCACTGGTGATGTTTTTGTAGGGAAGAAAGTTTTTCTGGATGTTGAAAAAGGGAACGTTCACATTTTCAGTTATTTCATCCTTATTACTTCGCTAGGTTTTGGAAAGAATGCTGCTGTTGCTTTAAATTTCTAAGATAATCATATAATGTGACATCCAGTGAAAAGTAGGCATGTAGTAACCTGCTCACTGGAGCTCTCAAGCTATTTTCTCAGCCTTGGGCTGTATTACTTTCTATCTTTGCCAGTCTCTGTTGATAACATATTGTCAAAAAGACACTTCCTAAGACTGGCTTCATAGGGTGATAGATTTAGAACTGCAGGGGCCCTCAGAGATCACTGAGTCCAGCCCCCGCATTTTACAAACGAGGAAGTCAAGGCTCAGACAGGTTTAGGGGTTTGTTCATGATTACACAGTGCGTCAGTGTCACAGGCATGAGTGAAACCTAGCTCTTCCTGACTCCAGGCCTACCATCCCCAGCTAGATGGCAGGGATGGAGTGTAAAGAACATCTCAGTTCAAATCCTACTTCAGGCATGAGCTGTTTCTTGGTTAAGTCACTGATCCTCTGTTTACCTCAATTTCCCATCTGTCAAAATGAGGAGAATAATGTCCTCTTCCTCCCAGGGTTGTTGTGAGGATCAACTGAGACAGTATTTGTAAGGCAAGCCTTAAAGCATTACGTAAATGTAAACATTATTATTATTATTACTATTATTATTATTATTAGTTACCTTTCCTATTAAAAGATCTATTTGCCAAATATGTCCTGGTGGTTTTTTCTAGATGTGATGATGGTTTTCCAAGCATCTGAGCTATACTGTTTATGACCCTATGCTGACCAGATTCAGGGATTCATCTTATGGCCATTGGGAGTAAAATAAAATGCTTAGATGGGATAGGGAGATAATATGTGTTTAGCAAGCAACTGCTATGTGCAAGACCCTTGTGCCAAGCACTTTACGAATACCAGTCCATTTGGTGAGACCAATAATCCTTGAATTCAATAAGAAAATAACTTAAGCAGCCATCTTTAGAATTCACCCACCCTTCTATACAAAAATGGTCCAATTCTACTTCCCCTCCCTATGATCACACTCATGCAATATCCCACATACTGAATGATACGGAATTTTGGCACTGGGAAGAGATCTGGGTGGTCACCTAGTTCAACTAGATGGGGACAAAAAAACCCACTATAGCATACCTAGCTGTGTAATCAGTCCTTTCTTAGAGCCATCCAATGGAGAGGAAACCAATACTTTCCAAAGTAACTATTCTACTCTTAGATGGCTCTGATTCTTAGGATATTTTTCCTAACACCGAGCCTTAATCTCCTCTTTGGGACTTCTATTCCTTGTTGCTAATTTTGCCCTCTAGGCTAAAAAGACCAACTCTTTCACACAACAACCTTTCTACTACTTGAAGACAGATATTACATTACATCCCCCTTGAATTTACTCTTTGAAGAGTCACACATCCCCACTTTCTTCAATCAGCCTTCATATGTTGGGAATTCGAGGCCCTTCATCATCCCATTGCCTTTCTAAGGATGCTCTCTAACTTATTATGAGCTTCATAAAACTGCGGTGCATAGAACTGAGCACAATATTCTAGACTTAAACTGACTAAGGTACAGCAGTTTTAATACTGCCCTGGTCCTGGACATTCTGCTTCTCTTAATAGGGCCTCCAAAAGCTGTAACCTTAACCAAAATGCTGTACTTTTTTTTTTTATGGAGGGGGGAGGGCAGGGCAATCGGGGTTAAGTGACTTGCCCAAGGTTACACAGCTAGTAAGTATTAAATGTCTGAGGCAGGATTTGAACTCAGGTCCTTCTGACTCCAGGGCCCGTGCTCTGTTAACTGCACCACCTAGCCACCCTCATGTTAGGCTCTTGACTACAATTGAGTTTCTAATCTACTGAAACCCACAAACTTGTTCAGATGAATTATTGATTAGCCTCACTTCCATCTTGTATTTCTGAACTAGATTTTTTTTAAACACAAGTGTGAGGCTTTATTTACATTTATACTAGTTTTATCCCAGTGTTCTAGGGTCAAGAACTTTCCAGATTTTGACTCTGTTATCTGATGCTTTGACTATCTTTACCACCTTTGTATCATCCACAAATTTGTTAAGTGCATTATATATTAAGTGAAAATTTGTTAAATGCATAAAATATTATTTTTACTAAAGTCACTGACAAAACATGAAAAAGCACAGGGTAAAGCACAGACCCCTCAGGTATTCCCTTGTAGACTTCCCTCCAAGTTGATATCAACACAATTGTTACTGTTGTTGCTTTTATTATTATTAATAAGTAGCATTTACATAGCTCTTTAAGGTTTGCAAAGTGCTTTATATATATTTGCTCATGTGATCCTCACAACAACTATGGGGGCAGGTACTATTAGTATCTTCACTTTCATGATGAGGAAACAGAGGTTAAGTGATTTGCTCATGATCACTCAGCTAGTATGTATCAGAGGCAGGATTCTAATTCAGGTCTTTCTGAAGCCAAGTCCAGCGCTCTCTCTCCCATTCCATCTAGCTGCCTCAAGTGACTTTCCTGTGTTTAGCAACTGAACCAGTTCCATAGTCATCTAACTGTACTTTGATCAAGACCACATCCTTCTGTCCAAAGCATTAAATGTTTTGGAATAGACTCCTTCATCTCATGCAGTAAGTCATTTCTCTTTCATTTCATATACTATAATCAAAGCTAGTATTCTTCAGAAAGCTTTCCAAAATTCTAAGCAATATTGAGCTGACTGAAAACCATTTATAACATTGGTGTGTAGTGTTAGGACTAATACCCACTTTAAAGGCTCACCACATTTTAAAAAATATTTTCACTGTTACTTCCCAAAGGATAATACTTGAGATATAATATTTCTAAAGCCATGGCATTATGAATCATCATGATATTTTAATAAAATAATTATACAATTTTATATGTTATAGTCAACGTGTACAAAATAGTCCATATGCGAATTGACAGGTTGGCCTTTTCCAGGTACAGAGAAATGCTTAATTCTGGCCTTAAAGAAAAATGGATGAAATTTTCCTTTTTGTATCCAAAAGCTTTGCTTTAAAGTAAAATAGAAAAATGACCAAATTAATTTTCTACTGTCTTTAAATTTATTATTAACAAAGATGTTAATTCAGTTTTTAAAATTTGACTATATATATACATTTATATACACATATATATACATATACGTATTTCATTTGTTGTCAGCCCTGAATCAACTTGTTCTCTGCATTTGCTCAAGTCCTGTATACCTATATGCAGCTAGGATTGTCCATTTGCAAAAAAGTCCTAACCAATGCTGACTGTACATTTTTACCTTAAGATTTCTACCTCTAAGAAAGTAGAAACTGTGTCTAACTTAATTCTTCATAGGGCTTAATGTAAGGTTTCCCAATGTAGTCACTAGTCAGCTCATGTCACAAGTTAGCATGGTATCTGTGGGAAATGTCAGTGTCCAGAGGGTAGGAAGTGACCATGTACTTAATTTTCTGGCTTCTTTTCTGGAGCATTGTCAAGAGAAGCAGAGATTCATTGATTTTTTAGTGGTGGATGTGGCAAACAGCTAGACAATCAAATTATAATGGCTGCAATTTTCCTGATACTGGTACACAAAATAAATATTGACTGAATGATGGCAGTAAGAGATTCCTACAGATTTGAAATGTTTTATAAATATCCACCTCCTCTAAGATCCTTCACTGATGCCACAATATTGTATAGAGATAACCCTGGTTCCTCAAATGACATGCCAAGGGAATACAAGCTCTGGTAGATGCTGCCCAAGCTAGAAAAGCTTTAAGTATGGACCTCTCAATGCTTTATCAACCAAGGACTAATCTGGCTAAACTGAGAGAAGTTCATCACAGCCTCAGGTCTGTTAGGCGGTTATTTTATTGTCGAGTATTATCTTGCTGGCACACACTTCTAATCCCAGGTATGGAGGAAGTTGAAGTTGGCAGAGATCATGAGTTCAGGAGTTCTGAGCTGCATGTTGTATATACTAAGGCAATCAGGTGTCTACACTAAGTTCAGCATTAATATGGTAAGGCCTTGGGAGTGGGAGGGCCACCATGTTTCTTAAAGAGAGGTGAACTGGCCAAAGATGGAAATGGAGCAGCTCAAAACTCTTGTTCTGCTCAGAGTGGGTGGGTTTTCTGCTTCTAATCTGGTCAACACAAGGAAATCCAATCTGGAGGGCTTCCACTGATTCTCTGAATATCTCAAAGACAGCATTTAGGCTGTACATCTGTTTTATCACATTTTTACCGCATGCATGATCCATCTTATCTCATCATGTACATCCTTAAGAGACATATTTCAGTCCATTTTGCATGTACAAGTCAACAATGATAACATGTTGCAACCTAATCTATCTATCTCTCTCTCCATCTCTCTCTCCATCTCTCTCTCCATCTATCTGTCTATCCATCCCTCTATCTATCTATCTATCTATCTATCTATCTATCTATCTATCTATCTATCTATCTGTCTGCCTGTCTACCCATCCCTCTATCCATCTATCCATCTATCTATCTATCTATCTATCTATGCTCCATAAAGGCTAGAACTGATTCAGTTTGGTATTTGTACCCTTACTACGTCACTCAAAGCCTTTCATACAGTATATACTTAATAAAATTTGCTTGGGAAATTCACTAATTTAGACTCAAGGAAAATGAGCAAATCCCAAGAATGAATAGCTCCATGGTTCACAAGTCATTCTTCATTCAGAAACAGGCAATCTTACATAAATGCCTGCATTCTCTGAGAGCTCAAGAAATTTGTACAAGAACAGAAGATGGAGGTGAAGTGGGTTATTGAAAGCATAACAGCCTATCCAGAACTGCACGGAGTACTCTGACAAAAAAGAAAATACAACAGCTGTCTATTGCCAAAGAGCCTCTTCTTTACCACATTAAGGAAAACCAGAGGTACCTATATACATGCAGTTTGCAAAGAAATATTTTATACTTATGCTCAGCCTTTTATCTAAAATTTTCCAGAACCAAAGAGACCAGAAAATAAAAACTAAGGATTTCTTCCCAACAGCCCCCTCAATTATTCTGACGCTTCTTGTTTTAATATAGCACTAAATCAATTTTATGAGCAACTTTGGTGTGAAAGTATCTGTTTCTCCAGATTTTGTGATCAATTTAATATCACTTTTAGTCACACATGAGCGCACGCACACACATGCGCACGCACACACACACACACACACACACACACACACACACACACACACACCCCAGAATGACATAAAGCCATTAATTCAGTCAGGCAGCGACATTTTTGAAAAATTTTAATTTTACAAAAGCTAGAAAATTGCTATATGTAATAATCCATTGTAAGCCTACCACTTTATCTGTACTGTTCAGGCACAAGACCTTCCACAAAATAATCCTGGCTGGCTCGTGGCACCGAGGACAATCAGAGACTCTTAAAGCTTTGTTTAAATGATCCTTGAAGATCTTCTAGTCCAATTCCCTGGTGTAATTCAAGAATGCTACAGCCCTTGGGAACAGTGGACTAGACCTAAGAAATGATCCTATAGTCATGGCATAAACACTTACTTCCTGAATATAGCTTGTCTGAATATATTTATTTGCTTGTAGTCTCTTCAATTAGACTGTGACCTCCCTGAGGGCAGGAATTGTCCTTTGCCTTTTTTTGCATCCTCAGCACTTAGCACAGTGCCTGAGGTCACCTGCAAGGTGCTTAATACATTAAATACTAAGTGACTGAGTGATGAGGAATGAATCACATCACCTTTCCACTGTTGCCCATCTCTAATAGTGAGCAAAATCTTCCAAACACTGAACAGCACTTCCTATAAGTGCCTATATCTTCAGTCTTTGATACAATTTCTGCCTTCCGGAGCCAACAACAATAACAATAGGTAACATTCATACAGTGCTTCAAGGTTAACAAAGCCCTTTACATACATTATTTCATTTGAACCTCACAACAACCCTGTGAAGTTGGTACCATTGTTCTAACCATTTCACAGATGAGGAAAACTGAAGTCAAATAGGATAAAGCTAATTCCTTTCAAATGTCAATCTAGCAAATACTTGAACACAGTTTTCTCCAAACTCAGTACTCCCAATTCCTCTAACTACTTTCCCTCCTCAGGATTCTGATCATCCTCCTGTGGACATACTAGTTTGTCAAATTGCCTCCTAATATGAAATGCCCAGGATTGACCACAATATTTCACATGTGGTCTGATGGATGATCTCTTGTTTCTGAGCACTGGTTTTTTCCAAGTACAATCCAAGATCTCATTAGAATTTTTGGCAGCCACTTCACACTGCTTACTCATATTTAGATTTGAAATTCACTAAAACCCCCAGGTCTTGTTCATATGAACTGCTGTTTAACCACATCTCTCATCTCCTATAATTCTGTAATTAATTCTTTAAATCTAAGAGTGGTAAGCTTAGCCAAGCAAATTTCATCTTGTTTTAGCTGGCCAACTGTTACCACCTGTCACGATATTTTTGGATTCTGATTTTGTCATCTAATATATTAGTTATCCTTATCAGCTTCATATCATGGGAACTTAACAAATAGATCGCTAATGATTTTATCCAAGTTTCTGATACATGTATTGAGCATAATACAGCTGAAAAGAGAGCCTTATGGCATCTCACTAAAGATCTCTAGTACTTTTATTATTTACAAATCTCTGCCTCCTGGAATTCCTGGCTTCCTTCACCTTGTATAAGAAGACTTTCTTAGTCCCCCTTAATCCCCTCAATGCTAGTGCTTTCTCTCAGAGATTACTGTCACTCCAGCCTTTATGTTTCTTGTTTGTATATCATGTCCCTGTTAGAGTGTGAGCTTCTGGAAGACAGGGATGTGTTTGCCTTTCTTTGTGTCCTGAGTGTGTAGCATAATGCCCAGCACATAGTAAGGGCTTCATAAATGCTTGTTAACTTGAAGAATCCATCTGATTACTACTGTTCAACCCACATTTCTCCATTTTGTCCACAGGAATTCCTAGAAATTATTATTTTCCCAAGCATTCACAAATTGACTATTTTAGGTTCAAATGATTTCTGGCAATCACTGTCAAATTCACTAGCCTATAATTTGAAATCTGCTTCCCTTTTGAAAACTGGGATATTTGTTCACTCAAACTCTTCTAGAACCTGCCCTAATCTGCACAGTTGCTCAAAGTTCAAAGGACAGGAAGGAGTTCAGTGATAATAGCTGAGTATTTTTGTTTTTGTTTTCAAATGTATACTGAGAACTGAAGAAGAACTGTGCCCACTATCTATGTTTACCAAGGCAGAACACGACTAGACCCCTTGGCCTATCTTTTCTGGTACAGGAGGGCTTCTTAACAGCTTTTGTGTGTGTGTGTGTGTGTGTGTGTGTGTGTGTGTGTGCATGTGTCACAGACCCCTTTGCCTGGTGAAGCCTTTGGACCCCTTCTTATAATAATTGAAATAAAATTCATTTTAAAAAAAGGTCATGTACCCTGGTTAAGACCTCTGTTGTAAGGCCTCAGGCCACAGAATGACACATGCCAAGACTTTATTGAATTTTGTCTTTCTGAAGACCAAGGTACACATCTAACAATACCCAGTGTTCTCCACTTTGGCTATTGTGAACTCTAAGATGAGACAATCATTCCTAACTCTCAAGTTACCCTCATTTCCTCCTCATTTACAAATTTTTACAGACAGATCACAGTTAAGATTAGAAACCAAATTAAGATAGACCAACAATTTATCAAACAGTCAATTTATATTGGAAAAAAACCCAAACCTCTATTAGATGCCTACATAACTAATTCCCCCTCTTCCTATTATGTTTTGCCTCTGGGCTGGCATTGTTAATTGTACAGAAACTCATCATCCTTTTCCTCCATTTGCCCAGATGGTCTAAAATATACTACCATACTGATGTCACCCCAGCTGCTCCCTCATTTTTATCCTCACTTAAATTCTTTTCCCCATACTTCTTCCCCTCAGGGTCAAGTAACATTTATTCACACAAGTTGTCAGAAAACACTCTTGTCTTAGAGAAAGGAGACCAGTAAACATGTGTGGCTATTGGGAAAAACTCCCCAGCTAGTAGATTTTTTTTTCTGAGGAAATCTCCACACGGAGTTTTCCTCTCATTTTATTTCATCACAGGCTCTCTTGCCACTGCTAAGGATAAATGAATCCCCAAAGCACTGCAAAACTTCTGCAGTAAAAATGTAAATGGATTATCCCTCCCATTAATATCTCACTAAACAGCAACACTTTAGAAGCAATCATTCATCTGTTGCTCCCAACATAAAAGCCAAACGATGGCTTCTCCATAAATCATCTGGCTGTTGTGAGATTGGTGGAGAAGGGGGCAGATCTGGCCAGGATTTTCTTAAGAGAAAATAAAATATTTAGATCATCTTGCAAGTAGGTTTTCAGAAGCCACATTTTTCTCTTTCATCAGTTCCAGTTGACAACATTTGACAATTGTCTCTGTGACTATTTCAGCTTAAAACTGTTCACCCTGAGAACATTAAAGATTAATGTCAGGTTGTGTTTGCTATGTTTTCGGGTATTGTCATAAGACTTTTCAATAGCAACATAATAAGAAAAAAAATTCTGGTATGGATTTCCAAATGATAATTGTATTTATAATGAAGTGATGGGTTGAGGGAGAGGGAAGGGAGTAGATATATGAAAGGTATAGGTTTGTTAACTTCTATTGGTATCAGATATTGAATTTTGATGGCAAAAATGAAAACAAAAATGCAACAACAAGAAATGCTAAAACATCTCAGGAAGCCTTGAGGCCAACGTTATACATATATGAGAGGGTTGGCAGGGATTGCAGAGGCAGCAGAGGTTATAGAGGCAATCTGTGAATGGACATAAGAGTACAACTGCCTGGTTCACTCTGGGAGGAAACTGGACATTGTCCTGATTGAGCATTTACTAAAATGATGAAATATTGAACAAAATAATAGAAATGCATATCAAGTTCCACAATATTTATAGGGGACAAGTCATCCTTAAAAAATCAGAGAATCTCAGAGTTAGAAGGGAATCATACGAGCAGCAGACCGTTCCTGAAATGTGGTCAGTCATACAGGCTCTGCATGAATATCTAAAGTGAGGTGGAGCCCCTGCTGTTCCCAGAGGAAGCCCATTTCACTGCCAGACAGCTAAGAATGGTCAGAAAGGTTTTCCTTACATCAAGACTAAATATGCTTTGATGAAACTTCCACTCACTGCTTCTAATTCTGCCCTGCACAACTAAGCAAAATGAGTCTCATTTCTCCTTGATATTCCAAACATCCTAATACTTGAAGACAACTATAATTTTTCCTCTTGCTTCCCCAGAAGCAAGAAGTTGTTTGTGGAGAAGTGAATTCATTCTTGCTTCTTTCAGTCAGTCTATAGGGACTGAAACAGAATGGAAAGGCCTAGCACCCATCTCACGGCTCTCTTTTGGACGTGTTCCAGCTTGTCCGTGTCTTTCTTAAAACATGATGCCTGGAACTGAATACGTTGTCCCAGATGTGTTTTGACCAATTCAGGAGGCAGCAAAATCCTACCTCTGCGGTCCCAGATATTTTGTCCATTAATGCAGTCCAGCATATCTTTACACTTTTGGGGTGGCATATCATACTGTTGACTAATATTAATTTTGCGGTCTACTGAACCCTATACATACAAAAGCTGATGCTTCTGAACTCAAGGACAGGATCCTACATTTAATCCAACTCAGTTTCATCTAACTCAGATTCCCATTCTGTCATCTAATGTTATTCTTTTTTTTTCTTTTTTCTTTTTGGAGGGCAATTGGAGTTAAGTAACTTGCCCAAGGTCACACGGCTAGGTTTTAAGTGTCTGAGGCTGGATTTGAACTCAGGTCCTCTTGACTCCAGGGCCACCTAGCTGGCCGTATCTAATGTTATTCTTGCCAGGTTTGTGTTATCTGCAAAGTGAATAAGAATTCTAAAGTTATTTTCATCACGTTGCAAAGCATAAACCCAAGCACAGATCATTGAGGTACTCTAGTAAAGACCCTCCCTCTAACTTGACATTGACCTATTAATGACTGCTTTTTTGGTCCAGTGATTTAACAAGTTTCACATTTACCTAACTGTACTATCATCTAACCCAGAAATCACAAACAAATTTGACCCCTTGTCTGTTTTTGTGGTTAATTTTTTTTTTATTCTGGAAAACTCTTTATTGTAGGTGGAATGAGACACAGCAAATTAGATGATTTCAATTTTCTTGGCAACATCTAATGTATCGTAGTCTGGAGCAAGACGGACGTAGGCCTTTTCTTCATCAGGCTGCATCAGTATGTTGACTTTGGCCACATTGATGTCATACAGCTTCTTTACGGCCTGCTTGATATGATACTTGTTGGTCTTGATGTCCACAATGAAGACTAGGATGTTGTTGTCCTCAACTTTCTTCATAGCAGACTCAGTGGTCAAGGGAAACTTAATGATGGCATAGTGATCAAGCTTGTTTCTCCGAGGGGCACTTTTCCGAGGGTATTTGGGCTGCCTTCGAAGTCTTAGTGTCTTGGGTCGCTGGAAGATGGGGGATGTTTGGATCTTCTTCTTTTGTGGCTATAGACACCCTTCAGCACCACCTTCTTGGCCTTCAAGGCCTTGGATTTGGCTTCTGTCTTGGGGGGGACAACAGCTTCCTTCTTCGCCTTCAGGGCCATCTTGGGTGAAAGGGTCCATTTTAAAAAATATATATATATATAAAAAACTCAAAATATTTTTAACTTGTAGTCTATACACAAGCAGGCAGCAAGCAGGCTGGATTTGGCCTGTAGGCTGTGGTTTGCTGACCCCTGATCAAACCCATATTCCAATATGTTCCACAAGAATGTCAAAAGAGACTTTTTCAAATGTTTTACTGAAATCTAAGTATATTACTATCTCTGAAATCCCCTGACATATTAATTAGGAGACAAGATGTTAAAAAACTGTGATTAGCCTCAAGCTATTTGTTTTTGATGAAGCCATACTGAGAGTTTTTTTGTGATCACCAATTCCTTTTCCAAATGTTCAAAAATCATCCCTTTAATACTGCTAGGATGAGTCTTTTCTTATCATGAATACAATGTTTCATACACGTGTTTTCATGAGAGTATCTTTTGCAATGACTTTTATAAATATTGGCTTTTAAGAATATTTTGTGTCTAGTGAGTTTATTGTTCTTCTTTATCATGTTGGGGAAGGAAAATGAAATAATCCTTTTAGCACAGCAATTGGCTTAAAAAAGAAACTTTCACTAAAAAATGAAGGTACTAGAAAGAATAATAGAAAGCTGAGAGTAGAAACATCCTTAGAGATTGTCTAGTAACGCCCCCTCATTTAATAGATGAGAAGACTGGGTCCTTAACTAAGAGGAAATGACTAATTGGAGGCCACACAGAGAGTTAGTATTTACACAGTGGATTTGAGATAAATTTCACACTACCAAAAACAAAAAAAATGGAAGCCTACTATATTTCTTGTCTCTTCTTTCTTGTAGCCAATAATAATATAATTCAACCTTTTTATTTCTTCTGTGAAGTTCAAGGTGCTTTATGTATACACGTATCAGTGTACTATAATACTTCTATTACTATTCAGAAGAGAAAGGTAGCATCATTCCCAGTTCTTATATGAGGAAACTGAGGCATTAGAAAGTGATTTATTTATATCTTATTTATATAAGAAGAGGTTGTTTGTGTTGGGACTAGAATTCACATCTTTTTTGCTTCAAATAATCTATTTCTTAGACCACATTCTCTGTTTTTCTTGCCAAAGTACAAAAAAGATTTCCTTTCACATTGAAATAGAAAACAGAAATGTACCTGGAATGCAACTATTAAGAAGAGGGTAAGAGTCTTTTTTCCAGAAAAGCTTTTTAGTTTGGTCTCAACTTCAGTCCCTGGGTGATTCCTTTGGAGACTAATCAAAGGAAAGGAAATGGCTTGCCCTCCCACCATCTTTAATCATGCATCCAGTAATCACTGCTATTTCATTCATAATGTTTTATTTAAAATAACTTCTCCCCCCTCGACTAGAAAATCACTGTCTCTCATTTCACTTACCAAATTAAATTCCTACAACTGTGTGCCTGGAAGAATTAGTGCAACTACTGGAACCTAGAATTCATTCTGTGATATTAATAAACAAAACGATTGTTTCCAATTAAAAACAGTGTATAGTAGATGTAACTTGTATGGCAGGGGAAAAAAACGAACACGTTTATTGTCCTAAGGATTTGTTCACCATGCCTCTTCAACATAAAGAACAACTTCATCATCTGTAAGAATAACTGCTGGTAATTTTGAGATGGGGGAGAAGGTGAGGTGGGTAGGAGGCATTTTTTCACTCATTCGACTATTTCATATCAGAATCATAGAATATGAAAGGCAGAAGAGGGATGCCTTGGAGGTTGTTGAGTCTAATACTCTCATTTTATAGATAAGTAGACTGAGGACTAGGGAGATGAGCTAACTTTCCAAGGTCACCTAGGCATACTCTTCTTTCTCATCATTATCATCATCCTCTTTACAGAGTGCTTTAAAGCTGACAAAATGCCCTAATTACTTTTTGTCATTTGATGCTCACGATAACACTGTGAGGTAGTCACTATTTTTATTCTCATTTTACAGATGAGGAAACATAAATTCATTCAAACAGCTAAGTAACTCAACTAGGGTTACAGCTCAAGTTGTGGTGAAGCAGGAATGAAAATCCTACTTCAGGGTTATCTTGGTTCCTTGGCCTAAGCCTCATTTCTTTTGAGAGTGTAGTCCTGCCTTGCAACTGCCAGTCTTCTCAAGGACTAGCATTCTACCTCAAATAAAGACCCATGGTCTTGAGTTCCACCACCAGTTTCTCTGATACTCTTGGGGACTTGATACTTCAGCTAGTCTGTGAGTCCTGGTTGAATCTGTGGGGTCTTGGTCATCCCAGGTGTGGTCTGGCCCATGCATGACTCACTGAGGAGGTTAGAGCCAGTTCAATTCAACAAGCATTTACTGAGCAACCATCGTGTGCAAGGGACCATGCTAGACTAAAATGAAATAATCCCTGCCCTCAAAGAACTTTTTATTCTTTTTTTACTCTAAGGAAATTTTACTCCAAGGAAATAACATGCATGTTTCATTGCATGTTGACAAGTCAATATAAAATGGTCCCAGAGTAATTTCTGGGGTAGAAAGCAGATTACTAACAGCTAGGAGAATGTGGAATGGCCTCCTGTAAAAGATGACTCCTGAGCTGTGTCTTGGAATGAAGCTAGGAATTCTGCCAGTTTTATAGAACAAATCTTTTTATTAAGGAGATTTGGTCGATGAAGTTTGAATTCAGTCAAAGGGCCACACTTGAGGACCTAGAGGGCCACATGTGGCCTCAAGGCCACAGGTTCCGCACCCCAGAGATAGCCAGTGTAAAGACAAAGATAGGGGTGATGGAATGTTGTGAATGGAATAAATAGGTCAGTTTGCTTGGAATAAGTATGTGCTTGGGAAAGTGACCTTCAAGCAGTCTGGAAAGATAGGTTGGAGGCAGATTACGAAAGGAATAAAATACTAGGCAAAAGGGGCTATGTTTTGTTCTAGAGGACAGAGGGAGCTACTGAAGTTTCTGTAGCAGTGAAATAACAATAAAGCACATTCCTCTTCAGGACCTTGTTTAAGTAAGCCATAACAGAAAAAGCTTTTGATTTTTTTTCCCTTCAAGTTCAGCTTCTATACCTAGAAAATCATCTACTTTTCAACATTCTGATTTATTTTGTTGCTAAAGTTATTAATAATTCATCATGATAAAAATAATAACAATATAGGGGTGAGGAAAGGAAGAGTTATAGTCGTGGAGAACAAGAAAGTGGAAAGAACATTGAATCTGAAGCCAGAAGAGCCTGGAAATCACTTATTAATTGTATGATCTCGAGCTTTCTGGGCCTCAGTTTTTTCATCTATAAAATTCAGATAAAAATACTTGTTCTATTTACTTCACAGAATGGTTGTTGTTGGCAAAGTGCTTTGAAAATGATGAGATGTTAAAGGAATAGGGAGGCAGCTAAGTGGTACTGTGGAAACAACACTGGTCCTGGAGTCAGGAAAATCTGTGTTCAGATCTCAAGACTCTTTACTAACTCTGTGACCTTGAGCAAGTCATTTAACCCTTATTTGCTCAGTTTCTCATCTGTAAAATGGGGATATACTGCCAGAAGGAAATGGCAAACCACTCCAGTATCTCTGTCAAGAACCCCCAGACAAGTCCATGGAATCATGAAGAGTTAGACAAGACTGGATGACTGAACAATAAGAAGAGGGTTTTAGGGTTTTCAAAGAACTTTTTTGTTTTGTTTTGTTTTTTTAAATTTGATTCTCCCAACAAATGTGTCATATATTACTGTCTCCCATTTTACATGAGGAAATCATGGACCAGAAAGGTTAAAAGCCTTGTCCAATGTCTATGGGCCTCTGAAACAAGTAGTACAAGCAGAATTTCTGGACCTTTATGTGATCCGTAAGGAACTAACCCTTTCTTTTTGGCAATAAGATATTTTAAGATCACCTTTTTTTCACATTCTGTTTATGTTGCTACTTCTAAATATGAATTTCTGTCAGTTCTGGAGTCCTTTTTGCCCCATATTCCAAGGTTTTGGTTTTTTTTTTTATAATGTCAGGAACACAGATGATATGACAAGACTTCTTCAGCTCAATATAAGTTTTTACTATTGCTTTGAGGGTCAGGTTTGTCTTTTTTTGTTTATGTTCTTACTTTTTTTTTTTAGTTAGCCGAGAAATGGTATTTGAAGGACTTCTGAAGTTTAAATACTCAATGATGCTAGTGTGAAGTGAATTTTACCACAGGTAGAAAAAAAACTTCTCTTGTTAGCAGGAAAACTGTCCTGCTAATGGCTTGAGTTGGTCCCTTCAACGGTCTTTTTAAAATCCATTCCTTTATTTTATGTAATATATAAGGTATCTTCATTACAAAAGTTACTGACAATTTTCCAAATAGTATCTGGAGAAGGGGAAGAGAAGTGAGGAAGCAACTGAACATTGTTACTGCTGCTGACCATGACTGGAATCTGGGAGGAGGATGGCATGCACAAGCTTGGAAACTTCTCTTGTTGAAGGTTGGCTTAATTTAGGCTGTGGGCCTGATCCTATGTCAGGAATGGGGTTCATGGTTCAGACCACACTTCCTATTTAATTCAAACACAGAGTTACTTTTTTGGGTTGTCAGATAGTTCTTTGGCAATAGAGATTGTTATTTGCCAATTTAAATGGTTGCCATTATAGTAAAACCCCAGTTAATAAGAATTCTTGGGGAATAGCATACTAACTTAATTTTTGCACTAACCACATAAGAATCAGAAAATATTATTGTTTTCAGTCCCTGCTGAAATTCTAAGATCTACTGGGTCACTGCATTATCTTAATACATGTTGGGAACCAGACTGAATTTTTCTTTTTCTTTCTTTCTTTTTTTAAAAATTGTTTTGTTTATTTACTTTTAGTTTACAAGATTCATTTCCATAATCCTTTTGAGTTTCAAATTTTCTTTCCTCCCTCCTCCCCCCCTTCCATGGCAGCATGCAAACCAAGTATAGGATCTGCAAATCCTTTCACATTGGACATTACAGACTGAACTTTTCTCTGCCATTTTTGCAGTGGCATGGCCATGGTCACAAACAAGAATTGTCACTGAATACAGTGTAGACAACGATGGAGGAGAAAATTATCATATCTTTAAAGTTGTGAATTAAAAAGTATACTCACATATGCATGTATGTGCATGTGTACACACACACACACACACACACACACACACATTTCTAAATGCCTGACCAAAGCTTTTCCTATGCTTTGCATTTTTCTCTCAAAAGCTGAGTGTTAGAAAAAAAGAAATTCTGGTTAACCAAGGGTTCTTGTTTACTCTTAGACTCTGTGCATATCACTTACATTAGAGATGAGACTCATACCACTAGCTATATTTGTTATTTAATGGAAAACATAGAATTATTGCTCTTGTATCCCAGATTGTCTTTCTATTAGCTCTGACCAGTTACTATCATCCTCCCATATCATATACCCTGTTATCTGAGAAATCCTAAAACCCACTTTTTCTCATGTCACCCCCATGTTTAAGAACTTCTCCATAGCCTGCTGAGCATGAAATATCCAGCTTGTCTTAGCTTCTCCATGGCTGTCCAGTCTCTGCTTGATGACCTACAAGGATGAAGAGTCCACTACCCCTTGAGGCTGCCCATTCCACTATGGGACAGCTGTTTGTTAGGAAGCTGTTTTTATCCTGACAATAAATTTATATTTGCTTTTTTGCAAATTCTACCATGACTCCTGATTTTATCCTCCAGGGCCAAATAGGATTCTTTGCCACATCCAGGAATTGGAATTAAGGCAAATAATCTATGGTTGACAAATCATTCTCTTCCATTTTTGGAAAACTGGGACATTTGCTTTTCTCCAACTCAATACAGTCTTCCATTTTCCATGACCTTTCACATATTACTATGAGAGTCTCAGGAATCATATATGTCAACATCTTTCAGGACCCATGGAGGTAGTTCATCTGGGCCTGGTGACTTAAATGAATCAAGGGCAGCTCTCCCACTATGCCCCCTTTTATCTTAGGTATCAACTCCATGCTAGTCATTTTTGTTCCATCATTTTCAGTATAAAGGTCATCCTCCTTGGCAGAGGAAACAGAAATAAAAATAGAATTGAGAAAGTTCTACCTTAGCTCTGTCTTCACTTATGACCTATACACCCCAACTATAGATCCTATTCCTTCTTTGATCCTTTTCCCCCCAATATTTTTATAGCTCTTGTTACTGTTTGGTCATGTCTGACGCTTCATGACTCCATTTGGAATTTTTGTTTGTTTGTTTTGGGCAAAGATAGTGAAGTGGTTTGCCATTTCCTTTTTTTTTTTTTTTTTTTTTTTGCTTTTTGGAGGACGATTGGGGTTAAGTGACTTGCCCAAAGTCACACAGCTACTAAGTGTGTTAAGTGTCTGAGGTGGGATTTCAACTTAGGTCCTCCTGACTTTGGGGCCAGTGCTCTATTCACTGTGCCACCTAGCCACCCTGTCATTTCCTTCTCCAACACGTTTTACAGATGAGGAAAGTGAGGCAAACAGGATGAAGTGATTTGCCCAGAATCACACAGCCAATAAGTGTCTGAAGCTAGATCTGAACTCAGGAAGCTAAGTCTTTCTGATTCCAGGTGAGGTGCTCTATTCGCTGTCCCATTTAGTTGCCCCTTCTCCAAATATAACTTTGAAAAACAAAAACAAAAAAACCCAACTACACTTTTAATTGTCTTTGTTTTCCTTTACCAGCCTCAGAATAAGGAAAATTTGTGTAGGGACTTGCCTGGAGTGTTCCAAGTGAAGCTGATCTCCTTCCTGGAGAAAATGATAAAGGGACTTGAAGAACGTCCCTTCACTTTCTAGGCTGTCAAAGACAGGGCTTCCTAAAAGTAAAAGATGTGAGGCTTCCATGGGAAAAAAGGGATCTGATGTGGAGAAGGGAAGGCTCAACCTTTGTCAGGATGATGTGGAATGGAAGTCTATTAACACATAGGAGAAAGGGAAGAAAAAAATTTGCCTGTGTAATTAGAGCTTAAAAATATATTTGAGGTTCTTCCTAAAGAAGAAAAAGCTGGGTGTTCCAAGGAGAAAGGAGCTTCTTGGCCTCCTATGAATGATGTAGCCCACCAAATAGACTGACAGACAGGAGCGTTTGCTTATGTGTCAGACATTGTGCTGAGCAGAGGGGATACAAGCAGAAAGAAGTCAAACTCCTCCCCCAAGGAGCTTACAATCTAAGAGGGGGTGAAGAAATGACGTAGAGTATAAGTACGCACAGAATAAAACATAACAGCATTTATATAGCACTTCAAGGTTTCAGAGGGTTTCATGTATGCTATCTCATTAGTTCTTTACAACAATGCTGGGAGGTAGGTGCTGTTATTATTCATGCTTTTCCTATGAGGAAGCTCAGCCTTTGCAGGTAACAAACTTTCCTAGTTTGCCTAATCACACATATAACAAATGTCTAAGGCAAAATTCAAACTCACATGCTCCTGACTCCAAACCCAGCACTCTCTCCACTATGCCACCTAGCTACAATAATTGAAAAATAGTTAAATACAAAGTAGTATCAAAAGAAGGGCACTGGCAGTGGGGAAAATTAGGAAAGACGTGGTGATTTGAACCCAGGTCCTCTGACTCCAAATCTATTTCTTCATCCACTACATCATATTCCTATAGAAATATGTATCTTATCATCCTAACCAGATTAAAAGGCCATGGAGAAGAGGGAATAGTTCATGAATTTCCTTTTACTTCTCCCAGCACTGAGCAGAAAATACTCCCTCTCTCTCTTCTTAGGACAGAATGTGCTCTCTACAGAGAAAGAACTAAACATCTTTAAATCTTATGTATGAAAGAGCCATTTAAACCAATAGCAAAATGAGGCCACCTATGAAAGGAAGCACAAAAGATACAGACCAGCTCACAGGTAGCACTTTTGAGCAAAGAAATGGAGGAAGAATAGGAGGAAGAAGATGAAGAAAAAGAAGATGAGGAGAATGAAAAAAAAATCTCCTATGAAAAATACTTTAAAAACTATCCAGGGTGTCTCTTGGCTTATTTATCTCCTGGGTAAATGGGCATCTTCATTTACAGGTTGATGGCTGAAGAAATAGATGGGAGTGAAAGGCACAGGTTTATAGTGTGGATATCTTCTTACCCAAAAATTAGACAAAAGGTCATAATATATTCCTTAGAGTTGTACAGACCATTGTGCCTTCATCAATGGCTAATTGCATATTGGAGGGATCCTTGATTCATGAAGGTTATTTTGAAAGAACACATGCACTGGCAGGTCCCATCAACATGGCTGAGTTCCAAGTACAGGCTAAGCAATGAGCTGTGTATCTGTTCTCTAGGTAGGACCAATCTTGCCAGGTTCTGCTAGACTCATCACCAGAAAGCTAGACATCAGTGTGTCTCTTTAAACATGGAGAGTTTCTGTACTGGTATAAAGAACACTCAGAATAAAAGAATTAGACATAACCTTCGAGAAACAGGAATTACCTCCACACTATAATGAAGCTTTAGAGTAGGACTTCATTGAAGATATGGGACAATTTAAAAAAAAAACTAATTAAATATACTACTATTACTAATTAAAATACTACTACAAAACCAAAGCCCATGGTGGTAGCAGTGGATGTGGTGATGGAAAAACATGTAAAGAATCTCTAATAATTCTTAGAGAAAGGAATTGCCAATTTTACTTGCTTTGTGTTGGCATTATAGCCATTTAATGTGTTGCCTACTTCTATTTCTATGGTTTCATAGAAAAAGCATTTTAAAATACTACAAAGAGTATTTAAAAAAAACTTTGTAGATAACATTTGGATGATACATTCAGTTCCTTATCTTTTGGGCACTTAAGGTTCAACTGGAAGAACCAACTCACATTGTCCATGTCCACCTGTGCCATAAACAATACAGGCTATATTCTCTATGCTGATGTGAGGTTTCTCATACTGGGTTGTGATATTCACATTAAGTTCTACAGTATCCAAGAGTTTCTAAATCACCAACCCTTAAAAAAAGGTATAACTAGTGACATTTAAAAAAAATCAATAATAACGTTAGTTGGTAATAATAGCGTCAAAGGTAACAATTGAGTTGCCTGAGGAGTTAGGTTTACATTCAGTTTTGAGGTCAGTAAAATGCATATTTTAAGTAGTTTTATTTTCTTGAACAGATGATGTCTAGAAAAATCAAGGATTTCCTTTCTGTCCAGTGACCACAGGACACAGGAAACACTATAAAAGTAAAAGACTGTGATTTGCTCTGTGATTGTTATTATTATTAATTTTTGTATTTCAAAACAATGTGAGCTGTTGTATGTTATCTCTACACTAACAAGAACTCAGTGGGACTATTTCCTAAGGGCCATCTTCTGGCAGGGCTCAGTTCCCAGAGCTCAGTTCACTACTCTCAGTCACAAATTTATGTGTTAAGAGTTCTCTCTTCTAATCCAAAGGGAAGCCAATTCTGGACAAACACCACTGTGCTATAACTCACCTGTTTGCTTGCATTAGACTGCCAAACTCAACAGTATGAAAAGAGTTAGAGAAAGAGATCTCTCCTTATATAAAACCTGGCATAAAAGCTTTCCCCAGAAGCACCCCAAAACAAACAACATGGCTCTTAGATGACCTTAGAAGAAGCAGGATGAAAACGAGTTAAGAATATTATTATTTAAAAATAGTTCCATATCTCCCATGAAGCCCTACTCTGAAGCCTCACTGTAGTGTAGAGATAGCTCCGGGTTCTTCATGGAATGGCTTCAAGTAAAAGTTAGCTATAGACTATCTGCTTTTTGAGGACTAGCCTAGCTGGGTACAGAGAAGCTTTCTGTACACATGACATCAAAAGAAAACAAGGATGATACAGTACATTGAGTGGATCCCCAGTAATGAACCAATGGGAGTACACAGAAGAGAGTCATTCTGCATGGCCACTGTTCTTTATCACTAGAGGGAATGTCCACACAAGTGAAATCACTGATCCACTGGGATAATGGAGAATTACTCATGTGTCTTTAAAAGGCTCAAGTCAGCTTTTTTCCTGTCGGAAGGCAGAGATGAATATGTCCGTTCAATTCCCATGGGGACCAATACAAAGCATGCTGAAATTCTAAATGGCATTCAAGTGTATCAAAAGTATCAAGCTATGCTCTTTGGGCACTGGCACAAATAGCATCCAGACAGTATGCACACTTTAGAAGGGGAATATGTATGAAAAAAAAGAGGACCCCTTCCATTAGAAAGCTTCTCTTTAGAAGGCAGGATTCAGGGTGGGTGAAATAGGAGAGTTCTAGGCTCGAGCTCTACTCACCTCCAAGGCTAAGCATAAGCACTGATTAGGTGAGTCAAGTAATAGCAAAAAGAATTAAGTACTTAAAGAGTGCCTCCATTAAGGCAACAAGGCCTTTGTTAAAAATATACAATATCATCTCAGAAAAGTAAGACTTTAACTCTTTACCATGCCATTATAGGTGAGAGTAACTTGTTTTTTATTATCGTACTCCTTTTGGATATTATTATGGCTCTGAAGTAATGGGACACAGGCCTGGAATGTTAAGTTAAAAGAACAGAGAGGAAAAAAAAAAAACCAGAAGTCAAGTCAAGAAGTCATCAAGCATTTATTAAATGCTTACTATTCCAAACACTAGGGATATAAAAAAGGCAAAAACAGTTCTGGGATCTTAGGCAAGACATCCTCTGGGCTTTAAATTCTTCATAGGTTAAATGGGGATAACAATAGCATTGACTTTGCAGAATTGTTGTAAGGCTAAGATGAGGTAATATTTGTAAAGTCCTTTGGAAACAAAGTGCTATATAATGCTAATTAGTCATTATTATTCCTAGATAAACAATGATATAACATTTACATTGCCTGAAATCTAAATCTACAGATTGTTTTGTTTTTGTGTCCAACTCTTCATGACCCATTTGGGGTTTTCTTGGCAAGGATATTGGATTCCTTTGCAGTTTCCTCCTTCAGCTCATTGTACAGACAAGTTACTGAGGCCAACAGGGTTAAGTGATTTGCCCAGGGTTACACACCTAGTAAGCATCTGAGGCTGGATTTGAACTTCAAGAAGCATCTTCCTGATTCCAAGCCCATTGCTCCATCCATTGCTCTACCTAACTGTCCCCTACTGATTACAGAGAGCTAGCAAATGTAACAGACACCAGGGTCAAGAGAGGGACCAAACTGACATATGCAGTCACAATCAATGTGGCTAATGTAGTTTTTAATAAGCTAAAAGGAATATCCTTTGCTAATAAATGCAGAATAAAGGCACAGACTAACACGATTAAGTTTGGGAGGATTTCACAGATAAGTGAACAAAATGACACTTTCACATCCAGAAATGCAGGTCCCTCCAGTATTCTTTTGACTGCTTTAAGCTTATTCTAAAGTCTTGAATATATTGTAAAAAGGTGTCTGGCATAAACTCCCCCGTGGCATGACATTGCAAGTGTCCTTAGGGCTTTATCTGCTCTCTGGGAAGGCTTAGCTAGGTAGATATGGAGAATTGATGCAGATCCTTAACCACGAGGACACTGTAGGCGTACTCAATAAAATATATTGGTAATATCATTTCAAAAAATGAGAGGATGGCATAAATCCAGAGTTAGAAATGTGCCCAATAGCTGTAAATTAGTTTTGTATCTGATGAATACGGAATTCAAATGCCAGGCATAAAGAGCTTGAAATGAGAGTGGAGGAAAGAAATAAAGAATCAAATAACAACAAAATCAACAATATTAAACAAAACTTAGTTTCTCTGGCATCAGCTGGGGGAGGTGGTATACTTCACATTAAACTCAATTCCTAGATAACTGGAGCTTACCCTTTTTAAATACCAAAATTTTCAAAAAATATTTTTGGAAGATATCTTTCTAAGACAAACTATATGCCCTGCTGTCTCAAATCAAAGTAAAAGAACAAAAGTAAACCTTTTCTTGATAATGAACATGGATTATCATAAATGCTGGAATATATAAGGTGGAAAAGCCCTCTACTCAGGGGCTAGGGCTATGTGACTTTACAATAAACAGTCCCAGAATGCTGTGCATTTTGAATCTGCATGCATGTTTTATGATTGTTTCTCCTTCACTTTCAGACTTTCAGATTTCATTTTTTGGAGTACTCTACTTGCTTGCTTCTAATGACAATATTCCTATCACACCCACTGGCTAATATTGACTTTTATTCTTGTGAAATGGGGGAAACCAACTAATTTGAATTTGCTAGAATTGCAAATAAAGTAAGTCTGAGTGAAGGTCTGATTGATTTTACTATATGCAAAGTATACAGAACTTTAGAAAATGGACTTTGTGACATATTTTGACTGCTCAAGAACCTTTTAATATTAGTTTCTTGTTCTCTGCTGTGTTCTGAATAGTTAAAATTGCCAAAAGTGGGCAAACAAGTTTTAAAAAAAGATTCTGAGTTGATGTAAGAGCCTAAAATACCTACTGCTGTCACAAAGTTGCACCCACTTCAACTGGTTTAAAATTTTTTTTCTGGGGGGCGGCTAGGTGGCGCAGTGAATAGAGCACTGGCCCTGAAGTCAGGAGTACCTGAGTTCAAATCCGGCCTCAGACACTTAACACAAAAACTAGCCGTATGACCTTGGGCAAGTCACTTAACCCCAACTGGCCTCCAAAAAGCAAAAAAAAAATTTTTTTTCTGTCCGTTCATGTCATATTTAATTTTACTTTACTGATATGAACCTAGCTAAAAGGAATATTCATTATTTTTGTCAATTAAAATTCAAATGTCCATGCTAAAAAAATGTAAACTTTCTGTGGGAGGAGGGAGGGGGTGACATGCAGAAAAGGGTGAGATACTTTTTCTTCCTTTGTTTGCCTCTCCCCAAATCAAGAATCAAGTTCATCTAAATTCATAGTATTTAAAGTGGGAAGGGAAGTTAGAAATCATTTGGGTCTCATTTAATAGAAGAGAAAGTAATTTTCATGATATGAAAACATTTTTAATTAACACAGACTATATTGTCATGACATGCCCAGGATACTCTTCAGTATTTATTTTTACAAGGAAATAAAGAAAACTTATTCTCTGACATGCAAAAGAAAATAAAGTTGACCTTCTGATAGTTAATGAAAAATGCCATGAGAACATGAACCTTAGTGTTTCACAATGAAATTAGGCAGGTCCATGTTATTTGTCCTATATTCCCCTCACATTAATTCCAACAACACGGAACTTTCAAAGGCACTTTTCTGAATGCTTCAAAGTTGATCCATAATCATGAAATACGACATCATGATTTTGAAAACACAAATCCCAAAATGAAGTCATACTGTACTTACTGGGTCATGCTCCAACTCCATTTAGAGCTATGGTTCATGCTAATCCAGCTGAGCTTTGTTTTGTTTTGGTTTTAGTTTTTTGATTACTGAATCTGGTACACATGGAACAGGAAGCAGATTATGCCATGACTGGGAAAAAAAAAACCAAAACCAGACCACAGTTGATGTGATGTATCAACAATTACATCTGCCACTCAACTAGGGGGATTATCAACTCCATTTTATGGATGAGGAAACAGTAACTTGCCCATAGTCACCAAGTCAGCTAGTATTTATGAAGCTCCTACCATGTGCCAGGTGTGGTGCTAAGTGCTAGAGATAAAAAGAAAAACTAAGATAAAACCGCCCAAACAAACAAAAACAAAGAAACTAATAAAAAAAACCTCAGTACCTTTTCTCAAAGAACTCATAATCTAATTAATACTTATAGCTCATGTGTGTTAAAGGGATCTGAACCCTTGTCTTACTGACTCCAAGTACAGTATTCTTGCCATTTCACATGCTGTAGGTTCTCCTACTATAATTTTATGTATGTATTTTACTTCCAATGCTGAAGAGTGGTACTCCTCTTAGAGAAGACACCACTCATTTATCACTGATTCCCAAGGCTTGAAGGGATCTCAGAGTCCAATTCTCATCTGAAGCATAAATCACTTCTGTATCATTTCCAAGTAGTTATCTATTTTCTCGTCAAATAAATCCAGTGATGGGGAAACTCATTGCCTTATAAAGGAGTTCATCCTGCTGCTGGATGGATCTCATTTTCTTCGCTAGTCATGATGTCCTGTCCTTTCATTTCTCCCACTGTTTCATTTCTCAGAACTTGATCTTTAGCCTCACTGTGACTTTGTCTCTCCATCCCTCCCAGTTCGTTATCCCTCTATTCACAGTCTTGACACTATAAATGGTCATTAAAGAGAATACTATCCCTTGAATCCCTTGCCTCCTTGTCCTACTGTGGTTCCACCCCTACCTGACTTCCTATTCTATCTGCTTCCTCTGTACCCAACTATCAAGACACTGAGCAAACAGGAAGGAAGTCATGAAACCAGGCTGCCTGGGTCCACTAAAAATTTATGCATTCTAACTTCAACTGCTTCTGGTAATCTTACTAATCTCTGCTGGGCAGCTAGGCATCACAGTGGATAGAATGCCAGGCTTGGAATCAGGGGGACCTGAGTTCAAATTCAGCCTCAGACATTTCCTAGTTGGGTGACCTAGGTAAGTTGCTTAACCCTGTTTACCTCTGGTTCCTCATCTGTAAAGTAAGCAATGGCAAACCACTTCAGTATCTTTCCTAAGAAAACTCCAAATGGGGTCATGAAGAATTGGACACAACTGGGCAACAACAAAAAGGGGATAATAATAGTACCTACCTCTCTCACATGGTCGTTATGAGGTAAAATAAGATTATAAATGTAAAGCATTTAATAAGCCTTACAGTGCTTCCTTCCTTTCATTCTTTTTCCTTCCTTCCCTCCCTTCTTTCTCTTTCCTTTCTTTTCTCTTCCTTCCTCTCTTTCTTCTTCTTCATTTCCTTTCTCTCTCCATCCTGAAAATCCCAATCAGTTATTAGATTTGCTGATTATTCTTCCACAGTTTCTTCCATCATCCATCCCAATCCAATCACACAGCGACCACTGTAGTTTAAGCCTTCATTAATTTTCTCTTGGACTACAGCAATAGTCTTTTTCATCTTTCTACCCTTAACAATCTATAAAGTGCCTTTCTTGCACTAGGAGTTGCTTAATAAGTACTCACTGAATCGAATTACTGGGAGGGTGTTCTTTAATATTACTGAAATTCACCTTTCTATAATTTTTATCCACTAATCTGAGTTATGCCCTTTGGAACCAAGCTGAACAAAATTAATACTTCTTCCACAAGTCAGTCATTCAAATACTAGTAGACACCTACCATGTTTCACTCTAAATTAAAGTCTTCTCTTCATTCATTCATTAGGATGCAATGCCCCCTTCACACACTCTAGCCAAACTGGATGTAATGTTAATGAGATAATAATGGTAAAGCACTCAGCACCCAGTACATAGTAGGTGCTTACCAAATACTTGTTCTCACCTCCCCATCCTACCTTCGAAGCAGCCTTCTCTCTGTTCCATCTCTCTCCTCTGTACCTTTGCAATGGTCCGCCCTCCTGCCTGGAATGGAATCCCTCCCTTCCTCCACCTCACAGAGTTCCTCGCTTCCTTTAAGACCCAAGCTCAAGGACCATCTAAACATGAAGGCTTTCTCGATGCTCTCAATTGCTAGTGCCCTCCCTCCCAAATGACCTTGTATTTAACTACAAGATATATATTTGTATTTATTTACTTTATATGTATGATACACATACACATATGCATGCACATGATATCTCCCCCTTTAGAATATAAACTCCTTGCAGACAGGGATATTTCATTCTTCGTACTTTTATCCCCAGTGCTTAGCCTATGGTCTGGCACATAGCAAAAGTTTAATAAATGCTTAACAAGCCCTTTATAAATTGTGGTGCCTCATACTGAATGCAGTATCCCAGATGTGGTTTGACCAGGTGCAACAGAATGACCTCCTCTCTCACTGTGGATGTTATCTTCTGTTAGTCTAGTCAAAACAATATTAGTTCTTTTGGAAGGCACATCATACATTTGGCTTTCTCACCTGAAATGCTGCTGAGTCACATCCCTGCAATCTTATACTTATTGACCGAATGGCTTTTTATAACCTGAGTGTCAGACATTATATTAATCTCTATTAAATTTTAACTATTTGGATTGTTCTTGCTTGTCAAAATTTCAGGGGATTCCCATTCTGCCGTCCAAATGGATTAGCTATTCCTACCAGAAAGTTAAAGATGGCAATGAAAGTTTGCCTTGCCAGCTTCCAGGCCAGGACATAATCTTGATGAATCAAAGAAAACAGAGTAAAACAAAACCCCTTCAGAGGTCTAGTAATTCTCATTGAATACATTTAACATTGAGCCAATCGAAATTCTATTAGGATTTTTACCAGTGGCCAAAGGCTTAACTTTGTAAGTCTATCTAAAAATGGATGAGAATAAGATTATAGTAGGACATAGGCTCTTATTAACAGTAGGTTACATGCCAAGAAAATGAATGCCTCTAAATCTTCCACTGGGTGCAAGTTTCTCTTTCTTTGCTTTACTTATTTGGAAGAGAATGCTTTTTAACTAGGAAGAGTCAGCATTAAATTAGGAGGAAAGGCAATTCTCAGCAAATGGCTTTCAGGTTCCACTGCTTCAAAATAATATATAACTAAATCTTGGTTTGGGGGCATCTTGACTGCTATGAGTCTCACTTACACATCTCAATTAGTATAAACTCATTTGTTTGTCACTTCAACTACTCCACAGCGTAATCATCCACTGCAGTCTGGCCAAAGTCATCCCTGTCCTACAGATATGCCAAGTGTGTTTTGGCTTCCTTTCTTCTGTTTGCCTATGCACACTGCACCTGGCCTTCAAATCCGTGCCCAACTCTCATCCACACCAAGAAGCCTTTCTTGACTATTCCTGTCTCTATTGATCTTAAATTATTCCTTTCAATGAATTCCTATGCTAGAGAATCAATCACCATTGAAAAGTGGCATATGTAAATGTTCTGAACTCTCCTGTGTCTGGCATATAAGATTATTAAATAATTATTGAATAATGATTGATTTGGTGACAAGCTGAATTTTGGAAGGGGAATGGTGGGATAGGAACAGCACACTGACATCACAAGTACAAAGGGGATGGTGCTGGTAGTGATCAATAACAGCCAAATTTCCTGGTGTAATAGCTGCTACAAAGTAGAGGGGATGGAAGCATTTATGTTCATTCAATCAGTTAGTATTTACCGAGCACTAATGTAATGCAAACCTTTATACTGAGGAATATGGATGAACACAAAGCAGAAAACGAGATGGACACTGACTTTGTGGAGCTAGGTCTCCTGCCCATTCCTTTTATAGTAGCCTGTTGCTCAAAACTGGTAAATGTGACAATCAATTCCACTGCAACTTGATTTATTAGTGAACCCTTTACTAGCAG
>CM053594.1:132101386-132143126 GCA_028646575.1 Pseudocheirus occidentalis | reverse complement strand
CCCAACTGATGGGCATCCCCTTAATTTCCAGTTTTTTGCCACCACAAAGAGAGCCGCAATAAATATTTTGGTGCATATGGGTCTTCCTCCCACTTCTATGATCTCTTTGGGATACAACCCCAGAAGTGGTATTACTGGGTCAAAGAGTATGCAATTACTTATAGCCCTTTGGGCACAGTTTCAGATTGCCCTCCAGAATGGCTGTATCAGGTCACAGCTCCACCAACAATGCATTAGTGCTCCAATTTTTCCACATCCTCTCCAGCATTTGTCATTTTCCTGTTTTGTCATCTTAGCTAATCTGGCTGGAGAGATGTGGTACCTCAGAGTTGTTTTGATTTGCATTTCTTGAATCAATAGTGATTTAGTGCATTTTTTTCAATTGCTTATAGATATCGTTAATTTCTGCCTCTGAAAATTGCCTGTTCATATCCTTTGCCCATTTATCAATTCCTCCATTAGATTTTTAAGCTCCTTGAGGGCAAGGACTACCTTTTGCCTCTTTTTGTATGCCCAGTACTTAGCATAGAGCCTGGCACATTGTAGGCACTTAAATGCTACCTGATTGACTGATTGAGGGCATTAAGACCGGGGGGTGGGAGTGGGAGGGAATCTAAACTGAGTACTGCAGAAAGGAGTGGCAGAGGTGGGCAGACACAGCATTCTAGGCCTGTGGAGAGGGAAATGAAATGATATATACAAGAAACAGTAAGTGAGCAGGTTTGCCATGAATGGTGGTAACATTATACAAGACAAGAAATACAAGCTCAAGCCAGACTGTGGAGGACATACATACTAATCAGGAGGCTTTTTTTTTCTCCTTCAGGTAATAGGGAGCCAATGCAACTTATTCAGCAGGGGAATAACATGGTCAGATCTGTACTTCAGTCTGGAAGCTATGTGCAGGATGAATTATAGAAATGAAATAGAATATCTACTTCAGTGAAGCCTTCTGAACCCTTCAAGCAAGTTTTTTGGGTCTCTGATCTATGAGTCATCAGGTACTGAGTATGCTAAGGGTCCATGACTCAGGTGGGTCTGTTCTGCAAGATGGGGTGAGGGAAAGGCAGGAGCTGCTGCTCCCTTTTTTGCTTTCCATTGTTGTAAATATCATCCACATTGAACCCCTACATTGCAAAAAAAAAGGGGGGGTGTCTGAAAACTAGTTCATCTTGCAACTAACAGAGTATAAAGACAATCTGTTCTGATATTTTGGTTTTGGAGGCAGGGGTGGGTGATGAGGAAGGATTTCCAGAATTTCTGTCTGTATCCAGTTGTATCTAATTGTATGAGACAGCTAGGTGTCACAGTGGATAGAGAACAGGGCTGTGAATCAGGAAGACTCCGCTTCTGGAGTTCGAATGTGGCATTAGACACCTACCAGCTGTGTGACCCTGGACAAGTCATTTTTAACCCTGTTTGCCTCAGTTCCTCACTTTAAAAATGAGCTAGAGAAGGACCCCAAATGGGGTCATGAAAGGTCAGACACAATAGAACAACAACAGTCTATCATAACCTAAACACTGTGGTTTTCTAACTAGTTTTTTTGAGGGTGGCCTGGGTGGGAAAGTGGGGGGTGGGGGGTGGAACGCGCAATTAACAAGCATCAACATGTACAGAAAATAGAGTTAGTAAATAAGCTCTGATTCAGTGAAGATCAGAGGGGTGGAAATGACTAAGAAGCCATTTTCATTAACTATTAGCTTCAGTCTGATGGACGCTAACAGAACGATGCATCCTCAGACTCATCTGCACACTTAACTGCATGCTGAGTTATACTATCTAAGTAAGCTAAATTACACTGTCATAATAAGGTAGACACCACTGAATAAGTCAGATATCACAAGTGGGAAAATCAGACTCATCAATAACACGAAGCCTTGTTAGGAGCCTATCCCCAAGCAGTGCTGAAAGGCACGACTTTAGTCAGTATATCAACACAAACGCACATATCTTTAAATATATTGAATAATAAATAAGCCTTATCTATAATTTGAAGGGGGAATAGATAAATGCAAACTGACTTACTGTGTTGAACAAATGGCATATGGTATACATGTATATTTATAAATTTTCTCTCTCCTTCTCCTAACACACATATACCAGATTCTCTGCCTTTTAGGTTATTGGTCTCTTGCCCAAGTTCAGAATGCCTAAATCAGATATGTTCAGGATCTCCGACGCCAGTATTTCCTTGCAGACTGTCTGCTGAAAAAAACTGATGTATCACCCACCCTTCAGGAAACCCAACTGCTGCCTTTAATCGCTTCCAAGACAGGCAGAGTAGAGGCAGAGGCTATTAATGACCTTTCCCTGCAAATTTTGAGGTTTCTCTCTAATGGATCTGAGCAGATCCATTCTGGGACTGACCATTTGTTGTTCCATGAGACTAGAACTGAGGGATAAAGAAGTCAGCATCCTCTTCCTTTGAAGAGGGTTACTTTGAAGGAATTATATAATGTGAGAGCTTGGAATGGACCTCAGACGGCCAACCAACTCAACCTCTTCATCTTGTGAATGTTCAGCTGATGTTCAGAGATTTTAATTGACTTATTCAAGGTCACAAAGGACCTCAAAGACAAAACGAGGACTAAAACTCAGGGCTTTAGTGGCCTAGTTCTGTTGCATCATGAATTTCACCCTCCTCTCTCCTTGCCTAGAAATTAGAAACTAAGACACAGCAGGGAAAGAGTAAAGTTGGGTAGTGAGAAGAAAAAGAGATAGCTTAAAGGGACATAGCGTTCATGATCTCCCTCTACTGACAATGCAGGAAAAATGTGAATGTACAACCTATGCTCTAGTGAAGAGATTCCAGGGAGAAGGCCTATTCAGTTCTTAGGAATGGGTTATACCATATCATTATGAATAAGGGAGAAAGGGGTGCTCACTCAGACTCCAATGCTACATGATCCTACACTAGGAAAGTTCAATCTAGGATGGATACCATCATGAATCTAACAATGGAAGTGAATGGGGCAAAGAGGTGGGTATCTCTATTCTAGATCACATGCTCACAAACTTGGGGAGATGGAAGATAGTTTTGAAATTACATAATTCAACCACTTCATTTTACAGATGAAAAAATGGAGTCTCAAAGAAGTAAAGTGATTATTCATAGAACTGCAGAATTTTATGATAGGCATGTGGTGAAAAAGGCAGCTCTTGTGGTCTTCCCTTGTGTGTGATATGATAAGGTCAGGGTTGTCGAAATTACAGCTGTTGATAATCAATATCCAGTGCCTTCTTAGTTTCAGTGACAAAACTGCACTTTTTGAAAGTTGAAAAGAATAAAATGATGTAAATAACTTAAAGGATAAAGGAGAGAGAGGAACTATTTATATTTTTATGGTAAAATCATAAATAGACAGAACACAGCACCCAAAGAAATGTTACTTAAAATATAAAAGCTGCACGGATGAGAGATAAGGACACAGAACAAACATATGTTCACTCATACCTCTTCACATTAATAATAACTCTCTCTGTAAGGCTAATTTAATTAATGAAGCCCTTCAGATTACACTCCTATAATTATTAATATTAACCCTTGATAGACAGGAATAGTGGGTTTAAATTACTTCCCTCCCCCAATGTCCTGCAATTACATAAGAGAACAATGACATATTTATAAACCTCATTCTACCCCCAACTCTTACTCTAGTACTACTACCCACATTATAATCAGTTAGCTTTAGACTTGTGTTCTTAACCAAGAGTTCATGAACTTGATTAAAAAAAACAGATAATTGCTTTTCAAAATGTTTTCTAGGAAGCCTATATATTTTATTTTGTGCATCTAAAATATTATTCTGAATGGTCCATTTGCTTCAACAGACTGCCAAAGAGATGGGTCCATGACATTAGAAAGGTTAAGAACCCCTGCTTTAGTGTAAGGGTATATTTCATATAGGGTAAATGGAAGCAGAAACTAAAAGAACATGGGGGCTAGATGCTACAAGATCATTGAGCAGGGGAGTGACATGATTAGACCTTCACTTAAGAAAAATCCCATCAATTTGTAAATCTTCACTATAATGAGTTTAATCCTAAAGTCAAACCTGAGGATTTATTTGATTAGGTATTTCAAATCTACCTACAAATTAAGTTGCTATGGATGAAGTCACTTTTATAAACACTTTAAAAAACACCCCTCAAATGTATACTCTTTAAGCAACAATGTGTTAGATGCCATGGAGAATCCAGAAGGCTGGAAAGTTATTCTGTCCCTTTTACTCCTGTGTAGGAAGGAATGTTTCCAGGAATGGATTTGTCTAGGATAACATTCCTATAAAAGCAAGTGATTTCACTTTTTATGAAGCTAAAGAAATGTACCTAAAATAGCAACACAGTCAGTTGTTGGGGGTTTATATTTCCCATAGAAAGGGAAGGGAGAGATGGGAAGGAGAGGGGACAGAGTGAACAGAGGGAGGAAGGGAGGAGAAAGAGAGAGAAGGGAGGGAGGTAGAGAGAGGAGGAGGGAGGGACGAAGGAAAGGAGGGAGGGAAGAAAGGAGGGAGAGAGAGAGAGACAGAGAGAGACAGAGACAGAGACAGAGAGAGGAGAGAGAGACAGACAGACAGACTTGCTTTTGATTAGACTGCAGTTACAAATCGACCAAACTTAAAAGAAGTTATTACCAAGGTTAAAATGTAACACATACCTCCATCTCTGGCTCAGTTTACTGGGTGCCAGGATACCTCAGAGGCAAAGAATTACTATGTATCTTCATTCTTGTTGAAAAAGAACTTTCCTTTCCACAGTCAGCAGATATTCAGCTCACTGGAAGGTGGGAATGGGATCAGGGCTTGCATAAGCCTCTAACTTAAATGTTTGGAACATCTCTACTTTTAATGGAATGATAGCCAACAATAGCATTTTATTGTTTATTACCAATATAGACATCAATAATTATGAAGGTCAAAACTATTACTTCAAACAAACAAACAAACAAACAAACAAACAACTACTTGTAACTGCAGCTATTTGGTTATTTGGTAGCCCAGATGCACCTGAACCTGATGCTGTATTTGGATTTTATTATCTTGGGAATTCAAACTCTATTCCCTGTAGCCAAAAGAGAATAACTATCCCCTTCTTTAATTTCTTAAATATGGGTAGCAGCAGTAGAACACGTTGGCTTATCATGAGCTGTGTGACAAGGGAACTTCCAGACAGAGCTAAATTATGCCTCCAGGAGGCAGCTTCCAGAGTTTTTGTCAGACCGTGGAAAGTATTTTCCCAGAAGGGGTTTGGTGATTTTGTTCCCAGGTTTAAGCTGGCATAAATGAGACTCAGACTCTAACAGAATGAATTTTAATTTTGTCTTTAGAAAATGATAAGTTGTTTTTCATTCTTTTTCTCTTTTTAATGCAGACCATATACTTTACCTTTTAAACTAAGCAAAACTGAAATCAACACTACCTTGAAAATAAACCAAAGGTCAATATCCAGATCTATTTTTTAAGAAAAGGAGGGAGGAAATCACTTATGCTCCCTGGAATAGAAACAAAATGAAGAATCCCACAGCAGCGAAGATAAACAGCATAATAAGATAGAACAAGGGAAAACTTTTAGTCAAGACTTCTAATGGGGGCCATGAATAACGATAAGTAAAAAAACAAAGCAACCAAAGCACAGATAACCAAAGCACAGATCTATCTATGTATCTGTCTGTCTGTCTGTCACTAATTCCTCTTCTGAACTCCAGTCATGCAGTCAGCTATCTTCTGACATTTCTTCCTTCATATACAAAATCAGCTCAAACTCAACACAATCCAAAAGGAACTCTTACCCAATCCTCCTCACTATTTCTATAGAAGGCACTATTTTCTCAGTGACCCAGGTTCCCTTAAGTTCAAGACCCTAGAATCATTTCTGACTCATTTTCCCCCTCCCTATAACCAATTAGCTTCCAAAGTTTCATCAATTCACTTCTACATCTCATGCATTCTTCTCTTTCTCTTCTCTCACCCTTCTATCATCTTGGTCCAGGTGCCTACCTTTCTTTATCTGAACTATTATAATAGCTTCCTAATTAATATCTGTGCTTCTGATATCTACTCCTCCCTCTCCACTCAAGAGGCAAAATAATCCCGAAAAGGCCCCTTCAGAAGGTCCTTATTGCCTCTAGGGTAAAGTACAAATTCCTTAGGTTAGCACTATAAAGGCTCACGGTCTGGCTCCAAACTCTTTCCAGTTTTGTTTCAGAAATCTTTCTCTTTCTTCAAGGCTTAGTTCAAGAGTTACACTTTATCTATCTTAATTTCCTCAGCTGAAAGTGTTCTCTCTCTAAATTTTCACACGACATTCTATCTTTCTTCTGCCTCCATTATTTTCAACCTTGAATTACTTATTTGTGTATATTCCAGATCTCTGCTTCTCCCCCACATAGTACAATGAAGGTAGAGACTGTTGTTTTGAGTAGGTATTTAATAAAAAAAAAAAATGTTTGTTGAATTGAATCCTCAAGGTCATATAACTAGGCAGTAACAGATCTGGCACTAGAATTCACATCTACTGATTCTCAGTACAGTATTCATTCCCCTAACCACATGGCCACATTCTCAAGGGTAGTGTTAGAAATATTCTGAAATGAATGAAACCAAAATAAGAAAGAATGTTACTACTGTAAATGAAACAAAGCCTGTCATAATATAGCCCATATAAGCTCTGAGGTTCCTTAGCCTAACTCTCAATCTCACGGATGATTATGGGGTTTTGTAGCAAGGGCAATTCTCTCCCTCAGGGCTCTAGGGGTACTACCCCTGACAAGTTGGGAAGGGGAGGAGGTGTGATTTTCTGATGTATTCAACTTGAGCCCCATGCACATATTATGCTCGTACTGACTTTCAAAGCCTTCGATAGTGCCCCTTACCAGGAATGTCTTGCCCTTTTTTCTCTATCTTCCCAGGTCTAACTCAAGCCCACAGACCTCATTAAATTTTCTAATGACTATTCTAGCCTTCATTGATTGGTGTGTAATACATATTTTAATACTTAATTGTATTCTCATTCATTCTACAGAAGGAGAGTCTATATCTATATATGCAAGGCATTGTGCTGTGTGCTATGCAAAAATATACAGCTAAGGTCACTGTTCTCAAAAGATAGCCTACAAAATACAGTATCTTCTTAAGCAGTCTTATATTACTTGCTATTGTTTTATGCGTAATAGTCTTGCTTCCCCAAGGGAATTATATATTCTAAGAGATCAGGGACAGTGGTTTATAATTCTTTTGTATTTGCATATTCTTCTTAATGTCATTAACTGGTATAACAAAAATGCTACTTTTGTGAAACAGCCTTGCAGGGGGCAGTTATTTCCATAGCAACAGTATTATAAATGACAGATTATGTTTCTGGGCAGCCAAAACTCAGACCATAAAACTTTAAAATTTGTCTTTACAGAGACCTTAGACTATAATAAGCAATAGGAGGAATAGATTGGTCTGGAGAACTTCCTAGCTTTCCTAACAGACAAGTGCATATGCCTGAAACCTTAAATAAGCAGAAGGATCATCGAGGCTTATAGATAATGGGCAACCACTGGAGAACCAGGTGGGGCATGAGGCTGGAGACATTCATCTCAGGCATGAGAAGCAGAGTGAATGAGCACTTTTACAGATGCTGGGAATGCTTTGGGATGCTAAAACATTCAGTGATTGTCCTGAAAGGAAAACAAAAAGAGGGGCTAACTTTTTTTTTTTTGCTAGTGCTAGAGATAGATTTTCTTAGATGATTAAAAAAAGACTCTCAATCTAATGCGCTTACTACCCTACCAGATGGTCTGACCTACCCAGGATATAATCTATGGCAGCGGTTCTCAACCTGTGGGTCGCAACCCCTTTGGGGGTCGAACAACCCTTTCACAGGGGTCGCCTAAAACCATTGGAAAACACATATTTCCCATGGTCTTAGGAACCGAGACACCACTCCTCTATCTGAGTCTCCAGGAGGGTCCGCCCACATGCAGATACACCCACATACAAGTATTAAAGGGTTGTAGCATTAGGAAGGTTGAGAACCACTGATCTATGGTGTCTAACAAATTGTGAGGGAGCTCTTATGGCCATCCTACAAGACAAAGTCAAAAACAAATGTCCTACTCCTACCAACTAAATTCATTTGGGAATAACCCTATTGTTCATTTTCAGGATTCTGATACTGATTCTGCTGTCATTTTCCTCTGCCTACTAAGGTAAGTAATGTATTTGACTGTCTGATGGGTTTGATGACCCTACCACATGCATCTACTACTACAATTAAATAAGCACTTATTAAATGCCTGCAGATTTCCAGCCAAGCCTCAATCATTTGTATGAAACTACTAAATGGTGGAAAGAATGGTAATGTGAAGCTGGGTGGGCATAAAAGGGGGGAGGAGAGAGAGGAGAGAGTGAGAGATATCATTGCCATGAGAACTACTGGAGAAGAAAGACATTCCTCACACTTCTTCTTCTGAGAGAGAGAGAGAGAGGGGGGGGGGGGGAGAGATTGATGGTTCTAGATTCTGTGAGATTAACTCCAGGGAAGAGAAAGAGAAAACCTCTCTTGCAGATATGTAGGGAAAACTGATTCCTTAATTTCCAGTTTGCTTTGCTAGAGCCTTTAGGGACTTTCCCTACTGGCCCTCTCTTTTGCTGAGCTGAGATATTTTGCCCCAGAAGGAAAGCTTACTCACTTTATGTATTTTCTAGTATATTTGAATCTATAGGATGCCTGTTCTTTATTTGCTCTTGGCTTAGATAAACAGGTTTACTTATTATTCACTAGTTGTGATGGGTCTTTGTGTAACACCAGTTTGGGAAGTAGCCAGATGGGTGGGTCTAAGCTTAGGATACTCACTCTGTCTTTAAAAAATCAGTGACCAGAATGAGGAGGAGACAGACTTCATAATAACCTGGAGAGACTTATATAACCTGATGTTGAGTGAGAACCAGGAGAAATTTGTAGACAGTTACAGATACAACATATGTGTGACAACTAACCTTGATAGACTGGGCTCCTTTCAGCAATGTAAGGTGATAAGACAATTCCAGAAGATTCATGATGGAAAGATATCCACATCCAGAGAAAAAACTACAGAGTCTGAATGCAGATTGAAGCAAACTACTTGCTCTTTCTTTTTCTTGTTTTGTCTCCTCTTTAGCATAATTCTTCTTTACAACCTGACTAATGTTTAATGTGAAGGTATTTGTAGATTCTATATTTAATTACATGCTGCTATGGGGGGGCAGAGTAGAGGGAGAGGAAGAAAATTTGAAACTCAAGGGATTGTGGAACTGAATGTTGTAAACTAAAAGTAAATTAATTAATTAATTTAAAAATGGTGACCAGAAGAAACAAGTTTTTTGTTCTGAACCAACCATGTCCTTAGGCTAGCAGTATGTAAGGGGACAAATCAATATATTCTAGTCCAATATTCTTCTCTCAGAGCAGGAGAGACCAGCCTTGTGGCCCCCTCTCTTACTCTCTTTTTTGTTGTGGTTTTTTTTTTTAATTTTTTGGAAAGGGGAAGGCAAGGCAATAGCAGTTAAGTGACTTTCCCAAGGTCACACAGCTAGTGTCAAGTGCCTGAGGCTGGATTTGAACTCAGGTCCTCCTGATTCCTGGGCCTGTCCTCTATCTCCCTGCCTAGATCTAGATGCCTAGCTGCCCCTCCTACTCCTTCTTAAGGGAGGAAATGCAGTCTCTCTTAGAGAAGAGTGGGTAACATTCTAGAGATCTCTAAATGCCTCTGCTGAAGTCAACTATTTATACATTTACTTTCCAAGAGGGCATTTATGCCTTACACACAAAAAAGCTTACATTCAATTACCTTAATCTCTGTTTGGGGCAGGGTACAACATGTACACAAATTTAGAGGGCTAGAAAGGACTACTTAAAGGGATCAAGGAATATCTCTTATAGAAAGTACCACTTGATTCAAGCTTTGAAGGAAGACAGATCCAATGGATAGTGTGAGGGGAGGAAAGGAAGAAGGGGGGGAGAGGGAGAGAGAGAGAGATGGAGATAGAGAGAGAGAAGAGGTAGAAACTGTGAATTTAGGAGTTATCTGTATAGAACTGATAAATTTACCTAGGATAGTTGATAAAATCACAAAGACAGTTTAGAGGAAGAAAAGAGACCCCCTCCATTCATTTCAGCTGATCTCTGTTTCACTCTTTTATTTTCAGGACCCCATGTTCATCATGTAAATCTTCAGGCAATTGTGACTATTAAAGGTGATATGTAAAAGTTAAGAAAAAATAACAATAGCACTAGTAATAGTAGTATATTAGCAGAAAACAAGGCACATGGAAAATTATTCTTAATGTATTTATTCTTTAATTTGTGAGGTGAGGGAGGGGTAGCAATAACTATTATGAATAAAGCTGAAATGCTTTTGAATAAAAGGAATGTCCAAAAGGATTTTAGGTTCATTGTTTTATTAATTATATGAATTGCCTCCAGGAGATATTCCTAAATCACTTGCTCCTTCCTAAATTATCTAGTCTGCCTACGGAATTAAACTCTTCTTTTCAGAAATCATCTTGTTTAAGGCTCCAAAATTTGATTTTATATATGTGTACACATATATACCTACAATCTCAAAAAGGCGTATGTTACGTCAACCAAGGGCTGTAAGGTCCAGTTGGAGTGGGCACTCCAGGGAGCGCTTCTTCTCTAACTTTCTTGACAATGACCCTTCTTATCTTTTCTCCTCTTAGCTGATTGATGACACCCATATCCAAACCACATACAAAGAAACCTGGACAATCCAACCCATTCTGACTGTCAAGACCAATTTTCCCTTTCCAGCAGTGGTGAGTCAAGTCCCCCCAGCCACATAGACCCTCCTGCTGTTAACAACTATAATCCTTTTAGTAAAATGGAGGACCACCAGGCCTTGCCATCTGCCTTACTAGTATGCCCTAAGGACAAAACAAAACAACAGAATGCAACAACTAAAAAGGATTTTAGCAATCATCTAATTCAATGCCCACATTTTACAAATAAGAAAACTGAGGGTCAGAGGTTAGCAATGAAGAGTAAAAACCAAAGACTCACCTGGGCACCTTCGTTGAGCTGATCTGATCTTTGGTGATTAGTTTAAAGCTATCACAATGGAAAACCCTAACTTTGTGACTGGGCTTAGTAATGAGGAATTAACTGGGTCATCAGAAAGTGATATTGTGTACTTGGTGATTATCTGATTAGAAAAAAAAAATACTGACATAGAATTTGCAAATGCTGGGGAAATGGGTGTTATTCACTTTCCAGATTATATGACAGCTATGGGAATACACTGTTATTTAGTACTTTCAAATATATAGATTAGCTCTCAGGGATAAATAATTTGGGGTCCATTAATCATGTCTTTAGTAGACATGTAGTCAGGCTTAATAGCCCTGACCTTTGTGAGTTGCTTAATGTGTGTATAACATTGTATAACAGAAAAGCTATATATAAATGTAAGCCATTATTTTACTTATACTAAACAAATTTAAGATCTACCTCTTTACCTTAGCTGATCCCCATAATACCCTCTTACTCTAACCTTTGCACCAGCAATCTGGAAAAATGCCCTCATTTTATTCCAGTCCTCCTGTACTCAATTTTACATAATCAAATACTGTATAGCAGTAAGATAAAAATACTAAGAAACAGTCAATATTAAGTGTCTGTTTCACAGAACCAGACAAAGACTATATGCTCAATTTTCTAACTCCTAATATGTCAATTTATAGAAACACTGGGTGAATTTAACACAACCAGCCACGCCAAATGAATTCAAAATGAGGACAAGACTTAATTGGGTAAAAATATCACTGGCTCTCTGATTCAATGCCTTTCTTAACATGACAGGTTTTCCTTTTTTCTCCCTTCCCTCCCCTTTCCATCCTCTCTCCTTCCCTCCCTCTCCCTGTCCTTCCTTCTTTCTTTGGTTGTCACAGACAAGAAATGCTGAAGGACGCAAGTCAGTTTTTATGAAAGTGTGAAAGTAGAGTTGTTATAGTGAAATAAGAGGGTACTGTCAGTATTTCTTTCTTCTATTCTCAGTACTCTCAAATGCCTGCAGTAAACAAAGCCAAGGTTCAGTATTGAGGACAGTGCAAAACCATTACTATGTGCCAGGCACTGTTCTAGGTAACAGGAATACAAAAACAAAAGATGGCACCAACCCTCAAAAAGGGATATAATATGTTCACAGATAAGTAAATATATGTGACAGATTTTACATACATGCAAATATACACACATCTTTTATATACATACACACCCAGAAATGATGGAATGGGGCACTAACAACTAAAAGAATCAAGAAAAGTCTCTTGAAGGAGGTAGAAATTGACCTACTCCTTGAAAATAACCAGATGTTCTAAGAGGTAGGGATACAAAGGGAGAATGTTTTAGTAATTCAGATAGTCCAGGAAAGGCATAAGGGTAAGAGACCAAACATTGGTTACAACATGTAATGTACAGCAATCCTGGAAAGACAAATTGGAGTCAGATCATAAAAGGTTTTAAATGGGAGCAAAAGGGCTTATGTTTCCTCCTTCAGGCAATAAGCAGCCACTGAAGATCCTTGAACAGAAACATGGTTAAAATCCATGCCTTAGGAATATGGTCTGGCAGTTGCATGGAAGATGCACTAGAAAGGAGGGAGGTCTGAAGCTGGGAGATCAAATTAGGAGGTGCTGATATTGAAGGTACTGAGGCAAGGAGTGATGAGGACCAGAAACAGGATGGTTAGGTTGTAAATTGAATGAGGGCGACCACGAGGGAGCCACTGTGGAGGTAGAGTGGACAAGATTTGACAGCTGACTGTATTCAGGTACTGAGTGAAAGTGAAGAGTCTAGAATGATTTCTAGAATCATTCCTATAAATTTGGGTGACTGGAAGAATGGCAAGGCTCTAAAAAGAAAAGAAGCTAGGAACAAGGATCAATTTAGAAAGAAAGACGCATTCAGGTTTGGACATGTTTGCCAACAGGACAGCTAGGTGAACAGTCCAAAGGGAAGTTGAAGATGTACTGATGTCAAGAGAAATGTAGTCTGGAAATGCAGAACTGGGAGCCAACTGTAGAGGAGGTGATGTGATACAGTGGAAAAATTACTGATTGGGGGCAGCTAGGTGGTGCAGTGAATAGAGCACCGGCCCTGGAATCAGGAGGACCTGAGTTCAAATCCAGCCTCAGACACTTAACACTTACTAGCCATGTGACCTTGGGCAAGTCACTTAACCCCAACTGCCCCTCCAAAAAAAGAGAAATTAAAGATTGGACTTGGAGGAACTGAGTTCAAATCCCATCTCTGTTGCTCTCTTCCTATATACCCTTGGGCAAATCATTGGACTTCCTTATCTTGTAAAGGTAGAGGTTGGGTTAGATGGCTTCTGAGGTCCCTTTTGATTTTGGATTTATGAACAGGAGATATGGTACTTGAATCCATGGAAGCTGAAAAGATGACTTTCAAGGGGTCCGTGAACTTGGAAGGAAGGGAATAACAAATGGCAGCTTTTTTCACTAATCTTTAACTGAAATTTGGCGTTTCCTTCAATTACTTAAAGATTCTACTCTGAGAAGGGGTTCACATGCTTTGCCAAAGGTGTGCATGACACAAACAAGGATAAGAAACCCTATGACTTGGGGGGCTCAGTGGTGCAGTGAACAGAGCACTGGCTCTGGAGTCAAGAGGACCTGAGTTCAAATCCAGCCTCAAACATTTAACAAAAAACTAGCCATGTGACCTTGGGCAAGTCACTTAACCCCAATTGCCCTGCCTTCCCCCCTCCAAAAAGCAAAAAAAAGAAAAAGAAAAAAGAAAAAAAGAAACTATGACAGAAAAGACAGAAGAGAGCCTGAAACAGAAACTGGTGAGGTGGGGTGTAGAGGTATATGCAGTATACAGGGCAGGGCATGGCGATGATCTTGCAAAAGAGACTGAGAGAGATCATTTAGACAGATAAGAAAACTACTAGAATAGAGCATTATCTTGAAACTCTGGCGAGGAGAGAGTATCTCAGGGAGTCAAATGCAGCAGAAAGGTTAAGAAGGATAAGGACTGAGAAAAAAAGGCCACTGCATTTAGTAATAATAAGATTACTGGTGTCCTTGGAGACAGCAGTTACAGATAACTAGGGGAGATGGAAGCTAGATTGCAAGTGGTTGAGAACCTTTTCCAGGAGTTTGGCTATGAAAGAGGAAAGACATAGGATGATAGTTTGAGGGCACAGGTGGGTTGACTGAAAGTTTTTTAAGGAAAGATGGAGAATATCTGAAAATGTTTTGTATGTATCCCTATTACCCCCCCCCCCCATTTTTCATTAATTCTATTATCTGCCAAGGTAATTTCTAAATCAATCACACAAACTCAATTTACTTGGCTTGTGACTCAAACTGAATAAATCTGACACAGTGACAGACATATTGGCTCCAAGTCCTGGCCAAATTCCTGTTTAGGTACTTAATGTATATTTTGGCTTCTTTAATTGTGTTTAAAAGTGTCCAAGCCCACAATATGGTACTAGGAGAAGAATGGTTCCCATTCTGTGTCAGAAGTAGTTAGTATTTACTGATGAATGAAAGGGTTCCAGGATAAATCATCTAGAAAGTATTTAAGCAGTCATTCTTTGGGTGCAGGATGAGGTAGAGGATATTTCTAAATGTGTCAGCTATTTTTCAGTAGGAAGCCAATTCTGAATCTAAATGTAATGCATTTTGAGTTTCTGGTTTTCCTTAGACTATTAAGGCCTGAATAGACCCTTGGATGCCAGCCAATCTTGGTACATGCCAGTTAGCATTACAATGTTTTATATCCACAGACTGACATCCTGATGAATAAGGCCAAGCAGGCCTATTTACATAAAGTCTTCACAATTAAGAGGAAAATAGTTTAATTCAAGTTCATATCCTACTAATGGCAGGTTAGTTTCATTATCTTTGTAAATGAAGGAGAGAAAATCACTCTGAATATCATAGAAAATACAACCCATCTGTCAAGTACAACCTAGAACCTCCTTCTCTTGGTGGGCAGGTAGCCTTTGATCTTCAAGAAGGAAGTTGTCTCTAATAACAATTGGAACGACTCACATTTTCCACCACCCCAAAGTCATGTCTGTGAATATATAAATTTATCTCATTTTTAGTTTTTCACAGGACTATTCTCTTTCCCTTTCTCCCTACTCCTACAACAGCAATAATAAGCTCCTCATAAACTTTTTTTTTAATATAAAAGATGTTTATTTCAATGTGTAAAAAGGAGGGTTCGTACTCACAGGCTAAATAATAAAAAGTAATGGAACATTATATACAGATGGAATCCCTTCTTTTCCTGAAAGTTAGTTTCTTGCCATGAATAAATCATTTTACGACAAAATATGGGTAGTCCTAGTAGTATGAGTAGAGTCTAGAACTTTGGAAGGTAGCATCTGTATCTTCCTCAAACCTGTTTCCAGGACTTCTGCTCCCTCACTCCTCTGGAATCTTTAACCATGGTCTAGGACCCTCTAGGGACCATTTCTGCAGGAGATGCACTAAGAATAACACAACCAGATTACTGTCCTCGCCATGCTCTGCTAAGTTCAGGTATCATTCACCACCCAGATAGATCCCTGCTTCCCAACAACTACCATGACTCTGAGAACCACCTGCTGTCCTTGCACATGGCTTACTTTCAACTCAATTCAGTTCCATTCAACTCAGTTCAGTTCAATTTAACACACATTCATTCAGCATATACTGTGTACCAAGTAGGGAGCTAGACACTGAAGTCAAAACCAAAAATCAGCTCCTGTCCTGTCCTTAAGGAGATAAGAGGTATACACTGATAAGGAAATAGAAGGTAATTTGAAGATGCCTCAATGACAGAGAGAATCAGGAAAGATTTCAGGCAGGAAAATTTACCTCCTACCAAGTGAAATTAAGGAGTCTAAAAGTTGGGGTGGACATGAGGAAGGAAGAAACATACTCCAGGCATGCTGGACAACCCTGAGCCAAGTTATAGAGACAAGAGATGGACTGTTAAGTTCACGAAACAGTGAGCAAGCCACTATGACTGAAAGGCAGAGAATATGAAGGGAAGTAATATGAAGTAGGTCTGGAAAGGTACATAGGAATCAGGTTGTGGACAGTTTGCTCTTCCTTCCCAGAAATTCTTGCTTGCTTCCCATTAGAGCCTCTTCTTTAGGCTAAAGGTTATTATGGGAAAGCAAGTTCTTTCTCATCAATGCAAGACTCCCTCCACGTCTTGATCTTAATGAACTTGATAAAAATGAAACTAAAAGTCAGTATATCTAGTCTTGGGGTAAACCTTTTCTCATCAGGGCATGCTTATTAAATATCCAACTGTCTGCACGCTTTCTCACTTATATTCGTTTTATGCCTCTCTCCCCTCACATCTTGTCTTTAATCACTGCCCAGAGTGAAACACATGTAAGGTAATTACTCCTTGGTGCACTGTGTTAGTGTGCATTGATTAGAAATCATTTTCAGAGCGAACACTATAATAAGGAGATTTGATCAAAGCAGGATTATTATTTCAAGCTCTTTGCCTCACCCATATGCATTTTTCTCTTCCTTTAGAAAAACACATTTCATGGAGATAGACCATAGGGGAGATGATGGAATTTGGGTAGAATGGAACTAGCTTCCTTTCTCACTTAAACCTTTCATAAAGAGTAAAGCAATCAAGCTCTTTGCACATACTCTGAGACCTATGCTTCACCACTAACCCTCTCTCTGTAGGAAGGAAGGCTGTACTGTTATATACACCATGAAATGCAGTACTGAACTGAGACCAAATTCTAACCCAAACCATGATGAATAAGGCCTCATTAACTCTTTCAGGCCACTGGGGTTTCATTAGGCAAATGAAGACACTTGAAGACACTAAATGGCACAGTGGTGGATTCCACACACTTAACTGTTCACTCATAGGTCCCATTTCACTGTCCCTGATCCACGACTGGACCAGGCTTTTAAACACCGTATGCCTGGAGGACGGCTGAATATACTCAGATTCTAAAAATCTCTGTTCTTTGAGCTTTTCCCAGTCTAACTTAGACAGTGGGCACCCAAGGAATGGAGTAAACCTTAGCATGTTGAGAAGGAATACAAGTTAATAACATCCTGGAAAAGACTGCCATTGTTGTATTTAGTCATTATAAAAAGAAACCACCACCACTGCGACAACTACCACCGACAAAACACTGGCATTTCCTCTTCTCTGCCTCCCTTTTAAACGTTGATGATGGCTTGTATGCTGGTGGGAAACGGCAATTTATTAAATCAAAAGGCAACTGTCAGTTACTGTTCTTGGAGAGAACTGAAATATAGACAACATAAAGCCATTAAGTTTGGTTCTAGAACCCACTGTTAAATGGAAGTGTAAAGGCATGTGTAGGCGCATATTGCATATCATTTTCTAATTTTAATTTATACTAACTTCCATCAATCCTTAATAAAGAACAGAATAGCTAGCATTTACATAGCATATTAAGGATTACAAGGCGCTTTACCAATATTATCTTGTTTTATCCCCAAGACAACTCTGGGAGGTAGGTGCTATTATTATACTCACTGCATCTGGTATGAGGGCTTACTACATCCTTTCCAGGGGTTTTCATCCACCTGTAGTGTCCACCTGATTTACCCAATACTCACTTGTGGCCTCAAGAAGCTGTAGCACGTGCAGGCAGGCAGACAGACTAAGCCAGATTAAGGGTAACTGAAAGGCTTCAAGTCTGTTGGTGAGTTAGGGGGCTGTCTACCCCAAGAATATGAAGACTTTCCCTGTTTGAATGAGTGGATGAAAACAATTATTCCAATGACTAAGAAAGTGGCTGAAGTTAGACCTGTGGAGCACTTAAAGCTTGGTCAGGCATTGAAGAAATGAAGGTCATCCACTATATCCTGGGTCATCCCCAGTCATTTTGCCCTGACACCGAACTTTGGTAACTCAGGAAGACACAGCGAGACTGACAATTCTGTGCAACTCTGCCTCACTTTAATCCAATTTACACACAGGTCAAGACATCACTCATGATTGTCATTGGCCCTCTTCAACAATAGAGGACAAACAAAAATAAGCAACAACAATCCTCATTTCAGAGATGAGAAAAAAAAAGGGGGAGTTTACATAACTTACCCAAAGTCACATAGTTAGGAAGTGTTGGAAGCCGGATCTGAACTCAGGTGTTCTTGACTCCACATCTAGGGATCTATCTACCATATCACCTAGCTTCCCAGAAAGCTAAAAAGTCCCCCAAACTTTCCTGCACTCACCTATATGTGCATAAAAGACAAATGGCAAGTCCATAAGCTGGCATCAGGGATTTACCAGACAAATTGTGCAGAGAATATCCTACTTTACCATTAACATCTAGAGGGATGTACAATTATAGCTCAGCTTCCAAATGATGGCCCTGAGGCTCTGCAAGATCCTTAAGTGTTTCCTGGATGTATTTAATAACAACAATAATAATGGTAATGATGCCTTGTATTGACATGGCACTTTAAGGTTCAGTAATACTAGGAGGACACATACAAACACAGGCATCATGCTTTAAGGCTTAATAAGGTACTTATAATCAAATAATGTAGGCAATGCAAGTATTGTGATGCCCGTTTTGTAGAAGGAGGGCAACTAGATGGCATAGTGGATAGAGTGCTATGCCTGGAGTCAGGAAGACTCATCATCCTCAACTTAAATCCAGCCTCAGACACTTATTAGCTATGTGACCCTGGGCAAGTCACTTCATCCTGGTTACCTCAATTTTTCATCTATAAAATGAGCTGGAGAAGGAAATGGCAAACCACTCCAGTATTCTTGCCAAGAAAACTACAAATGGGGTCATAAAGAATCAGACATGACTGAAAAATAACATGACAAAAATTGTGTAGAGGAGAATGCTTGGACCTCAAAAAGGTTAAGTGACTTCTCCAAAGTCACGTAGCTGGGTCATGCCAGACCCAAACTCAGGTTTCTAAGTCCCATCTTGTCAAACAATACCAGAGAAAGAGGAAATGACATTCAGTACAGTTTAGATAACAAGTATATCTTCTTGCATTCTGCTCATTTGAAAACTGGTCATTTGTACATGGGGTAGCCAAGAGGCACAGTGAATAGAGTACTGGGCCTCAAGTCAGGAAGACTCACCATCCTCAACTCAAAGCTGGCCTCAGATACTTACTAACTGTGTAGCTCTGACCAAGTCACCCCTCTCTGCCCCAGTTTCCTCATCTATCAAATGAGCTGGAGAAGGAAACAGCAAACCACTTTATTATTTTTGCCAAGAAAAGTCCAAATGCGGTCACAAAGAGTTGGACATGACTAAAATGACTTATCAACAAAAATCTGTGCATGGCACATACAGCGACTTCCACCTTTCCACCAGCAGCTCTGCTTAGTTTTAATTTTGCAATATCATGCCCTACCAAGGATAACCTGAAATCTCATTACCATATTGATCGACTCAGTTTTTGATACTCAACACAGTCACAACACCCTAAGTGGCTTCTTCCCTCTAATTGGGGGGGGCTATGCACCCCTCTAATTGGGTGCAGTGGAGATACAAAAGTTAGTCCCTCCCCTCAAGAAGCTTACGTTCTAATACGATGAGACACACACAGAGAAGGGTGGCAGGGGAAGAGAGTTTTGGTTTATGTGGTCACTGGGATGGTGAATGAAACCACAGGATAACTGTTTGTCATGATCCTTCCAGAAGCAATGATTTGATTATTGTTCTCTGAGGAGGAGAGATATGTCACAGGATAAATAACAAGATACCTGGGGCAGATGGATGTGAAGCATGGTCTAGAGCTGATGAGATATAGTAGGTCAGGTGAGTCTGTGCTCACTCAGTCATTGAGACAGCTTGGGCCTCTACTTAAGTTCCATAGCTGAAGAGATGAACACATAGGGAGGTATCATCTCCAATTTTTAGATGAGGAAGCCAAAGAAAAGTGAAGTTTAGTGACTTCCTCAGGGTCAAGTTGGTGAGGGAAGTTAGGACTATAATTCAGGTTTCTGGATTTTAAGCTCAGGTCACTTTCCATTGTAGTGGGTTACTTAATTATTTATGCCTCTTAGAGAAATTAAAATTTTTACAAAATGAATTTGCCTTTTGGGATTTCAAAATACTTTAAAATTTAATATCATGAAATGATTAATTTGTAATTTTCTATCATTATCTTTATAATTCTGCTTTTAAAAGTGTTATTATTTTACTACTCTCATCCAATATTGTTTGTTTAATTTAATATGTGATTAAATGCTTCTGATTATTCATCCAACTCCTCCTGTTGGTATTTAAGAATTAATGACACTTCTTTATCATGACTCCCATAAGAAATAAAATTGCCCTTGGAAAATTAGTGTAGGGTTGTCACTTTAAAATATGCCTAGCAGTTATTATATTTTAGGAGAAAAAAAATTTTATCACTAAACAGATTTTAAAATAAAAATGGATTTCAAATGAAAAAAATACTGAATCAGCTCTTTAACATGATTGATTACTTTGTGGAACACTGACAGCAGCTATTTTGTATGCCGTTAAGTCACTATATCAATAGCTCATCAAATACCTGTTTTCTCCCTTCCTTCAATGGTACGGTGGGAGAAGAGCAGCATTTTGGCAGAGAGATGCTGCATTAGAATCTTAGCTCTGCTACTGACTACAACTGCCACCTCTCAGGGCTTCCGTTTCATTCTCTGTCTCACTACAATTTTTTCTTCATCTTTATATCATGATTTTTGGTCCCTTTGGACCAGATAACCTCCAAGGTACTTTTCTAGCAGTCAAATCGATAAGTTCTAACCTCAAGTAACCCTGAAAACAGGTCAGAGACTTCAGAGACAATGATGTTTGTTCACTACAAATTTAAAATCTCATCCTTACAAAACTCCACACCTTTATGAAGACTGCATATATCAAATTTTGCCATTCGGCATCCTGGCTAGTAGCTTTTACTTCCTTTTTCATATTATTTTCTGTCATCCATAGGGTGTTACTTCTTCCACATGGGGCTAAGCACGGGAAACAAAGAAAGGCAAAAACAGTCCCTTCCCTCAAGGAGCTTATACTCTTGCTACGTGCCTTGCTCACCTCCTTTTCCAGGTGTGGACAAAACCTCACAGTCAAAACAATAAAGTTCATTTAATCTGAAGTCAGGCTGCTATGGAGGCATATTTATATACATCACTAAATGAAGGATTTAGGTTCTCCTTAAAATAAGGATCCATTAGAACAATAACTGTGTTCCCTTTATATATATGTATTATATATAATGTATATTGCATATATATTTGAGATCAAATCTACCCTCAGACCCATACTAGATGGGTGCCCCTGAGCAAGTTGCTTAACTTCTGTTTGCCTTAATCCACTGGTGAAGGAAATGGAGAACTATTCTAGCATCTTTGCCAAGAAAACCCTATGGATTGAACTGATGTGCTTCAATACATGGGGTCATGAAGAGCAAGACATGACTAGAGGCTGAACAAGAACATGTATGTATATATGTGCATATGTGTGTATGTTTGTGTGTGCACACATACACATACATTTATCTTTTTTAATGGGGAAAAGGACTAAAGGTATAACCACCAAAGACTGAAAATAAATCAAAAGCTCCCCTGTACTCTCTTGGATGTCTCATCTCAGAAATTGGAGAAATCATTAACATATTTCAGGTTCAGTGTTCTCTGCAAACTACATACAATTTGCTTGTCAAAGCTGTTGTGAAGAAATCACTTTGCAAAATTTACATCGCTATATGAATGTTAACTAATGGAATCTCAGAGCTGGAAGGAAGCTCAGAGATGAATTAGTTCAACCAATCTCCCTTCATCTATAACATCTTGAGATCTGGTGTGAACACTCCCCTATTGAAAAGTAACACTTTATATTCAGTGTAAACCAAGCCAGTTCAGGTTTGAACAGTTTCAAAAGCATTAGGAAATCATTCCTCACATGGAGCAGAAATTAGATATTCAGCAACTCCTGTCTATTTCTTCTGGTTATGCCCTCTTAGACCAAGAAGGACAAGATCATTACATGTCCCATCTCCTCCAAGTCTTCTCTTCTTCAGTGCAGACTTTGCCAGTTTCTTTAGCTGGCACTCTGGTGGCACCATTTCTCATTTCCTTCTCATACTGTTCCTCTTTCTTGAGACACTCCCTCTTGCTGATTTCTTTCGCCCAATAATTGATATTGATTATGGTGTTTTAAATTTAACAAAATACTTTCATTACAAGAACCCCATAAGGTCCTTAGTACAGATGGGTAGAATAGGTATTATCACTATTTTACAGATGAAGAAACTGAGTCTGAAAGATCAAATGACTTTCCCACAGTTACACAAGTAAATTCCTGAGGTAGGAATCCAACAGTTTTATTTCCATTATAACACACTGCTATGCGCCCAAGAAGATAGTACAAACTGATGCTGGGAGACTTGAAGTCATGTGCCCTCACTGAATGTTCTTATCACTGAACCATGCTGACTACTCTCTCCATGTACTTAAAACATCCAGACCAGAGGATAGTTGAGACGACTCTATATTAGCTGGCCCTATTGTTTTAGCAAAAACATGAACACATTTCCATTGAATTATATTGATGGCTTGGATTTATTATCCAATGGTTAAATGGCCCAAGAAATAATTTTTTTTTATAAATAACTGACTGTATTTTCCAAGTGTTGCTCTTCTTAGGATGACTTCCCTTCAGGACTTACTTTCAAACCTTTTTCTCCATACTAAGATTGTTTACAATCTGTAATATCTGAACAAACTATTCAGAGAATATTACGATATTGTTCTTTACCTGAAACCATCTCATGGGATGCCTTACCAGATATGTGTTTTTTAAAGCAAACATTGAGTTTTAATATTTATAACCAACTCTATCTATATATCCACCTCACAATCTATGCATAAATATCCACATAATAAAATAAAACTCAGTAATCATTCACAAAAAATGAAAATTTAAAAATTATCTGTACCATTTCATAAAATATAGCTTTTACATTTACTAATGAAAGGAAAAAACCTCAAGCCTCTAGCCAACAAAAATAATTGGCCACCCAAGGAAGCAAACCAACTGATCATAATAGCTATTTTTAATAGTAGTTTGAAAATACATGTTATCTCAATGTAGTTCAATGTAATTTTAATTAAACAAATTTACAATAATGAGCTCAATAACTGCCTAGCTGTTTTCTTCAATACAATGAAAATTGGAAGGAAAGGGAACTTTCTTCATACTGTGAGTGCTGAGCCTGAGTAAAAGGACTACTTTAAATGGCCAAATAATACAATCACAAAGAACAAATTTTTAAAACTGATTAAATTTGTCATGGATTTATACTGCCCTGCTTGGGGTGAAAAGGGGGAGGAAGAGCAGGAGGAGAAGGAGGTGAAGCCAAAGATTAGAACCAACCTAAAGAAACACTTTAAAATGCCTGCAGTCCAAGCAGCACAAAAGACATCCCCAAGACAAATTTGGGTTGTACATTTCTGCAGAAGGGGGTAGAGCTCAAGTCAGGATACAAGGATCTATAGCATCATCTGACAGTTTTCTATTCTATTTTAATGAATTATTCTTGCTAATGAAGTATGTATGAAGTTCAGTAGTTTCTACCTGCTGAAGAAATAGATGAACACACTGTAAAGTTCTACACCCTAAGACAAAGTCCCCATCATGCTATCTCTACCCAGGAGAATAGAGCCCTTAAAACAGAAAGTATACCTTTTTAACACAGAGAAAGTTTAGGGAAAAAATTAATGCTAGCGATATAGAATCAATACTAAAAATAGAACCTGGCCAAGTACAACAACAATAATTTATGTAATAATTTATAGTCATTTGTGGATTAGCACTGTATAGTAAAATTCTGAGTCTCTCACTCATTATCTGTGAGCAAGTCACTTCTTCTGTCTAGGCTTTGGGGGTTCTATCCATAAAATAAATGCCTGCCTCACAGGTATTTACTGCATCTGCCTCATCTCTTTCTTAGACTTCAACTTTGCAACTGGTTCTATGTTCCTTTAGCAAGAGAAGGAGAACCAGAAAACTAGGTGTCTATTGACTGAGACGTCTAGATGGAATTCCTTTCCACCTCTACTAGTTTCCTACAGCTCCAATTTCCCAGTAAATGGAATGACAGACAGCCTGTGGGTAGTGATGCTATCTTGTATCTCCTGCATCTTCCACAGAATCCTTGAGAACAGGAACTGGGATCAGTCTCTTTTCCTAGATCTTCCTCCCGGTCACACTCAGTAACTGTAGGTATCCTCTAAGGGTCTTTGTCCCTTTCTTCTCCTCTCTCTGTACTATGATGGATAGATTATCATCACTAGACCAATATTTCTCAGATCTTTATATCTAGTCCTAACCTCTCTCCTGAGCTCATCTCAAATCCCCAGTTTGAATATCTTAAACTAGATATCACTTACAGTCAGCATGTGCAAAACAGTTTCTCTTCTCCTCTCCCTCCCTCCCCAAACTCTCCTCTCTCCCAAACTTCCCTGTTATCGTGGGTGCCACCATCTTCCCAGACACCCAGGCTTACAACCTCAGTGTATTCCTCTCTCATACTCAACTTTCTTTTCTCTCACTTGAAATTCCAACGAACTGTTTAAGGAAGTCTTGTTTATATTTTCATTACAACTAAATAAAGAAACAAACAACAACAAAAAACTAACTACAAAGAAACAGCTGAGCTGCAAGGATTCTCATACCAACCAAAGCAGAACGACAGACCCCAGTGAATCCCAGAGCCAGGTGTGGAGTGGGTTATGAGCTGATGCAGCAGTGGAACAGTCACAGGTTCTGGATACACACAAAGGGAGGAAACCTGCTGCACAAAAAAAGTTAGGACCCACCCTTTTTATTTGGTTCTAGGTAGAGTGCATACTTGTTTAATGGTACACAAGTTGGAAATGATTCAGAACCTATAAAAGAGCATACTGAAGGGAATACATGTCACAAATAGGTGCAACTGCCTGCAGTAGTCTTTCTCACTTTGGAAGGAAGGAAATAAGCGTTTAAGAAGACCTTACTATGTGCCAGGGACTGTGCTATGATCTTTTACTGGATGTTTTCTCATTTTATTCTTGCACCAACCCTGAGAGATGAACGCTATATTATTATTCCCATTTTACAGCTAAGGAACCCGAGGCTGGCTCTTTGTGATGTGATTTGACCAGGATCACACTGTTAACAAGGGTCTGGGGCTATTCAAACTCAGGTCTTCTTGACTTCCTGCCCAGGTTTCCATCTACTGTGCCACCTAGCTGCCTCAAGAAATTAATGGGCTCTTCTTCCACTGGCAACCCTTTCTTGACATTTTCCCCTTCATGCCTGTCCAATCCATTTCAACTTGCATAAATATATGGGTAGGGGAAAAAAGAAATGGGGCTGCACCTCAAAGAATGATTTGCCTCGGCCATATACCCTCTATGTCCTTAACATCTTCAGGGATGGTTCAGGTGAAAGGAACCTCGCTATCTTACCAGAGGCCCTTTCCCCCAAAAACTACTCCAGGCAACACAAAGGACAGTTAAAGATGACCAGAGGCAGTGGTTTGCAGAGCACCTCCCACATACCATCAGTTGAACATTTGGGAGAACGAATGACTATAATGTTGATGAAGGTGTTTCATAAAGCAACAGAGCATGAAACGACACAGCTCATTAAGCCAGTGGCCTGTGTTCTCTGCTAGCTGATGCCAAGCAGCCCCTTCTCCAGTGAGCTATGCAGGGCTGCTTGCTGCACCCTGGGACTCTGCCAGGTCGGCTGCTAAAGGTAATCCCCAAGAATCCTTCAGCAAATGCTGATGTATTGGTGAACCATGGAGAACAAGGCAATTGGGGGCTGAGCTAATTGTGTTTTAATTTGTCTAACACTGGCAGAAAATGGGGCAGCTTGCAACACTCAGTGAAATGTACCTTGAGGAAGGACAGCTTAAGATGCAGTTCACTCACAGGGAGAAGGAAAGGAAAGAGGAGGGGGTGTGTGTATGTGTGTGTGACACAACAGGAATGCCCAGGCTCAGAGCAGCTCTAAAATAGTCCTTTTTCTCTGCTCTCTCTCTCTCTGAATAGCAACAATACAGTGTTCTGATCCATACATTCTCACAGTTTACAGGGCTTTGGGATTTGTTGTTGTTGTTTTTTTCCTGAGGAAACCAAACCAAACCAAACCAAACCAGGAGCTTTTTGGACAGGCTCTGAGGACTTTAACCAGTCTCCTCAGCAACAGCACATTCTCAGTTCAGGGGCAGTCAACCCCTAGAATCCTAAAAACATTAGCCTTATGTCAATGTTAAGTAGGAATCTCTCTCTTTTTTTTAATACAATATTTCCTTCAGATAATTTGTAATTTTTCAACTGTCTACAACCAGGAGGCAAGAGATTTTATTCATTAACCAATGGGGCCATCTGGCTTCTCACAGGTCACACCATCCTTGGAATCAGATGCATGGGGAAGGCATTAGCTAGATCTGCTAATTGTAATAATAATAATAATAATAACAACAATAGTAATAATAATTATGCCTTCTGGCCATGTCCTATGCCCTTTTTACAGAGTATTTTTAGTTTTTCTCTGATTAAAAATTTACTCCTTAAGTACTAGGGAGAACATGGTTCACTTCTGCATGAGTTTTATATATTTCTCAGTCTGTTTCCTTCCTTTCCTTGAACTTCCCAGACACGTATTTGGCTGCCAAGTACAAGACTACTAACAATATTAGTTAGCATCATTGTTGGGACCTAGTTATATTTATTATGAAGGTTACCTCCTAAATGTTACAAACAATTTCTAATTTTTCAATGACGCTTAACTAGCAAGGAATAATAGTAGTTACTGATGCAGTTTGGATTTGCTAGGAACCCCAAAATATCAGAGCACAGGGTGGCATCTGCCTGGAATGACTTCACAAGTTCAAACCTTCTTCCAGTCAAGTGACAATGTTTATTGTGACACCAATAGTAGCTGATAAGGTTCCTAATGAACCTGCCATGTAATGGGGGTGAAACTGATGCTTATATACAAAAAGGATAGTGAAAGGTTCTTGATGGGATTAGGGAGTGGTACTGAAGTCTGGGGTGGGCCAAGTGAACCAGTGAAAGAACTATCAAGTAGACTCATTAGGTGATCTAGATGGGATTAAGGAGAGAACATTATCACAAGTAGTCTGGGGTGGGCCAAGAGGGGACAAAGAAAGGAATGTCAAGAAAGCTAATAAGTTTGATCTTGGTGGGTTTGTGCTGGATAGCCTTGAGACTTGAGGCCAGAGTGCTAACTGGACCCTGTAATTAGTGAAATCTCCTGTGTGGTCCCCTTCACCTGCCCCTGTGTTCTGATAAGATAAGATCGAGATTTCTAAAGGGAAGGCAGTTTGCTTTTGGGCTCCTCTCTGTCTTGCATGCAGTACCACCCCACACCTGCATTCCAGTAAAAAGGTGAGGGGGGCTTTCCAGAGTCCTCTTTCCCCCCCAGCCAAATATACAAGTGGTTTTATTTTAACCACTTTCACCTGTCATATTGTACGAATTTGTTACTATATAAACTCTGCTTAAACCAAGGCTTGGGACAGATCCAGGGACTCGTTCCTGGGCTGCCACTGGCCAGCAATAAACTGATGCCTCCTGAATTGACTGTTGGTCTCGGTCTCTAATTATTATTGCTCAGTATCTATCTCAGGCTCTGGTGGGCTATTTGTGGAGTTCCCAGTAATAGAGGCTGTTGAAATGTATGACTGGGGACTGGGTTGCTTTCAAAGACACAGTCCAGGGGTCCACTTCCCATCACCCTATCAATTATATTAACAGTAATAACAGTTAAAATGTATATCGCTTTATTGTGTGCTAAGTGCTTTACACAAATGAAAACATTTGAAGGTAAATTCACAAACCATCAACTCATCAACACTGTCCATTTTGTTTAGATCAAAATTTTCTTTTCCAAACTCAGGGCCCACTGGCTTCTCCATGAACATTTTCTTGTTCCATGTAGAGACAATTAAGACTGAATGGGGAAGGTGAAAAACTTCTCAGCCCATAAGGTTTCTTGTGGGAGCAGGCCAGAGTTTTGGCTTTCTCCTTCCTTCCCCCTTCTTCACTACTGCCACATCAGCATTAGATCTTTTAGGGGTTTTCCACTTCCACCTTTGCTTGGACCTTTTCCCCTCCCTCTTTAGCATTTAGGATGTGAACATTTGAATTGTTCAGATTGCTCAGGACCCTTCCCCCTTTCCCTTGCTGTCAATTAGCATTAAGCTTTTAGTCCCTCCCCCTTCTTCACCCTGGCATACTTACTTCCATCCCACTTACCACGCAGGCTTGAATGTGGAAAAGAAGGTACAAAAAGGTTGTGAGTGATGCATGAATAGTCCACCCACAAACTGACAGGCCACATCTGTTAACATCCTAACTCACTATCTATGCATTCAATATGATGGGGCACTAATGATGGACCCCTAAAAGACCCTGGACTTTTGGCCCAGGGCCCTGGCAGTTCTCCTGGGGTACATGGCCCCTCCTGGTTAATAATCCTTTCAACTTGCCCTTTGATTATGGCCCTCATTGTCTTCACCTGGCCCTTTGATTATGGCCCTCATTGTCTTCACCTGGCCCACATTAGCCCACCATTCCTTAACTCCATCTAGATCCCCTTCTCTGTTGCCTTCTAGTCACCCCAAGTTATTGTCCATGCTATAAAAAAGGTCAGTCTTGTCTACCAAATTACTCAGATTCTTAAAATCTGGCCAATATCACAGGTTCTTAAAATCTAGCCCACCTCAATGGTGCTTTAATAAACTTTGTCTCTGACTGAAAGAAGGCTTGGGTCAAATTCTTTCCAGGCAGGAGCTGCATCTTTTGCCCTTGAATTTCGGGGGTTCTCAGTACCTCTAGACTGCTTTGTATTCTACTGTTTCTTTGTATTCCCTACTGTTTCTTTTCTATTCATTCATGCCTGATTACTTCACTCACTTGGTAAGCACTTCTTGCTTTATGACAAACATATTCAGGAAACAGATGTCACTACCACAACACTGAATGAATGGCAAGCTGTCTGTGTTGCCCATGCATTGCCCAGGGATTCTCAACTTTAACACCAACTGGGATGAGAGGAAAAGGCTATCATATAGAGTTATTTCCCTAAAGTTATTTATAATCTAATGGCAGAGACAGGACAATGATATATTTAAAACACTCAAAGAAAATCCAAAACCCAAACAGTCTAACAGGTACACAATTAAGCTATAAAGACAAGAATTAGAAGGGAGAGGGAAGATGCATAGAGATTAGGTCAGAGCAACCTCTTATGCTAATTGAGGAACAATGTACTTGGCTTTTTGACTGAGTCCAAGTTTTATAGAATAAAGCCTTTTATTAAGGGGATTTGTTCTGTGAAGTTTGGATTGAGTCCAAGGGCAGCACTTGAAGACGCAGAGGGCCACATGTGGCCTTGAAGTCACAGGTTCCCCACCCCTGAACTACATGAAGGAGTCAAAAACTCAGAACTTTGTGTCTTTTCTCTGCCATGAAATTCTCCTTAGGTCATTTGTTTTAGCAGAGGATCAGATATGGCAATGAAGCAATTACAGTGTAGGTATGCAAGCATGTTCTTGCTTTACTAAAATACAGATAACCTTGAAGTGGTGCACAAAAATAAATAGTAGGCACAGCCTCTCCTGGTTCTGTGTTTATTGATTCCAGATGGAGACCACACGGAGCTAGCCAGGTTGTGTCAGGTCTGAGAAACTGACCTCCAATATAGGTAGGGTGTTCAGAAATCCAGAGCTGAAGGGAAGTAACAATGAACATCTAGTCCAACTCCCCCCAAACCCCATTTTAGCAGAAAACTGAAGTATGGGATATTAAGTGACTTGCCTAAAGTTGAAATCAGCACCTTGGGAGGTCCTTCTCAATCAGATGATTAATTACCTGAAGGCCTATCTAGGGCTCTGTTTGTCTCTCTAGGGAGTTCCTCTTTAGCTTTAGTTTGCTGTATCAGATTTGTGGCCTTAACCCTATTACGGCCTAACTACTCCCAGGCTATCACACCATTCCAGCCCAGAATACTGTCTCCCTCCTTTGAAGTGACAGCATTTAATGTCTATAACTCACTTAATATATGTCATATTTCTTGAATTATTCTCTTGTATATGTTTATGCCCTTCCTATTTCTTCAACCTAGACTACAAGCTTCTTTGACTTTATCTTATAAGCAAAGCAGAATCGCAGCAGCAGAAAGGAAATGTGAGATGCACAAATCGAGAGACATCTCCATCCCAAATGTTCAAATGGACTATCTGTGCCTGACCTATGGTAGTCTTCTGAATTGAGCTCGTCTTGTACAGATCAGCCACAACTGAATACGCTATACCTTGACTCCCAACATTGTGATGTCATTGGTCCTTTTCGAGTATGAAGGATGAAGAGCATGGCATGTAGCGTTATACTGTGGTTTTGAAGGAAAAGAATGCTAGACTTGGGAGCAATAGATTTAGGTTCAAATCTCAGCTCAGGACATTTAACCACTCTGAGCCTCAGTTTTACCATCTGTAAAGTAAGAATGATACTTGCACTACCAACTTCATAAACTTGTGAGGAAAGGATGTGGCCTTTAGGTACCTTTAGGGACTATAGAATGAGTTATTACTATTATAATATGTTGAAACTTATTATTATACATTAATCAAATATAATTAAAAATTGTTTATGGACCTTGATGTTGTTAAATTGATTGTACTGCTTTTCACTGGGGCTGTGGGTTTCAGATTGAGTTATTTCTTCTTGTCATCCAATTTTAAGTGATCTGTAACATCACTGGTAAGAAATATTCATACCTCTACTTGCCAAAGCTCTTCCACATCCTGGTGGACAGTTCAATAGTAAGTTGCCAAGACCAAAACATTATCAACTGGTGGCTGGCATCTTGTTTGAAGTGGCACTTGAATGAGGATATAATCCCTGCCATTTAATCGTTCTCAATCCCCCATGCTATGACCTCCCCAGATTTAGAAACCTTAGAAATCATCAAGCCCAAACTCTCAGTTTACAGATGAGGCCCTCTGGACCAAGGCCTTTTGAGCTTAATTCAGTGTTCTTTCCACTAGACCATATTACCTCTTGCTTACTAGAAAAGAAAACAAAAGAGCTTCCTGCTCTGCTCATTCCTGAAACACCTCCCTACACCAACACGTACTTCCCTGTCTGAGGGCAATGTGAGGCCACCCAGATGCTCCTGGCTGACCAGGGACAGGATTGGAAGGAGGACATAGTGACCATGGAAATGTGGATAAAGAGGGACCTCAAGGCCAGCCATCTCTATGGCCAGCTCCCCAAATTCATAGAGGGAGACCTGACTTTGTACCAGAGCAATGCCCTCCTGAGATATCTGGGGTGCAAACATGGGCTCTATGGAAATGATGATCAAGAACCTGCTCTCTTGGATGTGGCCAGCGATGGAGTGGAGGACCTCAAGCTCAAGTACCTTCTCCTCATCTATCAGAATTATGAGGCAGGCAAGGACCAGTATCTGCAGGACCTGTCCACCCAGCTGAAGCCTTTTGAGACCTTGCTGAAGCAGAACTAGGGAGGCAAGGCCTTTATTGTGGGGGACAAGATCTCTTTTGTGGATTACAACCTTCTGGACCTGCTGTTGATTCTGGCCCCAGGCTATCTGTACACCTTCCTCTTGTTTTCTGCCTATGTAGCTCAGCTCTCCTCCCAGCCCAAGCTCAAGGCCTTCCTGGCCTCACCCCAGCACACTGGTCTCCCCATCAATGGCAATGGCAAACAGTGAGGACTTGGACCTGACCCTTGCCTTGCAATAAAAGCTTTCAATACATTCCCCCCACAACCCCCCTCCCCAAAAGAAAAGAAAACAAGAGCACAGAAATAGAGGACCAAACCATAATTTAGTACTCCAGAGTAAGTAATCTGACTTGGCCACTTCCCTCATCTGTCTTGTTGTGTCACATTTCTCTAAGCTGAATGGCCTCAGGGACAGAAGGTGAACAAAATATTCCCATACTTTTCAAAGTGATGACCAAAGGTATAAATTGAAAAATGTGTTAACCTTTGAACTGTAGTTGTCACTCCACCCGATCATTTAAATGGACAGCCAGACACTTGACAAAGGAGTTCTGAGATTTGAACAAACTGCCTCCCTCTTCTCAATAGGCATCCATCCTCCTTCAGGATAGACAATGATTATGATTTGAGGTCAAAAAGAAATTTCTCCCTTTGGTATAGAACTGTGACATACAGTATACAGTCATTAAATTAGACCTTGTAACTAACACTACCTCAAATGTGACACATCTCACTAGTCCAACTCCTGGATTCTTTCAGAGGGCTAGTACCTGTGCCACATATATCCAGAGCAAGGCAGTCAGGAAATCAGTCAACAAATATTAAATTCTTACTGTATATCAAGCACTGTATTAAGTACTGAAGATATGCCTTGAGGGAACTTACTTTTAAATGGGGAAGACAACTTGTAAATACCTAGGTACATACAAACTATATACAAATTCAATGTAAGGTAATCTTGGAAGGGAAGGCACAAGTAGCTAAGAAGACCAAGAAAGGCCTCCTCAAGAAGGTAGGATTTGAGCTGAATCTTGAAGTAAATTAGGGACAGTAAGAAGCAAAGGTGTGGAGGGAATTGAAGCAGCTATGTGGAATAGTTGATAGAGTACTGGACTTAAAGTCAGAAAAATCTGAGTTTGAATTCTGCCTCAATGGGCCTGTTTCCTCATCCGTAAAGTGGGGAGTAAAATAACACCTCTCACAATATTATTATATTATTTAAGTTATTATGTTATATTAAGTTATAGTATGTTATTATGTTATATTAAGTTATATATATTATATATAATGTTATATTAAGTTATTATGATAACTTAATAGTTATTAAAAGAGACAACGGAAGTAAAACACTAGATACTAGATATCATTGTTTTTGTTGTAACCATGACTAGGGAGAGCATTCCAGCCCTGGAAGAAAACTGCATGACCATCATACAGACCACAGTCATTGATGTGACAGGATGATATAATCATAGACCTTAGAGGTCATCAAGTCCACCACATTTATTTTACCAAGAAGGGAAGAGGTCACATGTTTTCTTCAAGCTCACACAGGAAGTAAGTACAAAGCCAGGATTTGGTCCTTTGACTCCACATCCAGTGCTCGTTCCACTGTCCTATGATATCTCTCCAATTTTTGGCAAAAGAGTAGTCAGGGTTCTTTAGGACTATATGGAAAATCAATGTGCATGTAAGTATACAGGATAGGGAGGGATCATGTGAAAGAAAACTAGGGATTTTTACTGACTAATCAATAAGCATTTATTAGTCTCCTCATCTGTAAAATAAGGTTAACAATACTTGTAGTGCCTATCTCAGATCAAATGTTCGAGGATCAAAGCATTTGCAAAGTATCCCTCACACAATATAATAGAAGCTCAGCAGATATTGAGATGAATTCAAACAGGGGTTGGATGATCACTGGTCAGGACTATCATAGCAGTGATTACTGTGTAGGTGTGCAGTGAAACAGCTGCTCCCTGACAGCTCTTCTAGCTGAGGAGTGCAAATGAAGTTTTCGGTTTAGTGGACACAGACAGCATGCCATTGGAGAGACAGACACTATGATGTGCTGAGAAAAGTTCTGGCCTTAAATTTAGGAGTTCTGTGTTCAAGTCTTGGCTCGGCTTAATTGTTTAAGCTGAAGCGTGTTGTTTAAAACTGTGTGAGCCTCACTTTCCTCACCTACAAAATGACAATGTCTGAATGATTGACTGATTCAAAGGGCTACCATGAAAATAAAATTATTTAATGTATGGATATTGCAGGTTTTACAAACTATTACATTCTATTATTATTATTATTAACTCTCATGATAAGCTGAACCTCCTGAGTGTCTGTCAAAACAATTCCATTGGGTTGTTCCAATACTGGTTAGCTAACCTTTCAGTTACCTTTAGGAACTTCAGAAATTTGCCTGTAAAAAAATAGCATGATTAGGTATATGACCTGAGCTCACCCTTCCTCAACTATGTGTCTCTAACACAGCATGTTTACCTATATAAAGTGCAAAAATGGAGAGTTGGGGAAAGAGTAAAAACTATATACAGATTACATTCAGGAACAGGGTTCCTTTTATCCAATTCAGCTTGGTATGAGTTCATGCAAAAGCTAACTTCTAAAGGCATTTTCAACTTTCCTTCTGAATTCACTCATATCCACATCCACCTTCAGCCTGAGGCCAAAGTAATTTGTCTCAATTCTCTTGGTCCCAGAGGAAGTAAGAGGCTTCCTGTCTTGGTCCCAAGTTGAAATAGCTTTCCTCATAGCTACCTGAATTCTGATTCAGTGGCTTCCCTGGATTGTATTCACAAAATTTCTCTGAATTGGACTTTCTTTTTTCTAGTTATGTTGAGCTACATTTCCTCTAAAAGCTTACGTATTCTTTCTAACTTTAGAACTACTCTGAAAGTTCCAAGACTCTTTGCAAAGTCTTCCCACAAGCATTGCCATTTAAGGATTGCAATCTCCCCTCCTGGGTCCCTAAACCCACTTAAGTAATTTTTCTTACAAATACATATAATGGATACCTATTCAAAGGCATACAAATTTGCAGAAAGATATATAGATGGTTAGAGATACATGTATGTGTATCTGTATTTATCTAGAGATTAGATGTGCTAATCTAGAGATCAGCTGTGAATGTTCAGGTTAGAAGGGTTCCTAGTGATCATTTATTCCAACTCAATCTCAATGTGAAAGGAAGAAACAGAATCATAGATGCTAACTTGATTAAAGGTGATCAGTTAATGGTTAAGGAAGATTCCATGGCAGAAACAACCTTTTAGATATGCTTTCAAGGATGGAAGACTATACCCTCACCAACACACCTATATATGACACAGACACTGGGAAAGCAGTGAAGCAGAAAGGGAGTAGGAGTAGAAGATGTGGCAGTAACCTCAGGATCTAATGGCTCTTTTCTCAGAAGAGAGAGAAGGGGTATAGGACCAACAGGAAGGGTTGAACTAACTCCCTCATATTGAGAGTTCATAGAATTTTATAACTTAAAGGAACCTAGGATATCGTCTGATCTTCATTCTACACCAGCTACAATGGAATCCTTTACCTTATTTCATGTCTATGTGAAAGACATGGATTGCCAAAAACCCAAGACCTCCAGAAACTAAGTAAGGTTTAAAAATGTTGCATAATTAAAAGGGCAAAAGAGTGGGGCAGCTAGGTGGTGCAGTGAATGGAGCACCGGCCCTGGAATCAGGGGGACCTGAGTTCAAATCCGGCCTCAGACACTTAACACAAAAAACTAGCCGTGTGACCTTGTCACTTTACCCCAACTGCCCTCAAAAAAAAAAGCAAAAAAAAAAAAAAGGGCAAAAGAGCACTGAAGATGGGGGGAAAGTTGCAATTAAAGTTGACACCCTTGGAAATATTGTTTATAGTATGAAATTTATGTAGCTATAATACAGTGAACTTATGTATGGCCTTTCCCATTCCTTCTACCCCACCTGCTAGTGACTTTCTTTCTAAAGCTACCTTTCCTTTACTCTGCAGTTACATTTTATGTACTGATTTATGTATATGTTTTATCTCCCATTAAATCAAGGAAGATGGAGGAAATGCTGTGCAGATTAACTACTTCTCAAAAAAAGTATACGTAACGCATTTTTAAACTTAATCTGCACTTTTAATATTTTCTCTATCACTTTCCTGAATCTAAACAATCAATAAAATAATAAATCCTGATTTTATAGTGTTTGCTGATTTCTGAGGTATAAATGCTTACACTGAAAATTTGACAGCTGGCTCTCAAGAGTTGGTTTGAGCAGGCACATCTTGGGACACCCTTAGTAAGGTACAGAGTAGGAACAGTGAATGAAAGGGCTAGAGATGACAGCAAGGAATGATGGGCAGTGGATTCTAGGATAGGGTGGCAAGGTACCCAACAAATATTTAAAACCATGAGCCTGAAATCCTCAAATACATAGTTTTTTTGTTCATTCATTGAGTACAGAATTTAAATTTGCAGTGAAAATATGCACTACTATGTAATCCTTTGATATATTTTAGACTCCATTTTGTGATCTGGGGTCCATCTTGTAACTCCCACTTGTGATGCAGTTTTACTTTGCAGGGGAAACTTATTAGGGGGTTGGCTGAATTCCCTCTTATCCTGGTACCTTGGCTTTTCCCGAACTGTGGAGCTAGATAAGTGTTCACTGTCTATAATGGTTATGGGAATTTGAAGATCTTCCCTGATCCTTAACAGGCCATGTAATCATGTGGAGCCCAAGGGGGCAGGAGCTTGATAAAAGGATAGAACAGGAAGGATGGAGCAGAAAGGAGCAGGAGAGAGAGACAGAAACAAAAAAGAGAGAGACAGACAGCTTGCTGGAAGCAAGCAGCATGGAGCCTGAGCACCTAGTATGAGTGAGAGACAGGCATTCTTGCTTAAGGGAGGCTGTTCTGTTTTGAAGGCCTAATGGACGGAAGGCTTGGGAATGTTAGTGTTTGCTGCACTGGATATGTGTACCAACTTCTTGGCTGCTATGATGGATTTGGCTTTCTGGTGTTTGAATAAATGCTTTGGTTCTGTCTTCCATGTGGAGAATCTGTTACATTTTGTGATTCACAACTACACCACCATATTCATAGCCACCATGGGCACTGGCATTATATCTCCTAACCTGTTTATTGGTATAAGGCCATCAGACCATCTCTTATCCTGTTGTTTTTTTTTCCTTGCATAAGTCATCATTGTCAAGATGATGAAGGTCAGAACATTGGGTGGGCTTTCTTTTACTCTGAACCTAGGAGACAGGCCCCACTGCCTGAGATGGCCAAACTCAAAACAGTGGGCAGGCCTTTGATTACCTTGAACTTGGAGATAGCCACCTCTCCTCAGTACTCCCCTTCTCCTCCATATCTGGAAGGATATCTTTGAAGAACACTATAAAAATATCATTCAAATACTTAGTCAGAAGAGCAATCACTGTCAGTCCCTTGACAGTATGGTTGTCTTTTACTTTTAGTTGATGCTTGAGGATCTGCTCTTTCTTCCCACAGATATTAACTAATTCCCCAAGTGGCATACCCTGTCTCCTTCATATTCTTCCTTTCTTCTCTTCCCTATCACTTATTATAGGTTTCCATACTTGCAACACTGGCCTCCAGATCTTGTTTACATCCAGGAAATAGATTGTCCTGTGACAATCACAGGGAAGTATCTCTTTTAGTTCTTGCTGGCAAGATTCTTGCCAGACTACTCCTTAATAGGCTGACCCTTCACCTGGAAGATGGTTATCTACCTGAGAACCAGTGTGGCTTCAGAAAGGGCTTAGAAACAGTCAATATGGTGTTTGCTGCCCAAAACTCCAGGAGAAATGCCAAGAGCAGAATAGGGGTGCCTGTACACAACGTTTGTAGATCTGACCAAGGCCTTTGATACTGTTAGTACTGAGGGCTTATGGAAAATTATGTCAAAATTTGGTTGCCCAGAGAAGATCATCAGCCTTGTATGTTAATTTCAAGAAGTCATGCTTGCCTGGATTCTAGATAACGGACAATGCTCTCGTGCCTTCCAATCACTAATGGAGTAAAACAAGGCTGTGTGCTTGCTTCCATGATTTTTAGCATGATGTTTTCAGTCATGTCAAATACTTTCAATGAAAATGAACATAGCATCAAGGTTAGCTATCACACTGAAAAGTGCTATAAGCCAAGACCAAAGTGGAGGGAGTGTTGTTGCATGATTTTCTGTTTGTGGATGATTGCGCACTCAATGCAGCCTCTGAAGCTGGGATGCAACAAAGTATGGATCAATTCTCTGCTGCTTATGCTCATTTTGGTCTAATAATGAACACCAAGGAAACAGGTGTTCCATCAGCCGCCACACCATCCATACGTGCAACCACTGGTTACAGCAAATGGAGAAGTTTTGAATGTTGTAGATAAGTTCACTTACTTTGGTAGTGTACTTTGCAGGGATGTACCCACTGATAATGAGGTTGACATATGCATTGCCAGAGCTAGCTCAGTATTTGAGAGGTTTCAAAGGAAAGTATGGGAGAAAAGAGGTATTAGATTGACTATCATACTGAAAGTCTACAGAGCCATGGTGCTGACTTCATTGTTGTATGCCTGTGTCTACCAGCACCATGCCAGGAAACCGAATCGCTTCCATTTGAATTGTCTTGGGAAGATTCTGAAGATAACCTGGCAGAATAAGGTAACAGACACTGAGGGCCTTACATGAACTAAACTGTCAAGCATTCAATCCCTGCTTCAGAGAATGCAACTCTGATGGGCTGGCCACGTTGTTCAAATACAAAATGTAAGCTTGCCAAAAAGACTGTTTTATGGAGAACTCACACAGAATAAGCATTCATATGGTAGTCAGAAGAGTAATACAAGGACACTCTCAAGGTCTCAATCAGTTTGGAATTGATTGTGTAACATGGGAGACCCTGGCACAGAACCTCTCAGCATGGGGTGCCCACATCAGAGACGGTGCTGTGATCTATGAGCAAAGCAGAACCGTAACAGCTCAAAGGAAACGCAGGATGCACAAGTTTAGAGTATCTACCCCAAATGTTCACACTGACTATTTGTATGCAACCTGTGGTTGAGCACTCCGAGTTCCTTCAGTCTGATCAGAGTCAGACACATTGAAACCAGACTCTAGCAAAGTGATGTCATTTTGGTCCTCTTTGAAAATGAAGAACAACAACCAACATCCACCACCAACTGGCAGCAATAAGTATCAATGGGATCCTAATAAAGCCTCATGTAATAACTACTGGAGTTGCCCCTTCTTGTCAGAATCTAACTGAACCAGCTTGAAGGGTAATAATCTGAGCTTGGGCCACTTTTATATCATCTTAGCTCATGGGCCATTAACCAAACCTGAAACTGAGTTTGCAGGCAGCTGCACCTCCACAGATGGACAGGAGGTCCTTACTGCTACCCTCAAGCAAGTGCTAGGACAGAGAACCGCATGCTTCAATGGCAGAGAATTCTCCCTGCTTAGATTCCTGCGGTTAGCTTCATGAACAGGATAAAAGAGCAAGGGCTGCAGGTCTGAACCCCATGCCTGAGTGACAGGTAATTCTTCTCTCATGTCCCTTAGATTTACGAGATCTTGACCAGAAATCTTGGATATGACTTCTGTACCCCAGTGGAAGGGAGTTAATCCCCTATTGTGTTCAAGGCAAGTCTTGTACCCCTATCAATACAAGGTCCACACACATAAGACTTCACAAAATCTGAAGGTATCAATGTTAGTTGAGATAGTTTAATGTTTTCAAAGCATTCATTACTATACTTTACCTTCAAAAGCAAAGGCTATAGAAAGGGGTCATGACCGTGTTGCCAAGAAGACTTGGGTTTATGTCATTCTTCTGAGATATTCTAGTTACATGATTTATTTAATTATATATCTATTAATCAATCATGATATATTTAACCTCTTACTGCTCTAGACAACTCTTTAAAACTTTCTAATTGCAGAGAAGGTGCCAACCTGCATTTATAGAGGGAATGTCCTAATCTGGGAGAGTTCCCTATGTCAGTGAAAACACAGACCAAGTGCCTAAATACTATTTTAAAAAATGAGGATTAATAAATTAGCTATAAATTTCTCTCTATCTCTACGCTTTTAATGTGGAGCTGAATAAGAACAAGACAAAATTAGGCATCTAATTTTGAAACAATATCTGAGGTATAGTCCAATCTCCTACATCTTCTACTACTATATTTGAGCTATTTCATGATAGGAATTCATAATCAGAATTAAGACTTTGTAGTAGAGGGTGTCTCAAAGTCTTAGTGCTTAACACTATACCAGGACTTTTGGCAAACTCTTCATACTTAATCAAAGAAAGATATGGCATCATTTGTTCAATGTATAAAGAAAGGAAAACATAATAAAGTCTTTTGGAAAGATTTCAACAAGGAGGGGTAGGGCACTAACGGAAATTTCTGATGAATTTTCAGGTTTAACAACAAATTCAGTCAACTGTAACATTATCATTCCCTGAGAATTCACATTAAGCAGTTAAAAACTATATGTAGTAAACAGATGTTCATTCTCAGAAAATCACTGTCATCTACATATAGTGAAGAAATATATTAAAAAACTTTACTTACTTTGGATGTTCGAACTTATCTATGAGATCAACCTTCTCTACCAGGTCCCCTCCAATGGTTCGTACTAAGTCATAGAAATCATTCTCAGAGTAATTCTGAGAGGGTAGCCAGAAGGAGATGTCATTCACCAAAGCTGGATACTTGCTAAGAGGCTAAAAAAAGAAGTTAGATGAATTTTCAATGTGGAAGGGAAACATTCCAAATTTTCATGACAAGTTTCAATTGACTTACTGGGAAAAGGTAATAAATCCTTAATTCACTTTCTGTATTTTGAGAATAAAAAAAGCTTAAAGGACAAATTCATCTCAAAATTTAGATAATTTCATTATGAATACAAAAGATTCTTATCATAATTGTATAATATAAGCATATATTAGATTTATAGCTTCTCTAATGGTCAATTTAGTATTAAAGCAGTTTGAATTTATTATATTGAAAAATTTCTCATTTGAATGCTAGAGAAGGAAAAAGGTTCAATTTAATTAAGAAGAGATTCATTAACTGCCTATGATACTTTTCGGAAACCTTCTTAATTTAGAAATAAGTAGTTGTCTTTACAAAATGGATATTTCAATTAGTAATACTTTCATTATTTGTTACTTATAATTATTTATTAAAATAAAATACTGGGCTATTAGAAATTTTTTTTAAATGGGATTACTTCTCAAATTATGCCTTTAAGAAAAAGTATCATAAGTATGAATACTGGCATCTCTTTCCTCTGACTTCTTTGTGTAAGTTTTCTCTATATTCAGTCTCTCATTATTTCATCAGCAATGTGTTTAAATATTAGAGAAGTTACTGGCCTTCAGAAGGGAACATGGTGAACAGGACAACTTTATTTTTTTTTTCAAGTGATTTGTTTATTTACTTTTAGTTTACAAGATTCAGTTCCAGAATCCCTCGAGTTTCAAATTTTCTCCCCTCCCTTCCCCTTACCCCCCACCTATGGCGGCATGCAATCAAGTATAGGATCTGCAAATACTTTCACAATAGACATTAGTCTGGTTGTATAGAAGGGTTGTAACCAATGGAGTGAACAATGGGAAAAAAGAAACAAATCCAAACATGGAAAAGAATGATAGAATGTAGACTGCTTCAGTCTCCATTTAAACTCTGGTCTTTCTAGATCTTTCTCTGAAAGTAGATATCTCCTTCCATCTTGAGACTTGTAGAGTTGTCTGAAAACTGTGTGTTGCTGAGACGAGTCCAGTTTATCAAAATTGGTCATCACACAAACAATGTGTCTGTGATTGTGTACAAATTTTTCCTGGCTCTGCTCTTCTCACTTAGCATCAGTTTGTATAAGCCTCTCCAGGTAAATATGAAGTCCATCTCCTTCCCATTTCTTATAGCACAATAGCATTCCATTACATTCATATACCACAACTTGTTTAGCCATTCCCCAACTGATGGGCATTCCCTTAATTTCCAGTTTTTTGCCACCACAAAGAGAGCTACAATAAATATTTTGGTACATATAGGTCTTCCTCCCACTTCTATGATCTTTTTGGGATACAACCCCAGAAGTGGTATT
>CM053594.1:132046709-132100886 GCA_028646575.1 Pseudocheirus occidentalis | reverse complement strand
GCATTCCATTACATTCATATACCACAACTTGTTTAGCCATTCCCCAACTGATGGGCATTCCCTTAATTTCCAGTTTTTTGCCACCACAAAGAGAGCTACAATAAATATTTTGGTACATATAGGTCTTCCTCCCACTTCTATGATCTTTTTGGGATACAACCCCAGAAGTGGTATTACTGGGTCAAAGGGTATGCAATTGTTTATAGCCCTTTGGGCATAGTTCCAGATTACTCTCCAGAATGGTTGTATCAGTTCACAGCTCCACCAACAATGCATTAGAGTTCCAATTTTTCCACATCCTCTCTAGCATTTATCATTTCCCTGTTTTATCATCTTAGTCAATCTGACTGGTGAGATGTGGTACCTCAAATTTGTTTTGATTTGCATTTCTCGAATCAATAGTGATTTAGAGCATTTTTTCATATGCTTATATATATGTTTAATTTCTACCTCTGAAAATTGCTGAACAGGACAACTTTAAAAGTTATATGCTGAATTTGTTTTATGTTTAAAGAGGAAAAAAAGTGTAATATAAGTTCACAGTTTTATGTTCTGTTTTGCATGTAGAAATACTTGGTTATTTGGTGCTAAATTTAAATTTGAAAATTAAAAAGACAAATTACTGGCCTTTTATAAACGGCTCCCACATATACTGCAATCTGTGTATAAAGGTTTTGGTCTATATAGGCTATTATCTCAATCAAAAATCATATCTCCATTCTGAAATGTTTTATGGCACAACTGAGAAATCCTAAGTGAATACCAGATAAAGCTGTAAACTTGTTAGGAGGACAAATATATACAACGAATTGATTTATGCTGCCTGGGTAACTATAATATAAGCCATCAATGAATACCTGATAAGGAAAACAGCACATTTAAATTAACACATTCTCTAGGGAATCAGATAGTGAAACAAAAATGATTACTCAACTTGAAATATGAATAAAGTTGTCAAACCAATCCACTGGATTGGAACCCCAATTTAAAACTTGAACACAATAAAGCTATCATATAGGTGTGCATGATAAAATATCCCTGCTAAGGAAGATGGGCTCCATTTCCTCTCAAAGGAGTTGGGCTGCAGTGCTAAATAATAACCACAACTGTTAGAATGAAACATTCTCACTCAGGTGGTTTTTCTCATGTTCACCTACACTATAGGATGAGACCCCAATGTCCTATGATCAGCATGAAAGCTTAAGTAGTTTTTAGAGACATTCATTATTATTCAAGAGGGGAAAATAGGAAAGCACGCGTGCGCGTGTGCACACACACACACACACACACACACACACACACCAATCTACTCCTTAGCTAATTCATAAGACATAGTGAATTGAACTAGAAGCAACAGAGAGTATGGGCAAAGGGACAGGGATGAATAGAGGAATAGGGGCTTGATCACTGGGGCATGGCATACCTCTGTGTCAGCAGTCATATGACAAATTGAATTGCTCTGGGAGGATAATGGATTCAGGGAGAGAACTAGCTCCCAAGACATACATTTTTCTAACATATGAGAAAACTTAAGTGCCTAGTGAGGAAATTTTTTTTAAAAGTTACACAAAAAAAGTTTTCATTAAATTTTTTTTTGTATTCCCCCTGCCCACCATATCTGACCACACAACATGCTCTTTGTACTACATATGCTTCTCTGTTTAGAGGTTCTATCTACCCTTTTGCCCTATGTGTGCGTCTGGCAGATTTATCATTACACAACAAATATCCTGAAGGTAATCTGCCCCAATCTTTGTACCACCTCCTGCCCCTAACAATGTCTTATACATAGCAAATGCTTAATTAATGAATTTAAATATAGTCCAGCTTCCTCATTTTTTGGAATAGGAAATAGATCCAAAGAGATGAAATAATTTGTGCAAATTTACAGTTGTGGCAAGGTACATTTTCAGAGTAAGCAATCAAAAACCCAAGTCTCAATGTCCTTTTCTCAACCTCCCAATTTTCCTTAAAAAACAAACAAAAAACTTAAGCATCATTCCTGGTTACTAGTCATGTAAACAACAAACTGCTTGGCTAGACATTTTCTCAAATTCTCGTGACCTCTCTAACTTTTTCAAGCCAGAAATTTTGTGCCAAAGCTTAAGTAACTTCAGTTGTCTCTTTGGTATAGGACATCCAGAATCTAAAACAAGGTAAAACAAAACAAAACAAAATCTAAATCCAGGAACCCTGAGCTCACTCAGCACTCCTCCCCCAAATCCAATATTATTGGCACCAAGACTGGTCTAGTAGACCCAAGAAGATGACACAGGTTTACATTAAAACTCACTTCTACATCAAAACTCACCCCTCTAGCTTCCCCTCCCCTCTTTCCGGTGCCATGGAGACCTCGGTTCAACACTGCAGAAGTTTGCCTGGGCCTTAACAGCCAGCTTGGCCATAGCCCTGCAAAGACAAAAGCCTGCTGGGGTCAACAATTCAGCAGCCCCAGAGCTGCAAAGCTCTGAATTGCCAGTGCAGGAGGAAACTGGCACTGAACTGCTGATGCTGGGTCAGAGAACTGAGAAACAGAAAAAGTGGAACAGATTGAGAGGGCTATGTAGCACTCTACAAAGACTGAGGGGGGAAAAAGCATAGCATCCAGCTAGAGACAGTTCAAAGTTGACCACCCAAAAGTCGGATGGGACAGAGACCCAGTCTGGTGAACTGTGAACACAATGTGGGAGAAGACTGAGGTGCTTTGAGAGCCAGTTCCCAAAGAAATCACAATCAGACAGAAGGGAGTCAGGAAGTGAGAATGAAAATAAGAAGGAAAAAAAGACTGATAGGAACAAAGATTTCAGAAAGAAGGAACCTCAAAGATTTGAAGATAAGTAGATATATCAACAGGAAAAACAGTAATAACAGAAGGAAATAAGGGCTCTGGATTTAAAAAGCATGTTCATGTATCTATGAAAAAATATTGTAAAATAAAGAAAAATGATTCAATACTTTTTTCCTTTCAAATATTTGGTTTTTCCCCCCCAATTACATATACAAAGTTTTAAACATTCATTAAAAATTTTTTTTTGAGTTCCAAAATCTCTCCTTCCCTCTCTAACCACCCCTTCATTGAGAAGGCAATTAATTTGATATAGGCTATATATGTGCAGTTATGCAAAATACATTTCCATATTAGTCATGTTGTGAAAGAAAACACAAAGCTTCCCTCCCCCCCAAAAATACCCAAGGAAAGTAAAGTAGAAAAATAAACAACAACAACAAGAAAACATGCTTCGATCTGCATTTAGACTCCATCAATTCTTTCTCTGAAGGTTCATAACTATTTTTATCAAGAGTCCTTCAGAATGGCCTTAGATCATTGTATTGCTGAAAATAGCTAACAGTTGATCATCATACAATATTGTAACTATGTACAAAATTCTCCTGGTTCTGCTCACTTCATGTAAATCTTTCCAGGTTTTTCTGAAAGCATCCTGCTCATCCTTTCTTATAGTATTCCATCACAATCACATAACACAAGTCATTCAGCCATTCCCCAATTGATGGGTATCCCCTTAGTTTCCAATTCTTTGACACTACAAAAAGAGCTGCTATACATATTTTTACATTTATAGGTCTTTTCTCCCTTTTTTCCATCTCTTTGGGATGCAGACCTACTAGTGCTATTGATGAACCAAAGGATATGAATTGTTTTATAGACTTTCGGGCAAAATTCCAAATTGTTCTGCAGATGGTTGAATCAATTTGCAACTCTACCAAAAGTATTAGTGTCCCAATTTTCCTACATCCTTTCCAACACCTATTACTTTCCTTTTTTGTCATATTAGTCAATCTGATAGGTGGGAAGTGGTACCTCTGAGTTGTTTTAATTCACATTTCTCTAATCACTAGTGATTTAGGCAATTTTTCATATGATTATAGATAACTTTCTTTGTCTAAAAACTGCCTGTTCATATCCTTTGACCATTTATCAATTGGAGAATGACTTACAGTCTTACAAATTCGACTCAGTTCTCTATATATTTGAGAAATAAGACCTTTATCATAGACACTTGCTGAAAATTCCCCCCATTTTCTGATTTCCTTCTAATTTTGGTTGAATTCATTTTGTTTGTGCAAAGCCTTTTTAATTTAATGTACTCAAAATCATCCATTTTACATCTTATAATGCTCTCAATCTCTGATTTAGTCCTAAATTCTTCCCCTTACCCATAGATCTGACAGGTCAACTATTCCATGCTCCCGTAATTTGTTTATGGTATTATCCTTTATGTCTAAATCATGTATCCACTTTGACCTTATCTTAGCACAAGTTGTGAGACGTTGGTCTATACATAGTTTCTGCCATACAACAGTTTTCCTAGCAGATTTTTATTAAACAGTGAGGTCCTGTCCCAAAAATTAGGTCTTCGGATTTACCAGATACTAGAATACTATGGTCATTTACTCCTGCAAACTGTGTACCTAATGTATTCTGCTGATCATTTTTTAGTCAGTACCAGATTGTTCTGATGATTACTGCTTTCTAACACAGTTTGAGATCTGGTATAGTTAAGTCACCACCTTCTTTCCCCTTTTTTAATATTGTTTCTCTGATATTCTTGACCTTTTGATCTTCTGGGTTAATTTTATTATTATTTTTCTAGCCCTATAAAATAATTTTCGGTAGTTTTATTGGCATGACACTGAATAAATAAATTAATTTAGGTAGAATTGTTATTTTTATTATGTTGGTTCAGCATATCCAAGAGCAATTAATATTTTTCCAATTGTTTGGATCTGAATTTATTTGCATGAAAAGTGTCTTATAATTGTGTTCATACAGTTCCTGCATTTATCTTGGCAGGTAGACTTTCAAGTATTTTATATTGTCTAAAGTTATTTTTAAATGGAATGTCTCTTTCAAAATGATTCGATACTTTATGTCCTGCATAGCAAAAAATAATGAGCAGAATGGAAAAAAATAAGAAAGCATGAATCAACAATGCCAAGTTTCAACAACAACAACAACAAAAAAAAAAACGAGAGAATAAAAGATTAGGAATATAAATACAGAGATGTGAAGGAAAACCTAGAAGAAGAAAAACAAAAACCAGTAACATTAAAAGAAAATATGCTTGAGGTGCAGCTAGGTGGTACAGTGGATAGTGGACAATACCTATAATAACTGGTATTGTTCTGGGAGTGAGAAACAATGGAAAGGGAGAATCCATGGGGTAAACCCTATAAAATGGGGGCACAAAACACCTAGAATGGATACCTTAGAAGCTTGAATAATGGTGAATACAGAAATAAGAGATAAGAGAAAAGAGCAAATAATTACAAGAGTCATGAATCAAAGAATGAGGGTCTAGAAAATAGAAAGAAAAGGTAGAAAATGAAGAGATTAAGAAAAATTCTTCTTGGAAAGGTATGCAAAAATGAAATTAAAAACAAAGAAACAGGACTAACTGAAGGGTAGGAGAGGGGAGGAAAAGGGAATATCAAATAAGAAGAGGGCACCAGAGGTGAAAGGAAGAGAGCCAGTGGGAAGAGAGTTTAGGGAAAAAAAAAGATTAAAGTAATTGAAGAAACATAATACCGTGTTTACAGCAGAAGAGGAAATCTGAAATGGAAAAGCTTCTACAAAGATAATATTAATGCACCTAGGATATGAAAGAAAGTGGTTGAATGCGGGGGAAAATTATATCACATTCCTCTGATAGGCTTTGTTATCCAAGATATGTCAATAATGAGTAAATATTTATGATTTATAGTCATTCTTCAATAGATAATCATTCTCAAAAGAACTGCAAAGTATTTACAACCACATGAAAAATGCTCCAGACCACTAAAATTTAGAGAAATGCAAATAAAAACAAGCAAGAGATTTCACTGCACACCCAGCAAATTGGTAAAAATAACAAAAAATGGCAACAGTCCATGGTGGAGACATTGTAGAAAGATAGGCACAGTAATGTATTGGTGGATATGTGAAATGGTATAATCATTTTAGAAAGTAATTTGGAATTATGCAAATATGGTGACTAAAATACCCATGCCCTTTGAACCATTTTGGGCTTATACACCAAGGAAGCCATCAGTATTAAAAAAAAAGTCCTCATATACTCCAAAATATTTATAGCAGCACTTTTTGTGATAGCTAAAAATTGAAAACAAAGTAAATGCCCATCAATTGGGGAATAAGTAAACAAATCGTGCATGAATATAAATTACATATTACTGTATTATAGGAAATTATGTCTGTGATGAATACAGAGAAGCATAGAAAAATTTCCATGAGTTGATGGAGAATGAAGAAACAGAGGCAAGCAAACAATACATACAATTATCAATGACACAACAACAAGTCAAAAGTAAATGTAATAAAATTATGAATTTCATATGGGACTCAAATGAAGAGATATGAGAAGATACCTCCAACCTGCTCCTTTGTGGAAATGAGTGGTTCACAGGTATGACATACTGCACATATTTTTAACTTTTTCAATATACCAATCAGTTGTGCCTATTTTTTTCCTCTCCAGAAAACACTATTTGTCATAGGGATAGCTACCAGCGAGGGAGGAAGGAGGAGAATACATGGAATTCTATGATAATTTAAGAAACAGAAAAATCAGTATAAAATTATTTTAAAAATAAGCATTACTTATCAGAAACCAAAGTGAAGTGATGATCTTGCATTTAGTTCAATCGAAATTTTTTAAGTCAAAACTTTGTATATAGTACTAAGAAAGGTAAATTTAGATAACTCAAGTGTCTCTTCTTCAACAGTGTCCCTTCCACTAACTTTAATTTTTCTTATTGTATCACCATCGTTTCTGTGACCTAGGCTTACAGTCTTGCAGTTCAGAGCTCTCCTGTATCCCTATCTCATTCTACCTGATTTATACTAATTTGTGTATATACTACATTTTTCTCACACCCTCATTCAGTAGATTATAGGTTCCTTGAGGATAGGGACCCTGTTTTTCACCTTTGTAATCTCAGTACAGTACCTAGGACAGTGTTTATTAAGCACATAGTAGGTACATAAGAAATTTTTGTTGACTGAGTAGTTGAGTAGATAAAAAGGAAACTACCTAGAAGCTATTTGGGGAAGGAACAAAGCTCAATTTCCAAATATGCCAAGTTCTTAAATACTTCTCTTTCTCATGGCAGGCAGGTAACAAGCATTTGTTAAGTACTTACTATGTACGCCAAAGTCAGTGCTAAGCACTGGAGAAACAAAACAAGCAAAAAGATAGTCCCTGTCCTCAAGGGGCAAATATTCCAACAGAGTAAGAAATAGCTAGAAAGAGGGAGGGAAAAGGAAGAGAAAGTACCTATGGGGGCAAATTCCATTTCTGGATCTATCCATGTTCAATTTCCTTCCAATTTATTCAATTTCATTCTATTTTACTCAACTTAAATTTTAGGTATTAAGGGCTGGCACTGGATTTGAAAACAGAATTGTCTACTTGTGATAAAAGCACTATTTGATTTTGTTTTAAAGCTTTTGTGGGTTTTTTTTTTTCCCTTCCTTCTAAAATGTTCAGGAAAAAAAAAAAAGACATGACCTAAAAAAACAAAACCAAAAACTAATGACTAAAGGAGGTCAGCCTTCTATTCCTCTCCCTTCCCCTAAAAATGTGTATTTGGGGGAGACATCGGACTAGATCATGAAAAATCTTCAGCATTATCTCCAAAGTAGCTCTTCTAAGAGCCTTGAGCTTCAAAGATGAGGTGGGATCTGGAAGGAATGACAATGCTTAAATAACTAGGTTGCTTTTTTTCCTCCCTCCTTGGCTGGTTAACTGACAGATAAGACTCAAGAGGCCTGGAGCAGAGAGAAGGACCCATGGATGAAAGTAGAGGTAAACTAAATTTCAGAAATCCACACCTGGGAAAAGTCTAGATTGCTTTCTTGCCCAACACTACCTTCATAGCACCACTATTTATTTGGTGGCAGCTGCTCAAATTCAGAAAGCATAGAGCCCAGGCTTAAGACTGGCCTGATATATTCAGTATTTAAAGTGATAGGCTACTTCATAACTGACTTATCATTAACCTAAACCTGTTAATATTTAATTTCGTTCATTTTTACAAAACACTGGGCCCTGGATTTTGATATGAAATTAAGTTCAATTTGCTTTTTTACTTCCATACAGTGGTAGCATTGACAGAGGCCCTTTGTAACAAGTTCAGGTTTTACAGCTTAAAGAAAACTGATTGAGACAATAAACTGAACTATTCCCATTACATTTTTGTCTTTCAAATCTCAATTAGAGATTTACTTCTCCATTTGTTGTGCATATTTGTTTTTACTGTTCTAAAAGACTCTTTGTACTATGGTGCTCAATAAACTGAGAACAATTTGGTAAATGCAATAGAATCATAGAATTAAAAGGGATTGCATAGATCATTCAATTTCATTTCATTGAACACACATTTATTAAGCTTGGAATATTTGCAAGGTCTCTTGATAGCTTTTGGGAATACAAAGCCAACACAAAACCCTTGCTGCCCTCAGGGAGCTCATTTCTGCTGGGAAATAAGGGGAACAACAAGTATACCTACAAGAAACCTGAGGTCACTTGAAGAAGAGACCACTAAAAAATGGGGGAGAGGGAGAGGTTTCAGAGAAGAGGAAGCATATGAGTCCATGGATATAAAGATTCTAAAGAAGAAAAGGACAAGGGATGTCATTTCAGGAATGAAGGGTGGTATCCTGTGCAAAGGCAGTGATGGGAGATGTAAGATAGGAACAGCTAGTAAGGTGTGGCTGGAATGCAGACTAAATGAAGAGGAGTAACAGGAAAGTCTGGGAAGTTGGGTGGCTAGAGCTAGGTTGTGTAGACTTATAATTGCCTACCTTGAGAATTTGTATTTTATCCTAGCACTTGGAGGAGTAAATGAAGGTTTTGTGTGACAATGGTTAGTTAGGAGTTGATAAGGAAACTTACTAGATGTGGAGTGTGAGAAAGAGAACAGACCCACTGATGACTCAGGTTATTAACTTGTATTTGTGAAGGTCCATTTAGGAAGAGATCTAGGCAGAGGCATCACTCAAATAGAAAGGGGAACATAAGGATCCATAAGGTTTACAGCCATATTGACTTCAAAAGACACATATTAATATTATTTATTTTCTATTGTATTTTTACGTAGTTTGTTAAATATTTCCCAATTACATTTTAATCTGATTCAGAGCCATGAAGGAGTGTCGTGGGTCCTCTTGTAGATCAAACGCAACAGAACCATGAATCTCAGCTTTAACTTTTCCCTAAATGGATATTGCTCAAAGAATTCCAGTAGTGAGGAACTCATTACTCTTGGGAGATAACCCATTCAGTTCCACTTTGTATAGTTCTAATTGTTAAAAAGTTGTGCTTTATAATGAACTGAATCTCATTTTTTTTTCTTTTCTTTTTTCAGTAACTAACATCCACTAATCACAGCACTACTTACTGGGTCCAGAGAAAGGAAACCTAATCCCTCTTCTACACTACAACCTTCAGATATCTGAACCTGGTTATCATGTCTGTGTGGGTGTATACATATAAATACACACATATACACACACTATAAATGTGTGCATATATACACACATATACACCATATATAAATATTTACACACGTGTGCCATTCCTCCTAAAATTTCCTTTGATGTATTTTGTCAATATTCTGGATATACTTATTTATGTATATGTTGACGGTCCTGATCAAATGTTTAAGCTCTCTGAGACATATATCTATCTATCTATCTATCTATCTATCTATCTATCTATCTATCTATCTATCTATAGATAAGTAGGTATTATATGAATAAGTTTCATCTATCTGAGTATACACACACACACACACACACACACACACACACACACACACACACGAGATTCCGTCCTCCTTTTGATTACTTTAGAAAGTTTTTGTAGTCAGCTTTCAGCCTGTGAAATTGTGCTTTCAGTTACCATAAACCAATTTTACCTGCAAAAATAGGATGCTGTATCAGGTGTTTTTCCCCCCTGAAGTCCAAAATTTTGACAGTTCTTACTTCACAACTTCATCCAATCATTTGGCAATAAAAAAATAAGCTATCAAATTTGGCTGGCATGATATGTTCTTTATGAACTCCGGCTGTTCTCACTTATGATTCCATTATGTCCTGTATATTTACAGATTTTCTCCCTTTGTTCCATTATTTTGTTTTCCCTCTTACTTAATTTCATGGAGTGCCAGGAGCATACTGTGTGCCAGTCAGAGGCAGGCACAGTTCCTACCAGTCAGCTTTTGTTCTATTACATCTCAATTACTGAGGGCCAGAGAACTCACTGTGTTCCTCTTAGCATTTTGGAAGTTCATCCTATGAACTTTTTAATTATCCTTTGCTATGGTCGCAATTTTTTCTGAGATTTCACAGATGCCAAATAAAGTATTTCAAAGAGGGAACTCACTGCTTGGAAAAATCATTTGTTGCTTAGGATAAATGATCTTCTAGTTAGTTAACTTTTCATGTCCACAGGTCATCTTTCTGACTGCCCCCCAAGGTAACTGAGGGTAGAGATAGGTATCTGGCATTTCTTTGTACCTCTCACAGTCTTGCATATGAGACACCAGTTAACTGAAGGAACAATTGCCCTTAAACACACTAGAATTCATGTCTACTACATCTTTTTTGTCTGGATACTCTTTTTTTTCTGCTTTTGGTCAATAACTCCTATTAAAAGGAGCTGGAAACACCCTACAATCATTAAAGAGAAAATGAACTTCATATAAAGGATTATAAAACTATTTGCCTTTGTGAAGTTAGTGACATTACTGGTGACAGAGTTATTATCAATACAATATACCTTGGGTAAGGACTACAAACAACCAGTTGGTACTAAGATCAAAGAGGAGGGAAATGGTGACATGCAAGGCAGTGGAAAATTACATAGTACTTTCTATATTCCAAGCTGTTTCATGATACAAAAGGCCATCTTTCAAAAACCTAGTATTTTCCCATATGTTTTATGATGCAAATCATGTAACATCAACACAATTAAATAAAGAACACTGTAGGTAACCTAAAGAACAGTAGAAAAATAAATGGTGGATATAATTATGCTGCAGCCTATTTCCAGTAGGGACTTTTCCGGACTTATCACAGTGCAGCCTTCTACGTACTCTATGTATGGTCTAGCCACACTTGTCTTCTCAGACTACTTAGTTTCCTTTGAGACTCGCTTCACTTACTACCTTCAACATGAATCCTTTTCTGATGTTCTTACCTCCTAGTGGCCTTTCTTCTAAAATGTCCTTGCATTTATTTTGTCCCTATTCTGCGTAGCCTTATTATGCACATTATGTAGCCTTATATGTATGTTGTCCCTCCTGATCAACTGTAAGCTCTCTGAGGGCAGTGATTTCATCAGCTCTCATGGGTTAAATTATCATCTTTATGTTTGTGACCTGTAGGTCCAGCTTTATTCTTTTTACTGAGCTGTAGTCCTCTATCACCAAATACCTCTTTTTAAAAAATTTTTATTTTATTTTTAATTTATGGAATAAAACAAGTATTTCTATAACTTAGTATAATAAAAAAAAGATGATTGCGTGTGAAACCAAAAATCTACTATGTACAACTTGCCATTCCTTTTAAATATATAATAATGTTATCATGTAAATTTTTTTTCTTCCCTTTCATCCCCTTTCCCAGAGATGGCTGGCATTAGATACAAATATGTATATATATATATATATATATATATATATATATACATATATATATATATATGTGTGTGTGTGTGTGTGTGTGTGTGTGTGTACAATTATTCTGTACATACTTCTTTTTATCAATTCTTTCTCTTTATAGTCATATGAAAAATGCTCTAAGTCATTATTGATGAGAGAAATGCAAATTAAAACAACCAACTACCTCTTGAACATTCTCAACTGAATGTCTCATAAGCATCTCAAACTGAATGTGTGCCTCAAGCAGAATTCATTATCTTTCCAAACCAAACCCCTTTCAGAACTCTCCTATCCAGGATAGGAAGATGCCACCGTTCTCTCAGGTCACATGGGTTTGTGATCTTGGTGGCACCTTTGACATTCACCCTGCAAAGCCAATCCCTTTCTCTCCACTCACAGAATCACCATCTAGCTCAGATCTCATCACCTCTTGCTTGGACTACTGCAATAGCCTTCTAATCTTCATCTCAGGTCCCTCCCTGCTCCCATCCACCTTCCATCCTGCTGCCAAAGTACCAGCTTAAAATTTAAGTCTGATCATCTTATCTCGATAGGTAATAAACGCCAGTGGTTCCTTATTAGCTCTTAGATAATATATAAGCTTTTTTGTTTAGATTTGAAGCCTTTCTAATCTGGTCCCTTCCTATCGTTCTAATTTTTTTAATTATTTTATTTATTTTCTTGTTTACATCATTCATTTCCACGAGATTTTGAGTTACAAATTTTCTTCCTATTTTTCCCCTACCCACAACCCCCAAAACAGCAATCCCATTGTAAAGCCCCTCCCCCAATCTGCTCTCTCCTATGTCCTCCTCCAACACCCCTCTAACTTTCTGGTAGGGTAAGATGGGCCTCCCTACCCCAGTGCCTATATATCTTAATTCCCAGTTGCATGGAGTTAATAATAATTATATATGTATATATATTATAAATTATATAATTTATGTATATTTATATATTATAATTACATTACATTATAATATATTATATGTATAATTTATAGTTATATAAAGTATATATTTTAACATTTGATTATATGACTTTAAATTCCAGATTCTTTTGGTTCTTCCACATCACCCAACCCAACTGGAAGGACAAGCAATTCCATACAAGCTGTACATGTGTAATTACGCAGAACATCTCCACAGTAGACATATTGTGAGATACTGCTTTTACATTCTTCCATCCTATCCCGTTTCTCCACCTTGTTTTATTCTCTACCCTGTCCCTGCCCCTTTACAGAAGTGTGTGTTTCCAGCAGCCCTCCCGCCCCTCCCCCCTGCCCTATCCTCCATCATCCCACCTTTCATCCCCATCCCACCTACTCTCCTGTGTGGCAAGATACCCAGTTTAGAGTTTATGTCATTCTTTCCCTAAGCCAAATTCAATGAAAATAAAGTTGACCCTTTCCCTTTTGCCTTCCTGTTCTTCTTCTCCATTGTAACAGTTATCCCTTGCGCCTCTTCTATATGGGATGATTAACCCCATTCAATCTCTCCCTTTCTCCTCTCATACTAATCCTCTCCCACCTCAGAATTTCACCTTTTAAAGTATCATACCTTCCTATTCAGTTGATCCTGTGCCCTCTATGAACTCATATATACACATACCCAGATATGTATTCACACGCCTAGAACATTATACTCAATTTTGCTGGGTAGGTGATTCTGGGTTTTAATCCTAGCTCCCTTGATCTCTGGAATATCATATTCTAGGCCTTCAATCCCACAATGTAGAAGCTGCCAGATCCTGGGTTATTTTAATTGTGCTTCCACAGTATTCAAATTGCTTCCTCTTGGCAGCCTATAATATATTCTCCTTGATCTGGGGATTCTGAAACCTGGCTAAAAATCTTTTGGGGATCTTTTTCAACAGGTGATTGGTGAAGAATTCTTTCAAGTTCTATTTTGCCCTCTGGTTCTAAGATATCAGTGCAACTTTCCTTGAGAATTTCTTGAAGGATGCTTTCTAAGTTCTTTTTTTGATCATGGCTTTCAAGTAGGCCAATAATTTTTAAATTGTCTCTCCTGGATCAGTTTTCCAGGTCAGTGGTTTTTTTCAAGGAAATATTTCAAACTGCCTTCTATTTTTTCATTTGTTTGTATCTGTTTAATAGTATCTTGATTTCTTATAAAGTCATTTGTTTCCATTTGCTCCACTCTAATTCTGAAGGAACTATTGTCTTCAGAATGATTTTGAGATTCTTTTTCCATCTGGCAAATTAGACTTTTTAATGCATTTTCCTCACTGGTTTTTTGGGCCTCTTTTGGCGTTTAAGTTAATCTATTTTTTATGGTGTTATTTTCTTTAGTCAGGTTGTTGACTCTCTTTTCATGATTTTCTTGCATCATTCTCATTTCTCTTCCCAATTTTTCCTCCACTTCTCTTATTTGGTTTTCAAAGTCCTTTTTAAGCTGATCTATGGTTTGTAGGAAATCTTCATGTTTTTTGGAAGCATTTGGTATAGGAATTCTGACTGTGTTGTCTTCCTCCCATTCCATGCTTTGATCCTTTTTGTCCCCAAAAAAGGATTCTAGAGTTTGGTTACTGTTCTTACTTTGCTTCCTTTTCCTACTCATGTGGCCATTAAATTATTTCCCAGAAGGGAAAGCTCTGTCCCAAATCACTGGGGTTTTCACAGTTGCCAGAGCTATTAGGGGACTGCTGCTGCCCCCACCAGCTTTGGCTCACTGAAAATGCACCCCAGGACCACCACCCAAGACCACAATCCAGATCTAGGCCACTCAACACAAGAGCACTTAGCCTCTGAACAATCACTTGGCTCCCCTGCAGTCTTCAGGCCCGGAGCTCTGAAGCAACTGGTTGGAGGTGGCTGCCACTTCTGCCTCTTCCATTGCTTCCTTGCTGTGGGGGAAGTTCAGCCAGACTTATTCAGCCAAATTTAGCTGAATTTCATTGACCTTTCATTTCATCCTTATTTTTTCTGGCTTGATAAATCTGAAAACTGCCACAGCTGCCGCTGATCCACTCTCCTGAAGACTCCAGCTGCGCGCTCCTCCTGAGTGCCCTGGGGCCAGGCCACGGTTTCAGGCTGGGCTGGTTTTGGCTCCCAGCCTGCTGCAATGAGCCCCACCTGCGGAGCTGTCTTCAGCAAGAGATGTGTTTTCTGTATTTTTGTGAGTCTGGGAGCGCTAAAATTTGTTTAGAGTCATATTTTATGGGTATTTGAGGTGGCTATGTGGGAGCTGAGAAACCTTGCTGCTTCTATGCCACCATCTTGGCTCCCTTTCCAGTTTCCTTATATATTACTCCCCTCAACACTTAATGATCTAGTCAAACTGATCTACTTACTGTTCTCCCCAGACTCTCCACCTCCCAAATTTCTGCCTATACACTGACTGTCCTTTATCCCTGGAATGAACTCCTCTTCATCTCTGCCTCCTAGAACCCTTGGCTTCCTTCAAGACCCGGATCAAAGTTAACCTCATGCAAAAGGCTTTTCATGATCTCCTCAAATGCTAGTTCCCTTCTCTTCCAACAGCATGTATCTTATATATACCTATGTATATATGGGTTGTCTTTCTGACTAGACTGTAGACTCCTTGAGGGCAGAAAAAAACTTTTATTTGTTCTTTGCATCCCCAACACATATCCAGTTACTGGCATACAGTAAGCCCTTAATGTTTACTGATTAATTTTTATTTTTGTATACCCAGTAGTTATGTATAAATAAATACTTAGGGATTTGCTGATTCTATGTAAGAACTAATGTATAAGACTCCATCATAGAGATGAATAATCAGAACAGAAGATGGACTGGTTATGGAGTAAAAGCAAGAGGTAAGAGATAGATACCCAAGGTGTTACACTAGCATCCACAAAACATACACTAGTATCCACAAAATATTAAGTCTTGCCAGGAGATTTCAGACTGAACAGAATTTCACTCTCCTACATCTTATTGCTGTTCACTTACAAAATCCACCAAAAATCCAATAGTATGGGAGAAGGGTGGATAGGTACAACAATAGGTACCAGGTTATAGAGGGCTTTAAATACCTACTCAAAAAGTCTGGGGAAGACTAGAAGGTAACAAGGAGGCGTTTAATTTTAATTCTTGTGTTTTTGATAATGTACACAATTATTAGTAGAGTATCACACATGTATGTAATATATAAATAAGTAAATATAACATTGGGTTTTTTTATTTGTTAAGGCTTACATCATCGCAAGAAGCAAGAATAAGCAACATGGCAGCAATGCCATTTAAGACGTAACTTACAGCAATTCATAACTATTGCAGAAGGCTTCTAAGTTCCACTTCCAGGAACAGTTATTAGTGAAGTGCCTAGTACTCTGGGAGAGTGACTCCCCCACTCCTGGTCTTCTAAATCCAATTCAAGGACATTAGTCAGCCAGCTTCTTCAGGAAATTGAGTTACCTATTCATGATAAACTGTATTGCAATCCCTATTGTATCCAGGGACTTTCCAGGTTGTCCATAGAAAGATAACCTATGATCTGGCTCAGGAGGCTGTGAGGAAGGGGCATGGCAGTGGGCCCAGCAAAACCAGCATGGGGCTTCTGCATGAATGGTAGCTTTTGCTGATATTCATCCCCAAAGTCTGCTACAGCTTGGCACGTACCCATACTCACTTCCATTTACTTCCTTTCCTACCCAGAAACTTAAACTAGGCAAGATCCTTAAGTGTATCAGTAGGTGTGCTGGTGGGTATGTCTGCATGCATGCATGCATGTATGTGTGTATACATGTGTATTAATAGAAAATAAAATCAAAACAAAAAATGAAGACAGGAAACTACCTTTTCCTTTCTAGTCAAGTCATGTATGTGCTTTGAAGCAGCTTTAGCAACCCTGTTTCCTTTGTATTTAACTGAAACAATACCTTTTGAGTAACCTTTTTTAAAAAAGGGGAGGCAGGCAGGCAGGCAGGCAGGAAGGAAGGAAGGAAGGAAGGAAAGATATTGATTAGAAGAAGAGAGGTCAGTTAGGAGGCTATTACTATTGTAAGAGTACAGGTAAGAGTGAATGAGCACCTAAACTAAAGAGGTAGCAATGTGAATGGATAAGAAAGGACAGACGCAAGATACCATGCGGCTAAAACCCATAGAACTTGGTAACTGATCCAATTGCTGAGGTGAAAGAGGAAGAGAAAGAAATGAGAAGCTCTGAGGTTTTAAGCCTAGGTTACTGGAAGGCAAGTCGTATCATCACTAAAAACAGAAGAACTGGGAAGAAGAGCAGACTTGAAGGGGAAAAATGACAAAGGTCTATTTTAGACATGATGAGTTTGAGGTCCCAGCAAGACATCAAGCTGGAGATGTTCAACATCCAGTTAAGCATGTAGGTTCTGCTATCAAGGGAAAAAAAACTGGGCCTAGATATATAAACTTGGTTATATTCTGAATAGAAATAAATTAAAGCCACAGGAATGGATGAGATAGCTAATGTGAAGGCTACAGAGAAAGGAAGGCTGAGGCAAACCTTGGGGGTGGGATGGCATTAACTCTTTGGAGGCTGGAAGAGGACAATGAAGCAAGAAAAGAATGAGAAGAAATATTCTGATAGGTCAGGAGAGAGTAAAATAGGAAACTAGCCGAGGGAAGAAAAATTACTGAGAAGACAAGTTTGGCCATGAGGTTATGAATTGTTTTAGCCATAGCAATTCATAAGGATCATCTGCTTCTGAAAAGATATGGAGAGTTGAAACCTAGACTGGTGGAGAGAATACCGACTGAAGTTTTGTTATCAGTAATGACATCTGGAGGATGAAGCATCACTTCTTAATTATAGCTTGTAACTAGTATTGAATTTCCTGTTGCATTCATATGCTTCCTTCACAATCTTCATATCTAAACAGGCACCCTATTTTTGTGTGTCTTTTCATCCCTATCACTAAAGCACAGTGTCTGATACACAGAAAACATTGAACAATGCTTGTTGACTACAAATTCACCGCTTTGCCTACAAGATGTTCTCTGTCTTGTATGTGTGTGTGTGTGTGTGTGTGTGTGTGTGTGTGTGCGCGCCTGCCATTCAGAAACAATAGAACCTCAAAGAGAGAGAGGGAGATTGCATATAAAACTTTGAACTTCCTTTCAGTTGTTACACATATTAATCCTTTAGTACCATACTGAAGTCTACCTGCCCTTTCTAGCTCTACTTGGGCTAGCCACATGTATCACTAATAAATTGTGACCAAGTCAACATTTAGGGAGGTTTGCTTCCACTTCCTTTGATAGTGAGAGGGAAGCTAGGTTGATATCAGTTCAGCCTGCCCTTGGTATGAAAGCTATGATAGGTAAAGGAAAAGGAATGGAGGAATTTGAAAGATGGTCGAATGAGGGGAATGGAAATAAGGTGTCCACTTAAAAGAGGACCAGGTAAAAATGGCTATGTCTGGGGTGAGGGTTATATGTAATACTGTCAAGCTGTCAGATAATATCTTTAAAAGGACCTTGTACCTGCCTTTAAAAAAAAATCTGTTGTTCTCTAAACTCAGGGCAGCATTTTGAAGCAAGGGAGTAAAGAAAACAATGTGGTCATGGCTTGCTTCCCTGCTGCATAGGGTTAGGTGGGAAGGACAAAAAGAGCTATGTGTTAGAAAATGCAAGGTAGTCTCCTCCACTCCCTTTCTTCTCTCTCTCTCTCTCTCTCTCTCTCTCTCTCTCTCTCTCTCTCTCTCTCTCTCTCTCTCTCTCCCTCCTTCCCTCCCTCCCTCCCTCCTTCTCTGTCTCTATCTCAGTTTATTGGTTATTGATTGTAGTTAGTTGAAATATGGGCTCTCTTCAGTTCAATAGCCAATGTTTTTTTCAGCTGGAAAACAAGTGTTTTTGCATAAATGCAATACGAAAAGAAAAGGCTTGTTGAGTATATTTTTTCAGCAGGGTATGATAAAAGTACAGGCAGAATTCAATTCCTATGATTATCTAATCACATGTTCTCATTTGTTTAAGTAAGTAGAGGTGACAATGGCAACTGGAAACTATCCCAAGCCAACAAAGGCAAAATAACTCATTTAATAAGGCAGAGGGAGAACGTGAGAACATGAACTCCTCTGGCAACGACTGTATGCAGTACAGAATTTAGCACTGATTATGTGCTGTTGTATTTTATGTTCATTCAATCAATAAATCAAGTGAAAGGCACCAAAGCAAGGCATTGTTGAGGATACAGCCTATCCTAAAGAAGCTTGCAGTCTAGCAGAGGAGATCAGAACATTAATCTGACAGTCATTTGCAATCAATCAATCAGCACACACTTAAAAGGGATCTCCTATATGCCAGGCATTGTGCTAGGTGCTTAGGATATAAATAAAAAAGTGAAACAATTTTTGCTCTCAAAGAGCTTCCATTCTTTGGGGTGAGACAGAATATACCTATATAAGGACATATGGAATTTACATACACGATAAACATTTGTCAAGAGTCCACTATGCGTTAGGCAACATACTAAGTGCTAAGAATGCAAAGACAAATAAAAACAAAGACAATCTTTGCCCTCAAGGAGCTTACAATCTAATGGAGGAGAAAATAATGATGATGGCTAATAATAGCTAACATCTATACAGCACTTACTCTATGCCAGGCACTGTGCTGAGCACTTTACAATTATCTCCTATGATCCTCATAATGACCCCTGGAGGGAGGTACTACTATTATCCCCATTTTACAGATGAGGAAACTGAGGCAAACAAAAGTTAAGTGACTTGCCCAGGGTCACAAAGCTGCTAAGTGTCTGAAGCCAGATTCTCAGGTCTTCCTTAATCCAGGTCCAGTGCTCAATCTATTGCATTACCTTATAATGTGTGTGTGTGTATAATGTATACATATACACATATATACACAAACATACATACATACAGAATAAATACAAGTTGTTAAACACAAGGTAGTTAGAGGAGAGAAAACACTAGCTATTGGAGGGACATGTAAGATGGACTGGAGGGATAAGAGCACAGAGATAGGGAGACCAAGTTAATACACAAGAGTGATTATGTAGAAAAGTAGCCTCACCAGGCACTGTTAGGAGGTCCTGGTTTGGTGTGGGAGGAAGCAAAAACGCAGAGTTCGGTTTCAGACATGCTGAATTTGAGTTGCTAATGGATGTGTTCAACAGTCAGCTGATCTAGAAAAAGCTCCTAGGAGACACTGGCTCTGGAGGTAAACTGTTGAAAGGGAGGGGGCAGGTCATATTTATTCTTCTGTAATCTCTCTATCACCTAATGCAGTGCTAGGCCCAGTGTAAACAGATGGCACTGGGCTAATGAGGAATACTACTGCATCTTCATGTACAGCTAACTCTTGCTCCTTCAGAAATGAGCATCCAGTTTAGGGCTCAAACTAGGTCCTTTTCTCTGTTGTGACATGACTCGGGACCACTTAGGCTGAGCTTCCTCCTACATTTCCTACAGAGACTGGGAGACTGTAATTTATAACTTTCCACAAAAGGAGAGATCAACAGAGGTGTTTCCCATCTGTAATGTGATGGCAGTGTACATCATAGCGTGTGGGTATCACTCCCAGAAGCCTCACTAAAGAGAAAAAGCTCGGTTTATTATAAAGGTGGTACTTGGAATCTGTACTTGTTCTCACACTTCTGTCTTCTCTCTGACATAAATAACCTAAGTCACTGCAGAGAAACTCTTTCTTGCAGCTGCTCCTGCTGCCTGAAGAGTGGTTTCTCATATGTACCCAAAATAAAAGATACTGATGAGTTCAGTCCAAGTCCACACAGACCTGCTGCTTTTGTTTAATGTAAAAGTCTGAGCAAAATAATGGTTACAGATGTGGCATATGGCCTTTGGCAATGCCCTTCCCTGCTAGCACTTGCAATGGTGGGTTGGGTCTGTAGGGGACAATTACTAATGCCAATTCAAAGTACCTAGTGAGCCCACCCTCCTAAAACAATGGCTCATGAATCCTTGCCAGTATACTTACTTTTAATTGTTAGTCAATAGACCAATTTAGTCAAAACTAAGGCACTGCTGGGCCTGAAGGCAGGAAGACCCATCTTCCCAAGCTCAGATGTGATCTCAGACATTTGCTAGTTGTGTGACGCTGAACAAGTCACTTAACTCTGTTTAACTCATTTTCTCATCTGTAGAATGAGCTGAAGAAAAAAATGGCAAACCACTCCAGTATCTTTGCCAAGAAAACCCCTAATGGTCAAGCACTACTGAAAAATCACTAAATAACAACAAGCACTGTCAAAGATAGATAAAATAAGTAACTACAACAACCCCTCTGCCCCCCACAGACATAAACTGTGCAGTGGCGGGGAGGCATCCTCTTCCATAAGCACACGCACCATCAGTTAGAAGAATGGGTATAAAGATAATGCACTGGTAGGAAGATACTGAGCCCAGAATCCAAAGATTCAGATGACAGATTACGCACTGACTTTCCACTTAATAGCTGGGTGACTACGGACAAATTATCTCACCTCTCTAGGCCTCAATTTCTTCATCTCTAAAAATGATCAGACACGTAGGGAGCACACACGGCCGAGGCTACTCATGCCTTTGGTACTGAAAGGCCTCAATGACCTTTCCCCTCTATTAGTATCTTCAGAGGGCCTCCCCTGGGATGCTGTCTCATCTTTGGAGCTCCCCTCTGCAGCCTGACTCCTGACTACCAAAGACAACCTCTCTATTTCCATGGCTCTCTTCTCTGCTGCCGGAAGCCACACATCCTAGAGCTGCCTCCATGAACCGCCACACTCTTACTCCAGAGATGCCGTTGTTTTTTAAGCCAGCAGGGACAAGACCAATATTAATCCAGTGTAAACTGTCCTAATTCCATTGGCAATGTTTCTTCAGACTGAAAAAAGGGATAACAGATTAGAAACTTGCTGAACTTTCTTTGGCATATTAATACCCTATTATTTTTGTCCTTCCTGTGATTTTATCAATTGAGTTGAAGAGAGACCCTCCCTCCCCACTCACATATACATATAAAGTTAAGAGGAAAACTGAATGCCAGATTCACTCATTTGTTCATATTCAACAAACTTAAATTAAGGACATGCTATATACCTTGAACAATGCTGTTTTCCTGCCTCAACTGTCTCTTCCTCATGAAAATCACAGACAAGGTGGGGAAAGATAAAACATGTATGCATATACATGTAAACACATACATATACACATATACATACATACACACATACATATATATATATATACATATATACACATAAAAACAGGTAATACATTCACAGGAGCACAAAATACAGATGAAAGAAAAATCACTTCAGCTATGTATGGGCAGAACAATCATTAATAACAATAATACTAATAATAGAAATTTATATGGTTACAAGGTTTGCAAAGCCCTTTACATATTTTATTTGATTCTCACAATACCTCTAGTGAAGCCAGTAGCCAGTACTACAGACATTATACTATTTCACATGTGTGTAGGAGGGAAAGTACAAGGCATATGTGGAGAAAGATAAATATGATTTTGTGTATGATGTACATAACGGGAAGTACCACAAAATAAGGTGGACAAGTAGGCTGCAGCAAGATTGTGAGGCACCTTGAATGTCTAGAGGGAACCACTAGTTTTTGATGAGTGGAATGATATTAGATTGTTAGCTCCCCAAAGGCAAGACCCTGAAAGCATATTGCCAAGGTAAGAGAACTTATCCACCTAACAGGTTCAGCTGCTCATCCACTTTGATTATCTGGAAGATTGAGTACAATAGGGAAACGATGTAAGGAGATGTGGAGGAGAATATGTTAATCTTGAGGTTGGAAAACTGTCAGCCTTGGGGTCTTAGGGTTGCCAAAGATCAGCTCTGTTTCATTTGGATAATGAATTTCTTTGAAGTTGGTTTCATTAAAATATCCTGGTTGGGTCAGAAATCTCTAAGATGGTAGTTGCCTCCTTCAAGGTAGAATCAATAGGATTCATCCTATTGAGTAAAATGTGTTTTTAGTGGGTTTTGGTCAGTTTTTGCAGTTTTGTAGCTCTGTATCTTTGACCTCTAAGGTTACTTTTTCTGGGGAGAGGCTTCTCCTAATTTCTCAGTCTACCTTTTCCACAATACACTGAAGCCAACAATGTTAAATGTGACAAAATCGGCCAAAGAGAAGGAAGCATTGTATTTGCCAAAGATATGTATAGTGGTTGTATAATGGTTTTTTTGTTTGTTTTTAAAAACAATACTTTGTCTCTTCATTTAATCCTTACAACAATCTTCTATTTAAAATGTCTCCAAACAACTACCCTGCTCCTTTTACAAGAGACAAATCAGGCTCATACTTTAAACTTTTTCAGCTTGAACTGGTAGAGCCTTTGGAAGTTTTAGGTCTACACCATGAGGAAGCCTAGAGTAAAACTTGAGGGATAGATTGTAGTCTAATAATTTGAAAGTCTGCTATTTCTCTCTCTCTCTCTCTCTTTCTCTCTCTCTCTCTCTCTCTCTCTCTCTCTCTCTCTCTTACACACACACACACACACACACACACACACACACACACACACACACACACACACACGACTAAAGTCATAGTGAAGCTGTTTCTAAAGAATGTTGCCTGTACTATGGCCATCTTTCCTGTTAATACCTTCTTATCAGAACCTGGATTCTACCCCTAAGGCCCTGGACTCTGATGAGAGTTCACTTTATCTTGTCCATACCACTTCTCTGATCACCTGTATCCCCCTTTTCCAGCTACCCTTAATATATTCGTTTTCACCAGCAGAAGTAAGCTCCTTGAGGGAAGTAACTATCTTGCTTGTTTGTTTTCTATATCCTTAACATCTTAGCAAAGCGTCTTGACACATGGGGCAGTGACTAGACCAATGATTTATTTGATATAGGAAACACCCTGGCAAAACAAAAACAAAAACAAAACAAAAAATCTTCTCCCAATATAGGTCAGCAACTTACAATCTTAGAGAATTTCCTAAAAACTTGAAAGAGTAACTTGCCCATGGTCTTATTGCTAGTATAAGTCAGAAGTGGAATTGGAACCTAGGTCTTCTTGGTTCAAAGGTCAATGCTCTATACTCTATATTCTGCTGTGTGGTATATCATACGAGCATAATAAATGCTTTTTCATTCATTCAATCAATTAACCTATCTAAGGACATCTAGACCTTGCTAAAAGTACTGCTTCTCTAACCAGTTATATTTTTATGTGTCTCATCTGTACAAAGTTCCTTAACAAGAACATATGGAGATAACAGCACTTTATTCATGAGAATTTGAGGTTAACTGAATTATCCTATTTGCCAAGTATCCTAGATAAAGGAGTTTACTGTACTATGAATTCTGCATAGTGGAGCATCATCATGCTATAGTAATCGGAGTAGCTACTCACAAGAATTGATGTTACTTAAAAAAAAAAGAAATGTGAACTTTTTCTGTTTCTAGCCTACATAATCCTAAAGATTTAGATTCTCACAGTATTCTGTTTTGTATTTATACAGTTATTCTTAAGGATCACTAGCAGCATGTACCAGCATGACAGAGGATAGAAAGGAAGGATTTTAAAAGAATAATACTGCACTTTTTTTCTTCCTCCCTTATCCTATCTTACATCATCTGGTTTTGATGTATCCTAATTCTTATTCTGATCAGAGAAGAAACTGAAAACCAGGATTTTATTAGCATCATATACCTCTAACTAAACTCATGTGCATGCACCAACATAGTTCTCCTGTTTCCTAATTATACCTTTTATAGCTAGATTTCTGCAGCTGATCATAATGCAGATGACAATTGCTGGGTTTTGTCTTTTGTTTTACAGTTGATTTCAGAGTCTTATGCATTAAATATTATTTGAGGTTCCAAACAAATGCTGGACAAATTGTCATCAAACAAACTTGGCATAAGCAGAAAACAAGATGGTCTTTTACCCAAGCCATGATTAAAAAGGATGCACAGAATACATTTCATACAGGTTTTAAAGTCTTTCAAAATGGATGAAATCCCCAAATAAGGAGCTGGTAAGTCTACAGCTGAATTAGTGTGATGACTGATGCCTATTTCAAAGCCATGGAGGAGGTTAACCACTGTTTTCTTTCAAAAGTTGATCAATTCTTTTTAGAAATTCTGCTAAATTCAGTTTCATTTCTGGCTCACTATATGGAAAAATGGGTCAATTGAGGTGAAATAAATAAAATTTAAGGGTTTTTTTTAATGCTGCAGCCAAGAAGGGGGGAATGACTGCTAAAGGGGACTGGGTGAAGATTATAGAATCAGAGGGAATGAGTCTGGATTGGGTAGGAGATAAACTGGGTCTTGTCTTTCTCATAAGAACTACTGCAAGCAATAAAAGTCATTTAAGCATTACATGGAAATAGGAAGGGGGTTAGGGGATGAGATAGAGATATCCATTTTTGAAAACTGACTCTCCCATAGGAGAAGTGGCCATTTCCAGGAGAAATGTTCACTCTTTGCTTTTTTTTTTTTTTTTTAATTATATCACTGGTCTGATTAAGCATTCAGGCCACAGAACTACGTTCCTTCAGTAACAAATGGAAAATGTTACATGCTTATGGATACCAGAGAGAATTTACCCCATAGAGCTTCCCCAGTGAAGTTGTATATTTAGAACTAGGCACTTGTTCAGAGTGAGCAACACTTTATGTGAGGAAAGTAAAAATGGCAGCCACTTCCATTACTCTTGTTAGCAGTGCAATTCAGTTAAACAGAGGAAGAAGGCAAGAAACATTTATACGTGTCTACTTTTAGCAGGGCACTGTGCTAAACACCACAAATATTGTTTTATTTCATCTTCACAATAACTCTGGGAGGTAGGTGCTATTATTACCATTTCCATTTTACAGATGTGGAAATTGAGAAAAAGAGGTTAAGTGACTTGCCCAAGGTATAAAACTAGCTAAGTGTCTGAGGCTGGATGTGAAAGTTTTCCTGACTCCTGGCCCAGTGCACTAGCTGCTACACCATTCCACATAGCTTAGCTTCCCCAGCTTAGAATGCAGAGAGGTGTGGCAAATGTTTACTAGTAACCAAAAAGGCTTTGTATAATGACTATATTATTCTATAGCTTTTAAAATAACGACTATATTATTCTATGGATTTTCTTTTTCCTGAGGAACTCAAGTTTTTGTTTTTTACAAACAAAATCTAAATGAGGTATAGAATAAGACTAGAAGCTTTTTGAGTGCAGGGTCCATGGTTTATATTTCTTTGGCAATTCCTCCATAGAACTCAGTACAAAAATGTCACATACTTGTTGAAGGGAATGGAATGGAATTATCCAAGGTCATATAGTAAACCAGTAGCATGGGTTGGAAGAAGACTGAGTTAACATTTTTTCAGCGAAAGCTGATGCTCTTTTTTTCTTAAACATCACTATCATTTTTTTCTAAATTCTTCCCTCCTCCAATTCCTCTCTTCCAATAAAAAGAAGTAAACAGAGTTAAATAAAACAGATCAAAACACTGGCCAAGCCTGAAAATGTATCCACTGCGTCTTTGCTGAGAAGAGGGCTCACTTTACCTACTCAGTAGTCACTGAATTAATCACAGCTCCAGAGTTTTTCTGGGTTATTTTCCTTAACAGTGTGGTCATCCACTGCTAGCCCACCCCCGTGCAGAGGTGAAAGATCCACAAGGACTGTACACTGCACATATTTTCATACTTTCTTGATGTACTGATCAATCATGCTGATCTTTACTCTTTTCCTTTCTTTGTCTTAAAAATATGATTTATTATTTGGTAAGATTCTCTGGAAAAGAAAGGGAGAAAAAGGAAGAGAATAATCATCTGCATAGCACCTACTATGTGTCAGACATTACGCTAAGCACTTTATAAACGTCTCTTTTGGTCCTTACAACAACTATGCAAGGAAGATGCTATTATTACCTCCATTTCACAGTTAAGGAAACAGTTGAGGCAGACAGTGGGTTACGTGATTTGCTCAGGGTCACACTACTAGTAAGCATTAGAGGCTACATTTGAACTCAGCTTTGCCTGACTCCAGGTTGAGTCGACTGCACCACCTAGCTGGCTAGTTAGAAGTGACAGGGGTAACAGGGAAAATTATGATGATGTTTAAAAAAAAATACACTAACAAAACTTATTTAAAAACATCAGGATGGTCATCATATAAACTTGAATGAATTATAGCTTCATCTAGATGCACATTTTCTTCTTTACCCTGAATTTATTCTTTTTTATGGATCAAATTATTGTCATTTAATCTCTCAGCCTCAGTTTCCAAATAATTTTTTAATTCTATGTCCATAGGATAAAAATTGATATGTGGTATACTTAAATAATTTTATTTCTACTATTCGCAATACAATAAAAAAAAGTTTAAAGCCCAATAATTATGTATTCAGCAGCATGAGTACTCATTTGTGAGATGTTTGTTTAAAAGGGCCTCACTAGTCTAATGATAAATGAACGAGGGTTAGAAATCGCCTAACACTGCAGCAGCACATTTATTTTTTAAAGCACATTAAGCCTCGGCTAAGCAATCATTCAGTAAAGCCTCAAACGCATTCAATAAAGTCTCAGAAGGGAACTTCCCAGGTTGCCTCTCTCAGAGAAAACTGAAGTTATCAAAAATAAATCAACATATTACATCATGACATTCACAAGAGTGGAGTAATGTCATAGAATAACACCATAAACTCCTAGTTTTCCAATTTTATACTTTAGAGAAAAGGGGGCAAAACTTCCCCTGTCCTCCACTAATCTGAAACTCAGTGTGTGGAGCTTTTCAATCCAAGGCAAAACTTACTACCCCTTGTAAAGTCTGATCAAAATCAGATAGCTTTGATAAAACTTCATATCTAAACAATACAAAAACAAATTAAAAAAAGAAACCAGAGCTCCTGGTCCTGCTAAGGACAGTTGAACTTGAGTCTGAGGGGATGGAAGGTATGTCATCCAAGTAGAGTGTGGCTGGACTGAGGATAGAGACATCTTCCATTAAAAGAAAAGCAAATCTATACTCTTTATGTCAGTCTGTCTCCCCAAGAAGTAATGCCCTCAAAATGTAAATCTAAAGATTCCCTTTTTCTCCTCTCCATCTTCAGCATGAACAGTAGCCACACATTTATGAAACAGCTATCAGCTGGAGAAGAATTCTCAAAGCTGGAGGGCAAATGAACAGACCCAGCATCTCTTGCACACATGTCTGGGTAATTCTGGTATGCTGGATAGAGTTACAGGGTGCTGGGGAACAATGTTTAGCAATAAAGTTCGCATCTTCTTCATCAGCACAGTTGATGATAAGGCATCTGACTGATTTTTTCCCCACTATAAATGGCAAAATAAACATTTCTCAAAGGCTTTCTGAAAATCCACCCTTCCCCTCCCTGGCCCCACTACTGGACTCTATTCTGCACTGATCTGCATTTATTGTCATTACCACAGTTTACTACTTTTTATGATCTCTAGAAGATAGTCCAGAGAGAGCGTCCATTAGCCCATTAATCAATAAACATTTAATAAAGACCTACTATGTGCCAAGGACTATTCTAAGCAAGTAAATAGATTTTGTAAAAATACTACAGAAAGAAAATTGAGCTAGGATCAGAACTAAACAAGAGGTAGGGGAGAAGAAGGAAGAAAGCCCATGTAGAGTAGGAGGAGGAGGACTGCTTTTAGGGAATTATGTAGTGGTTTGTTGTTTGTTTGTTTTTTAACCTCAATCTTCTCCCTGAAACAAAAGCTGATCTTTTTAACAATATTTTTTTAAAAATTTTTTAAACAAATTCAATTAATGGACTACCACAGACTTCAAAGAATTGAAACTGAGGGTCACATAAAAGGCAACATAAGAAAAGGGCACATGATAGGTGTCAGTAGGTTGAAGCATACTGCTCATGAAGAACTATATAGCAAAAGTGTCATGAAGGATATATTCAGAGAAGCATATGCTAAGAAAAAAATGGATTAATCATATTAAGGGAACAAGGAAGAGTCCTTTATTTTTTTTGCCAGATGCTCCACTTAGTTTCCACTCCATCATCATCTTTGGCAGACCCCACTCAGCATAAACTCACCACCAGGAAACTCATTATGGCAAGAGATTACTGACACTTTGCTACTCACACTTTATCAGCAGCCCAAGTTGCCTCTGCCCCTCTGCTTGGAGGGATGGAAGGTGAGAAGCAAAAATCTCCTCCCATGGTCTCCCTTTACAGAGGGCTCAAAATGTCAGCCATCTCTGGACTTTTTTTAACTTCATCATCCTCTGGACTGGCTACCCTCTGGCACCATGCACATACACTTCTCAAATGCATTTTTATCATTTTGTGAATTGCCTTTGCCCATTAGACTGTAAGAGCCTATCTTTCTTTTTTCCTTTGGGTATTCCCAATGCTTAACACAATGCCTAGAACACAAGAGGTGTTTAATAAATATTTATCACATCATATTGTACATATACATACACATGTATGGGTTTCTATCTCTAAATCTAAAGCTGTATCTCCCATGCGTTCCACTGGTACTCATACAATACTAAGAGAACTAGAGGAAGCCCCTCTCCCCAAGCATGTTAGGTGGATCCCCTGTGGAGGACTGGGAGGAGAATATGAACCGTCATAAAAAAGGATCAACATGGATGATATGCGATCTGCATCCTTAGAGAGGATCCTGAATCCATGAGTCCACAGATCCATCAAAGCCTTGAAGTAGAAGAGTTTCTAATTTGATCATTGGTCTCTTCAGCCAGACCATAAACCCTTAAGTGTAAGAATTACTTATTTCTTATAACCCCTTCTCCACTCCCACCCCCTGCAGCCGCCACTGTACCTACTCCAGTACTGGGTACACTGAAAGAGCTCAAGAAATACCTTTGTTGATGACTGATTCAAAAACAGCTGTTAAAATGGCCCCATACCCCGCCATCTGGGATATCTTTAAACTATAAATTGTTCCCCACTCCTACCCCAATTGCTAGTTGCCTCCTGAACAAACTATCTTGTACTTAACTACTTTGTATACGTTTTTCATGGTGTGGGAAGGTAACTCTGCTTTAATTGTCTTTATACCTGCCATCTCCTTGAGGGCCGGGACTGTGTTTTACCCGTCTGTACATACCCAGGCCTTGGCACAATGCCTAGTACATAGCAGACATTTAATAAATGCTTGCTGACTGATGCTGATTGCTGGCCGGGAAGGTATCCTATCCTTAATATGTTTTGCTTCCTGTAAACTAGGTCTTAATTGCAAATAACTTTTAATTCAATAAATATATTCAATAAATGGTATACGCCAGGAATTGTACTAGACACTAAGCATACAGTCCCTTTCTCAAGGAGAGAAAGCAATTTAATTGGCATAAACCTAACTCAAACCATCCAATACTGATCTCTCCCAATAGTCAAAACAGACCTTTAGTATTAAGCCAATCTGCACGTGCCACCAGCTATACACATTAACAACTATTTACATTATAGCTTTGAAATTTTATAAAAATAGAAACCAGCATGTCCCTGTGAGTGGGTAAGGGGAGTACTAAATATAAAAAAAGCAGGGGACTCAACTAACGGATGGTTAACTGACAGACCTCGTATCATCAATAAGGGGCATTTCTGGAAGCCCTAATATTAATAGTGATATATGCTTCTTCATTCAGCAAATATATATTAGGTACATATCATGTGTAAAGTGCTATTCTTGTGCACAGAGCTGAGCTGCAAAGTTATAGGAAGGCATGGTCCTTGCCCTTTTGTAGATAGCAGGGGGACAAAACACAAATATACAGCCTTATGCACTACATACATTAAGGTTTCACATCAAAGTGCCTTGGGAGGTCTGGAAGAATAGGTCATGACTGTCTCGGGCAGAAGACGGCTTAATGGAGTAAGGTGGCGCTTGGATGTTTACAAGACAGTTTTGTCACTACAGAGGTCACAGAGAGGTAGAGAATGCCAGCCACTAGAGAGACCGGTGGCTCAGCAGACAGAAAGAACATCACTGGTTGGCCCGAGGTCAAAGAGCACAAGCAGTCATAATCCATGCGGATTATGCTACGGATACTCAGGGATGACTCATGACTATGCACTTAGGATACTCCTGAAGGAGGGGGGAACCTGAGCACTCCCAAGAACAGTATGGTGTCACAGGAAGAGCACGGGGTCTGAAGCCATTGGGGTTGACAGGAAGCTGGGTGCAACAGAGACACCACCAGGCCCAGAGGCAGGAAGACCTGTATTCAATTCCAGCCTCAGAGACTTACCAGCTGTGTGACCCTTGGTGATTCACTTCACCGCTCTCTGCCTCAGTTTCCCCATCTGTAAAATGGGGATAACAATAGTACCTATACCTCCCTGGGTTACTATGAGGATCAAAGGAGAAAATACTGCAGAGCACTTAGCACTGTGTCTGGCACACAGTGGGCACTTAATAAATACTTGTTTCCTTTCTTAAAACAGACAAATTTTTTGTGTTTGGCACAGTCTGGGATTTTGAGACATATTGTGGAATTTCCCAAATATAATCCTTCCTTCCTACTCTACCAGGTAGTCCTGCTGATTACCTATGGGACTCTGAGCACATTATATTCCTCCTCTGGGCCTCAATTCCCTTCAATATAAAATGGGTGTGGGGGAAGTACTTAAATAAATGATTTCTAAAGCCCTGTCTAGCTCTAATTCCTACAATCTTATGAGTACTTCCTTATTATCAGATGCTTCATGATCTAAATCATAGGATCAGACACACTTGTATCAAAGACTACCGGGCTAAATAACCTCTACCCCAAATAAGTGAGGGTATGTGAAGGCATAACAGCATCCAGCAAAGCCCTACTGTGGTCCCCTGTTTCATTCCCAGTCCTACTCCTTCCTCCCCCCACCCCCACAGTATGCACTTGGATATTGCTTTAAGGTTTACAAAGCATTTTATAAATACTGTTTCATTTGCTACTTCCAACAATCCCTATCTTGTAGATGAAGAAACTGAGGCAGAGGTTAAGTGACTTGGCCAGGGTCACCTCATAGGTGTCTGGGACTGGATTTGAGCTTAGGTCTGCTTGGCTCCAGGCCCAGCAGTCTATCTGCTGTGCCACCTAAGCTGTCCTGTTAACTGATCTTTCATTTCCTTCTCTTGACCAAGGTTAGAACAGGAACAAAGGCAGATCAAAGTAGGAGAGTACTTCAAGATGACATCCAACTTAGGGGTAGAAAGATTTCCAACAAAATGGTCTCTTTTTATTTAAACTTTCTTAAAAACTGAAATGTAAATGTGCATAAGGGCCTATTTACAATATCAAAGAAGAGCCAAGTTGCCATGGTAATTACTTATTTCCCCATAAAGAAATCACTGTCTAGAAAGCATGCATGACTCATTAGCATGTAAGTTACTGGTCACAGATGGTCAGGTTTGCATACTTCCTTCATGTTTATCATGAATCACTAATGTTCAGAAGGGTGGAGGAATACTACAGGGTTTTGGTAAGACACCACCTTCGTTATTCTTTCGAAATCAATGACTATACAATGAAATTTCATTAACTTTTCCTAAGGGGATTTGGGGGAGTACAATATAAATCAAACGGAAGGGTGGTTTTACTTAAAATGTTTAACTATAGAGGGAAAATATTTTAAATATATTTTCTTATTTCAAAATGCAAGAGGAACTGGGAAGAGGGACTAAGCCACTGGTCATAACTTATAATATTTTAATAGATATGATATATTTGCATTTAGCACAGTCATCTGAAAATGATTCTGCTCACATGGTACTTGTTGGAAGAGAGGTAGTGGGGTTAAGTGGGTAGAGGACTGCCACTGGAATCAAGAAGCCACGTGTTCTCTGAAACAAAATGGCTCTGCAACCCTCACAAAGATAAACCCCTCTCAGAACCCCAGGCCACCATCTACCCTCTAAGAATGTATACTCCTTAAGGGAAGGGACTGGCTTTGCTCCTATATCACAGGGCTAGGCACAAAGTAAGCCTTTAATGAATGTTTGATTATTCATTTATATTACAAATAGCAGATGGTAGAGGGCAAAAGGACTTCCCTCAGAGAAAGTTCTCAATACCAGTGAAATCACAGACACAGTCAAAAAAAAAAAGGTGTGTGTGGGGATAACTTGATGGTATAAGAAGTCAGGCACACAAATGTACTGTGTATTACATTAGTGTAACTCTGATTCTGGTCCAACCATTATGCAAAGCAATTTGGAATTACACTAAAAAAAGCCTGGGGGGAGAGAGAACTAAAATGTTTATGCTGTTTGACTTGGATATCATACTGGAATGATCAAAGTTGCCATATACACTAAAACATTCACAGATGCACTTTTTGTGGTAGCTAAGAACTGGAAAGGAAGTAGATGCCCATCAACTGGGGAATCACTATGAAAATTATGATAATATGAATATAGTGGCACATTACTGTGCCATAAGAAATGTGTATGTATACATAAGCATACACCTATTTATGCATATACATACACATGTATATATATGTATATGTATACACACATGTATGTATACGCAAAAACTCAGAGAACTATGGAAGACATGAACTGATATAGAAAGAAGTAGGCAGAATCTGGATAACAATAGCCATAAAGACTACAATAGCACAGATAGACACTACCACAAAACCAAACTCTGTTGTAATTGCAAACAAATTTGGCCTTGGAAAAGAACTGAGCCCTGCCTTCATGGCGGAACTGGATGGAATGGAGTACTGCATATACCATGAGATGTGATCACTGCATTGTTTGGTTTTGTTGAATGATTTACTCCCCCTTCCTTTTATATTTCTGTTCTAAATGATGGCATACTGATTAGAGGAAGAACATGCTTGGAAATAAAGGTGATATAAAAAATGAAAGTATCAATATGAGAGAAAATATTTTTAAAAAGTTAAAATAACTTTTTAAACTTTATTATTAAGTAACCTAAACATGTCTCTTATGCCCATCATTGCTTTGTTTAGCAAATTCTTTTTTTTCCTTTCCATTGAGTCTACACAGTCAAATGGTAACAGCATTTTTGAATCATCCCAAATTCCAAAATAATAGAGCTTGAAGTAAGGAGACTTTATTGTAGCTTTTTTCCTCCCCTCCAGGTTCTGCAAGATTGAAGGCACAAAAGTTCTGATGATTTTTTTATTTGTTTCTACAAATGCAAAAAATATTTATTATGTATCTCTTATGTGTCCAGGTCTGTACAGGGCACCAAGGGAGGGTCAAAGTTGAGATAAGATGAAGGGCCATGTCTTCAAAGAGGGCAGATAGTCTAGTAGAAAACTTTTCTGACCCTCTTTCCAACAATTCTTTCCATTGAACTACAATCATTATTTTAATAGTTGAGAAAGCACTGAAATTAAACAGGGTCATAGCTAAAGCTTGAAAAAAGAAGTTTCACTCATATATTTCAAAAAGGAAACATTTAAATTAAATAAGATCCCAAAAGACTATGTCTGTTCAAACACATGTATACACACATATATGTAGACATATATACGCTTATAGGCTTATCTTCTCTGATTACAGTAAAACTAATTAGGGAACAAATAATATTTGAGGCCGTACTTCATTTTTTCAGGCATCCAAGTTCAATTTGCATACTAATAGTTGCATATTTTCCTTTAATAGATGCATGAAGTGAAAGCAAATATAATAAATGAATAACTATTTAAGTGTGAAGTTACCTGATCTTGATGAAAAATCTGAAAATGAAACAGCCACAGTTCCTATTTATTTTGTCTATACTAGGAAGTAAAGCTAATCACAAAATGATATGATAAATGTTGGTTATTTCAGAGTGGCATAATACTGGAGGAACCTCAGAGTCTTTCCTATAAAAAAAAACCACAGAAACTCATGGAAATGAGTAGCAACCTTGTTGGGCTTTAATTTGGAAATTTGGAGCTAGAAATGTATGTATGCACAGCTGCTGGACTGTGCAGATGTTTTCCCCAGGTCCATCGGATCTGTCAATATTTTCTCATTCTATTTCTGGTATCTATTAAATTGTCAGGGCAAATTCTCCTCATCAACCATCAAAAAGGGCTCCATAATACCCAAAGACATGCCTTCCTTTGAAGTAGAATCAAGCATGTAACTGAGTATGTGTTTAAAAAAAGGGTTAAAAACTATAATACAATTGTCTGTGTTGCAGGTGTACAGCTAACAAGGTGCTAATTGGGAAACTGAGTGAGAATTTAAAACACACACACATACACACTACCAAACTAGATATCTGTGTCATATGAGAAGACTGCAATAGAATTACCCTAGAGTATATTAAATGCAAAAGCTATGATAATACAATGTTATAGATGTAAATCTAAGCCCACAAGGGTGGGAAGGATAAAGCGGTAGGGCTTCTTATAGCGCCATTATCATCTTACCAGAATGCAGAGCAGGTATTGTGGTATTCATGATTGTGGAAGCTTTAAATAAATAATGCAAAACAACTTCCAAGGTAACCCTCGCTTCTCACTTTCTCATGCTTCTCCCCAAATACATGCATTGGGAATTCTTTCTAAATATTCATCTTTGGGATGAGACTGTCTGAAAAACTGGAGGCTTTACAGGACATATTATTTCTTGGCCCCTAGTTCAAGAAGCAATAACATTTTATGAGTTTTAAAATACCTAATCATTGGAGGAGAGTGCATTAATAGTTTAGGGCAACTCAAGGAAATATTCTTAAAACTTTCATTTGAGATTAATCTTTGGTGATGATTAGAATTTACTTAAATGTATTTAATCTAATCCAATCCAATAAGCATTTATTAAGCACTAGGTAGAAGGCACTGTCCTCTATGCTCAGGGGATATAACAATAAGAAAATAAAAGCTGACCACAAAGAGCTTATTTTATCTGAAGGCATACAATATGTACACAGACAAGAAATTACATAACTTGGATATGAAGAGAAAGCACTAATAACTATGGGACTCAAAACTTTGGGCTTCCAAAGCTATGACCTGACATAAGATGATCTATGAAAGATAGAAATTCTAAGGGACTGAGATGAGAATCGGACAGCAGCACAATGGATGGAGTGCCAGACCTCAAGTCAGGAAGACTCATCTTCTTGAGTTCAAATCTGACCTCAGACATTTAGTAGCTGTGTGACTCTGGGCAAGTCACTTCACCCTGTTTGCCACAATTCCTCATCTGTAAAATGGGTTAGAGAAGGAAATGGCACTCCAGTATCTTTGCCAAGAAAACCCCAAATGGGGTCACAAAGAGTTAGACACAACAGAATCAACAACGACAATGACAACAGATTACATATCAGTTATTTGTCTAAGCAAATACAGGCAATACTTAGGTTATAACATTTCAGATAAACTCAAATATTCTTCTCCTTTGAATAAAATAGTGTGGAACAGTCTCTATGGAAACAATAATGAGGGTGTTTTGGTTTTTTTCCCTCTTTGTGTAGGATGATAGAAATCAGAGATGCAAAGGGCTTTTTTCTATTCTAGGTGATTTTATCTGTTTTACTGCCCATCCTCTTCCCAGAAGACTGAGGAGGAAAAAAAAATCTGTTTTATACCCATAGACTGCATCCTTAATCTTTTCCATCCCTCAGATCTCAATTTGTACCTAATCAATGCACTTACATATGACATGATATAGCATGGCAGAGGGAAGAAAATCAAGTGTTCAGGATCTGAACTCTCTGACCCACCTACCGCATTGACTTAGTTGCATGATCATGAGTGAGTTGCACAGCCTCTGTGACCTTAATCAGTAAAATAGGGATGACATGACCTCAAAGACATGTTTGAGAAGAATGCTTACATTATGTAAAAGTAAGGTGGGAAAGGTCTTTGTAAAATTTTTAAATAGTTATTTTTGTATGTAGCACATTCTTCTATTAGATTATAAGCTTCATGAAGACAGGGATCATGTTTTCTAACCTATGCATCTCCCCCAGCCACAAACTCTGCTCATAGAAAGGACATGATATATTTTTGTTGATTTTATGGCCTAGCCTTGAATTTGAACCCAACTGGCCACCCTGGAAGTGAATGGACAAAATTCATCAACTTCACCAACTCATAAATAGAGCTGGTAGGGGACAAAATTATGCAGTATGCAACCTTTGTCTTTAGAGCCCCCTAAGGAAACTACATGATAGCGAATATGTACATATGAAACAAAAATGCAAAATACAAGGATGATACATATAAAGAGGGTACTGGAACAGAAGAAAACAGAATTTCCAACCTGTGGCTTGTAATACGAGTTGTCTTAGAATACATTAGGGAAGTAAAATTCGGATCTGCTTAGAATCACAGATTAGAAATGTTTTCAAGTCAGAAAATATCTTAGAGATCATTAAACATCTTCATTTTATGAATGGGCAAATCAAACCCCATGGATGCTTAACTTGTCCACAAGTTGGCTATAGTCACATTCAAGATGGTAGCAAAGAAGAAACTAAAACTTGGTCTCTTGAGTCTTAGTCTACGGCTATGATGACACTACTGCTTGCAGTTAAATAAGAAAAGAAATGCTCAGATTTCATAGTTCTTTATATTTAGTTGGAATGAGGAATATCTACAAGTGATGCAAATCCTCTGTTGTAAAATATCAAAACTATGTGTGCGTTATCAGACAAGTTTTGGCTAGATAGGGGTAAACCATGACTGAGGAAATTCAGGCCAATATTAATCTCTCCCTCCTTGTCCTGTTTTCCTGACTATAAAGTCTTTGAATAAAGGAAATATGTCATTTATTTCTTTGTAATCCCCAAGACACCAATAATAGTGATTATATGAGTCCATGGCACTTAATTTTCCAAAGGTGTTAACATTGTATGAACGTGTTTGCTTCTAAAACTTGTGAATGACAATTCGACATACTCCTGTTCTCTGCTCTAAGGTAATTCATAGCACTGAGGTTAGATGTCATCTCTTTCTTCAAAGAATATGTAATTAAGAGGAGGGAAAAAAACATGTTCACATTCCTCAATGGCAAGGAAGAAATTTTGTACCCTATTTACATACTACTATGATTGAGGTGTTTTCTATTAACATTAGTGATGGGCCAAACCCTGTAAGGTTCTGTGAAAATGCAGTAAGAGGATTAGAAGCAGCCACCCAGCTGTTTTCCTCCAAACATTTTAAAAATAATTCCTCAATCAAATTTTCCAGTGTGAGTCAACAAAAGGTCAGAGGGAGACATTTTACCAAACTAAGACAACTTAATGGAGTTAGCAGAAAAGGTCTGTAACACGGAGGTGAGAGTCCACTCAGAGGTCAGCCTTAACACCACGCATGGTGTTGGGGTGGTTACAATAGTGGCAGCAGCAGCATTAGCTTCAGGAGCTCTCAGACTGGAGGTGTTCTAGGTCATAATTCCAGGGTGGAGAGGAATGTTTGTTGCGGTCAGTCACAGAGCAAGAGCCCTGATTCCAGTTCCAAGGCAGACAGGAGCACTAGCACTTGTGACTGCAGAAGAACAGGGGATCTGATCACAATTCCAGGGCTGAGAGGAGGGCTAGCACCTGTGGCTGTAGCGGAGCAGGGGCCCTTCCTGGGTAAAGACCAGAGCACTAACCAAAAGAGCAGTGACCACACCTATCCCTGGATCACATTGCCTTGGAAGCACTGAAAACTTGCAGACCCCAGAACTAGCTCTGAAGATTGCATCATGAAAAAGCATTCAGTTTGAAACAATGCCTTCCTACCCACAGGTGAGCAGAGTTCAACTTCAGCATAATATTCAAAGTAAAAAAAAAAAGCTTGAAAAATAAGCAAACAAAATAAATTAACAATGAAAAGCTACCATGGTGGCAGTGAGCAACACATATACTCAGAAGAAAATAATCTGAAAAGAGCTACAAGCAAGACCTCAAAGAAAAATGCTAATTGAATCCAAGTCCAACAAGACATCCTAGAAAAATTAAAGAAAGAAATGAGTGGTAGAAGAAAAATGGGGGAAAGAAATGACAAAGATTTGTCAAGGCAATTATGAAAAGAACATTAACAGCTTGATAAAAGAGGCACAAAAAATATTGGAAAAAACCCTCCAAAATTGCCCAAATAGGAAAAGAGGTACAAAAGCTCACTGAAGAAAATACTTCCTTAGAAATTGGAATTGGGCAAGGGGAAGCTAATGACTCTATGAGACATCAAGAAACAATATAATCAAGTCATAAGAATAAAAATTAGAAGATGGGGGCAGCTAGGTGGCCCAGGGAATAGAGCACCAGCCCTGGAGTTAGGAGGACCTGAGTTCAAATGCACCCTCAGACACTTAACATTTACTAGCTGTGTGACCTTGGGCAAGTCACTTGATCCCAACTTCCCTGCCTTTCTCCCTCCAAAGAGCAAAAAATAAATTAAATTAAATAAATTAGAAGACAATGTGAAATATTGGAAAAACAACTGACCTGAAAAACAGACCACAGAGAGATAATTTAAGAATTATTGGACTACTTGAAAGCCATGATAAAAACAACAAAGGCTAGACATTATATTTCAAAAAATTATCAAGGATATCTGCTCCAAAATCACAGATCTGGAGGGTAAAACAGAAACTGAAAGAATCCACTGATCATCTTCTGAAAGGGAACCCAAAATGAAAACTCCCAGAAATACTATAGACAAATTCTAGAGCTTCCATATCAAAGAGAAAAATACTCAAGCAGTCAGGGGGAAAGATTCAAATATTGTAGCACCACAATCAATAACACACGAAACTTTGTGACTTTTACATTAAAGGAGTGGAGGGCTTCAAATATGATATTCTAGAAGGCAAAGGAATAGAATTACAACCACGAATCACCTATCCAGAAAAACTGAGTATAGAAAAAAATGGATATTTGATGAAACACGAGGACTTTCAAGCATTCTTGAGGAAAACAACAGAACTGAATAGAAAATCTAACAACCAAACATAAGACTCAAGAGAAATACAAAAAAGTGAACATGAAAGAGTAATCATAATGGACTCAATAAAGTTAAACTGTTTACATTTCTAGGTGGCAAAATGATACATATTACTACCAAGAACTTTATACTTAATAGGGCACTTAGGAGTCTACACAGAGAGCATGAGTGTGAATTGATTATGTTGTGATGACTTCTAAAAAAAAATGAAGCATTGAGAAAGAAGGATGCATGGGGAAAAGGCGGAAAGGAAGGGGTAGAATAAGGAAAGCTTTCTAACATAAAAGGAAGAACTTTTATGGTGGAGGGGAAAATGTGTCAGGGTGGGAGTGGGCAATGTTTGAACCTCACTCATCAGAACTGGTTCAAAGAGGGAACTCAGGTGAGTATAGAAATATATCTTACTCTACAGGGAAGTAGAAAGGGAAGGGGATAAGAAAAATGGGGTGAGGGAGCAGGTTATGATAAAAGAGAGGAGAGATGAAGGGAGGCAATAGTCAGAAGCAAAATAGACTTTTTAGGAGAAATAGGATAAATGGATCAACAGAAGAAAATAGATAGGGTGGAGGGAAATACAAAGTTAGTAATCCTAACTGTGAACAGGATGAGTTCACCCAAAAGACAGAAGTGGACAGTAAAATGGATTAAAAATCAGAATCCAACAATATGTTATTTATAAGACACACCTCTGAAACAGAAAGACACACACAGAGTTAAAATAAAGGGCTGGAGCAGAAGCTATTATGCTTCAGATGAAGTGAAAAAGGCAAGGGTATCAATAATGATCTCAGATAAAGCAAAAAACAAATTTAGACTTAAAAGAGACAGGTAGGGAAACTACATTTTGCTGAAAGGTATAATAGATAATGAAGTTACATAAAAATTTCAGGGGCAAATTTCTCAGATAAAGGTTCCATTTCTAAAATATATAGGGAACTGAGTAAATTTTCTTTTTAAAACAAAGAGCCATTCCCCAACTGATAAATGGTCAAAAGATGTAACAGGCAGTTTTCAGAGAAGAAATCAAAGCTATCTCTAGTCACATGAAAAAATGGTCATAATCATTATTGATTAGAGAAATAAAAATTAAAAAAAAAATCAAGTACCACTTCACATCTATCAGAAATGACAAATGCTGGAGGGAATGAGGGAAAACAGGTAGACTAATGGTAGAGTTGTGAACTGGTCCAACCATTCTGTGGAATAATATGGAACTATTCTTAAAGAGCTACACAACTGTGCACACACTTTGACCCAGAAATGCTAGTACTAGGTCTGTATCCCAAAGAGATTTTGAAAAAAGATCTATATATATAAAAATATTCATAGCAGTTCTTTCTGTGCTGGCAAAAATTGGGAACAGAGCAAATGCTGATCAGTTGGGCATGGCTGATCAATCTGTAGCATATAATTGTGATGAAGTACTATCATATTTCAGAAACAAACAAACAAACAAACATTGCAACATCTATATAAACTAATTTGAAAAGTGAAATGAGAAGAACTGGGAAATCATTGTGCATAGTAATAGTAACATTGTAATAATGATCAACTGTTAAAGACTTGGCTACTCTGATCCGTACAACGATCCAAGACAATTCTAAAGGAGACATGATGAAAAATGCTCTCTACCTCCAGAAAAAGAACTCAGTGTGCAAACTGAAGTATAATTGTCTTGTTTGCTTTATTTTTCTGGCTTTTTTTGCGCAATGGCTAATATGGAAATATGTTTTGCATGATTTTACATGCATAGCTATTATTCTGCCTGCTTTCTCAGTGGGTGGGGGAAGAATGGGAAGGAGGGAGAGAATTTAGAACTCAAAATTTAAAAATAAAAAAATGTTTAAAATAAATGGGAAGGGGGCGCCTAGGTGGCGCAGTGAATAGAGCACTGGCCCTGAAGTCAGGAGTACCTGAGTTCAAATCCAGCCTCAGACACTTAACACAAAAAAACTAGCCGTGTGACCTTGGGCAAGTCACTTAACCCCAACTGCCCTCCAAAAAGCAAAACAACAACAACAACAACAAAAATAAAAATAAAATAAAATAAAATAAATGGGAGGGTGCAACAATAGTAAAATAGGTAAGAATCTGTTCAGTCAAATGAAGCCCCATATATCTCTTTGGACATGCTAGCAGAAACATATGTGTATCTGTATATATGTGCATACATGTATACATACATACATACACACACATATCATATAATATATTCTCTTCATCTGAAGGAGCAACAGAATTTTACTCCTATTCCATAAGTTCTACAGCAAAGGTGACTATGAACATTTTCTGATGGGGCTGTTTACTTGTGTATGCTCCTATCCAGGGGTGGGGAACCTGTGGCCTCGAAGCCTCAAATGCAGCCTACTGACTGAACTGAATCCAAACTTCACAGAACTGTAATGACAACTGCAAGCCCAGAGACGACACAGTAGCTTTTAGTCTGCGTTCCATGGGCTGGAGGATTATGGCTCCAGAGAAAGAATTTAGAAAAGTCATAGAAAATTTTGGAGTTCCAGGTAGCCTCAAATTGCACTAGACTGAATCTCTATATACAATATCTATCTTGCCTTATTCTGTATTGCCTTCCCAACCATACTATAAGGTCTTTGAATAAAGGAAATGAGGTTTTGTTTTGTTTTGTTTTGTAGTCCACATGACATCTATAGAATAGTGATTAAATGAACCCTTGGCAGCATTGTGTGATGGAGAAATAACATCAGATTTGCAATCAGAAAACCAGAGTTCAAATCCCAACTTTATCTCTTATTACATATTTGACTGTGGGCAATTCACTAAACAACTCTGGGAATCAGTTTCCTCATTTGAAAAATTAAGGAACTGGGTTAGCAAATCCCTAAAATCCCTTCTAACTAAAAAATTCCATGTTCCTAACCAGTTAGCATGAACATTGTAGTCCCTTATGCTGCCTCCTCATTCTTTTTCTCTATTCTTTTCTATTAGGGGAAGGGGAAGGGAAAGAATAGAAGTATTTATTTAGTGCCAACTTTGCCTAGCACCATGGTGGAAGCTAGGTGGTTCAGTGTATAGAGTGCTGGGCTTGGAGTCAGAAGGACATGAGTTCAAATGTGGCCTCAGATATTTACTGGCTGTGTGACCTTGGGCAAGTCACTTAAGACCTGTTTGCCTTAGATTCTTCATCTGTAAAATGAGCTGGAGAAGGAAATGGCAAACTATTTCACTATTTTTACCAGGAAAACCTCATGGACAATATTGGTGTGCTGTGGTCTACAGGGTCACGCAGAGCCAGACATAACTGAATGACCTAATAACAATAACACCTAGTGCCAGACACCATGAAAAGCATTTTACAAATATCATGTTATTTGGTCCTCGCAAGAGCCCTGCAAAGCGATGCTACTGTCATCTTCATCTCAGAGTCAAAGAAACTGAGGCAAATACAGGCTAAGTGATCTGCCCGGGATTACACAGCTAATGACTGTCTGAGGCTACATCTGAACTCAGGTCTCCCTGACTCCAGGCTCAGCTCTCAGCCACACTCAACAGCTACCCCCAAGCTTCTAGGATGAACAAAGGAAAGAGACAATTACCCTTTCCCTGTCTTAATGGCAAACACACACAGGCATGTATGTGCCTGTGTGTACACATGTGTATACACACATGTACACATACATGTACGTGGGGGAGGCAGAGAAAATAGAATGAGGTGAGGTATATATCACACATCTGAGGAACGTAAAAGTTTGAGATGCACTTATCTAGCTGCAGATATAACAAAATAAGGAATCCATTTCTCAGAGCTACATGCAGGGTGTAATAAGTTAAACTTTGACATAGCCTACATATAAAAGGAGCTAGCCTATGTGTGACAGATATAAAGGGCAGCTGGGGTCAGTTAGGTGGGCAGTAGATATCTCAGGAGTGGGGTTCTGTGTGTATTTAAGTTAAAGAATACTTCTGCTTTATCCTACTGATGTTCATTCAAAGCATCTGTCTTTTGGAGTCTTTGCCCTTTATTGTGGATTTCTCTCATTTTTATCAGCTGTGGTCTCCCTCCTTCTGATCTCATCCATATTTTTAAACTTCTCTTAATATGCTGTTGTATTTTTTCTTTCTTGTCTCCTTTAAATTACAAAACTTTCAAAATCATTCACAAAGCCATAGGCAAGTCCCTGACCTAAACATAAATTCTTAGATTCAGTAACAACTTTTAAAGTATGCATTTATACTGCATATGTTTATTCACACCAACCCTTCAACCTGACAACTAGAAATGGCAAAAAACAACCACCAAAAAAAATAGCTGGGAGAATGCATCAAAAGTAAAAGGTGTTATGTCTTGGCCTGAAATCCACTGCAGCAAAGGGCATACAAATAATAAGTTTCAACACAAAGAGGTAGAAATGATGTATAACGTGGAAGTCTTGTTTATTACCACTCTCAAGTGCAATTTTAAATCACAGCATCTTAAGAGTTACAAGGGACCTCCAATATTGTGCTACATAACCACCTCATTTTACAGAAGATGAAACTGAGATGAAGAAAGAAAAGGCAATCTGCTCAAGGTCACACAGCTAGTTTGCTACCAGAATGGATCAATTTTTCCATAAATTCATGATGCCAACGTGGATACTCTTCTCACCAGAGCTAATTGCAATTCATGCATGTCTTCTCACCTTTTGCCATTCTTTCCTATGTCTTTCCACAAATCTTGTAGAGAGGATCTACCAAATATCTCAGGCACCTTCTCAACACTTCCATATTTATGGAGATCAAGGTCATACTCAGGCTACTCAGCTGTTACATCTTGTTCTCATGATATAATCAGTTCATCTCCTTTTCTGATCATACATGTCTTTAAGGATGTCTTATAAGCTATGATACAGTAAATTAAATATTACTCATTTATTTTTTGATATCTTATAGCACAGTTCCCTGACCAGCTTAAAAAGCTAGCCTATACACTTATACACACAACAAAACAAAAATGTTTTTTAGTTCCTTGATATATGCGATGAAGTGAATATCCTTAGCATAGAAAGACAATGCTACTGTTGTGTTTCCATAATCATTAAGAGATCTATTATCCTTCATCCTTCCCTGGCTTAGACCTCTTGCAAGCAACATGACCCACTTTCAAACTCATGACCAAGGTTTGGAATGCTGGATGTGGCAATGTGACTGGTCCATATGGAGATAACCTCATGTAAACAGTCAAAAGTGATGACTCCTACATCTGTGGACACTTAGCCCATGAGGATGCCAAAACTGTGACCTAAGGCCTCACTAGCACAGCACTTACCAGCTAACAAGCCACCCAAATTCTTATTGTCAATGGTTTCTGTAGGGAAGTAGTTAGTGCAGTAATCTTTAGGAAACATTTTCTTTCTTCTACCATTAAAATTTTTCTTTAAGGTTCAGCTTAGGTGCAAAGGCTTCCTTAATGGCATTAGCAGCAATTGATCTTGATCCCATTCACTTTTTTCAGATCCTTTTTACCTGTACCTCTCCTTTGCCAGTAACATAACTCTACCTTGTATGATACTTCCCCACCCCTGTTTTAGATGTTGCCTAAATGGTCACGGTGGGGCTCTGTCTCCAAGGCATTCAGAATGAGGACATAGCCAATGACCCTCCTACTGCCACCAGTCTTTGTCCCTATCCTCCAATTTGGTTTTTAAACAACAACAACAACAAGAACAAAATCTCTTTGGAGGGTTATCTTAATTTTAATCATAATGTCATTACACTGTTCTCCCAACCAGATACCTTCCCTAAATCACCTCAGCACTAGGTAACCTAGATTGAAGTAAGTCACACTTAACTTAGTCTGTGCATAGACTGTCCATCACAGAAGGGGAAAAGTTTCTTATTCCCACTTTTCTTAGAAATGTTATCATGAACCATTACTATCAAAGCATACTTCACACGCAGTCACAGAATAGGGGCACTAGAAGAGACCTTGGAGGCCATGCAGTCTAATCCATTCCTGAAGAGAATAATTTCTGCATCACATCTGACAAGGAATCATTCAGCGTTTGTTTGACATCCTGCCCTGAGGATGAGATCCATTACTTCTGAGGGACATTTTGGGAAAGGGCTACTTATTATGATTTTTTTCCCTTTCAATTCAGTTGTTTTTTAGTTGTGTTCAGCTCTTACTGACCTCATTTTTTCTTTCTTTGCAAAGATACTGGAGTGGTTTGACATTTCCTTCTCCAGCTCATTTTACAGATGAGGAAACTGAGGCAGAGTGACATGACCTGCCCGGCATCACATGGCTAGGAAGTATCTGAGGCCAGATTTGAATTCAGGAAAATGAGTGTTTCTGACTCGAGGCCCTGTGCTCTATCCACCACACCACTGAGCTGTCCTTTCTTCTTCCTTACCTCCACAAATTTGCTTCTTTGGAACTTCCACCCATTCCTCCTAGTTCTACTCACTACAGTCAGGGACAAGTTTGTATACACTTCTGTTTAACAACCCTGTCTGAAGACAATAATCACATGCCCTGATAATTCTTCTCTTTTCCTGTTCAAACCCCACCAGTTCCTTCAGTCATACTCATATGGCATGAACTCAAAACCTTTAGTATCCTGGTTGCCTCATCTGGAACTTTTCCAGTCTATCGATGTCCATACTAAAGTGTGGTCCCTAGAAAAGAAGACAACAGTCTGGAAATGGTCTAACCCAGGGCTTCTGAAACATTTTCCATTAGTGATCCTTTCAGCAGTTCTTAAACTATAGGTGGTTGCCGGATGCAAAGTTTAAGAAGGGCTGAACAAAGGAAAGGTACAAAAGGATTATCATAGAATCTGTCCTGTACAATCAACCAAGGACAGCACTAGTGGAATCATACTCAAGCTTGCAGTCCCCTCTCTTCTCTTCCCCAGTGACTTTTTCAGATAAATCTATTCACTTCTGTGCTTCCTACTTCTTGTAGAAAGGATTTTTTTTTAATCCAAAGTCATTTTTATCTCTGATAAAATCCATCTCATTGGATGTGACCTGATGTTCCAGCCTGTCAAGATAATTTTTGCATCTTGATTGTCATCCAATGGCATTTTCATGCTATATTGATGCAAGTCATTGATAAAAATGTAAAAGAGCATAAAGCCAAGCAGGGATCCCTGGAACACTCCCTTGTAACCTTGTAAGACGTCACTGACCCATTAAAGCCTCTTCTGGTTCTGCTATTCAGCCAGTTATGAATATACCAAATGGTACTGCTGTCTCATCCACATCTTTCTATCTTTCCCACAAGAAAGGTATGAGAAAATAGCACACAAATTTTGACTATTCTTCATTCTTAGCCATAAACAACTGTTTCCTTACACATGAAGAGAATCATTTAACCAGTAACAGATAATTTGCAACAATATAAATTGCAAATAGAAACACACAATAAGCAAGACACATGGTACACTGGAAATTCAAAAAATAAATAATAAGGGAATATTTTTCTTGGATTTATGGTTTAGGAATCATTTTTATGTGCATGCATTTCTTAAGTGATCTGGATTTTGGCTGTACCACTGGTTACTGTGCCTAACAAATTAAGTTTGAGATGATGTAAAAATGACTACCTAGTAAGAATGCAAATGGGAATATGGGGAGGATGGAACAGAATACAGGAAAGAACACTGGTGCCTGAAACAAGGGATTGTTTATAACTATTTTTGAGATCACCAAGATAATGGTGGTGCTATATGTTAAAATTTGGTGAAGTGAATCATGAGATCATAGGATCCTGGTCAGATTTAGAACTAAAAGGAGTCCTGAAGGCCATTTAATTCAGTCCCATAATTCTACAGATGAGGAAACTGAGGCAAAGAGCGGTTAGGTGACCTAGCCATCTATGTCACACAACTAGAAAACATCTACGGTGGGATCTGAAGCCAGGTTGTCCTAGCTACAAGTCTAATGCCAATCCCCTGTGATACACTTTCAGTCAGGTTTAAAACATCCAGTTATCTGTGTGCTTGTGTGCGTGTGTGTGTTTTAATTTAAAATTGAGTTCAAGAGTCTGATGCTGGAATGAAGACTGATAGTTATTTTTGTATAAATTAACATTTAAGTCTCCTTATGACTAAGTCTTTTAGACTGGGATATGAATGATCAGTCTGTTGCTCGGCATAGTGAATAGTACAATGAATGGACTCTGGACAGTCCAAAGTCAGTTCCATTCCTACTTCTGATTCTTCCTACCTAACGGATTATAAGCACTTCGATTAGCCTCTCAGATACTCGATGCTGTAGTTTTTTTTTCATAATAGAACAATAACAATATATGTATTATATGTTTCATGGGGTTACTCTGCAAACCTTTAAGATCTATATAGATATGAGTTATTTTTATTAGCACAAAACCATTAATTTCTCCAGAGGATCACCAAAGGTTCTACCACAGCACCACCTTGTCAGTACATTACTAATTCTATTACTTATCAATGGAGACTGGTCTCTAACCACAACTAGGAAAACACATGCTCTTCTATCAAATCCTCATTGTTCATTGTTAAACTTAGTTTCAAGTTCTTGTTCTTTTAATTATCATTAATAAAATGATTAATAAACATTTATTTTATACTATGTGTCACGCACTGTGTTAAACACTGTGCTAAACTCATAATAAAATACGTGCTTAAGTAATTCTTGCAAATGTTCTTACCTGGAATTGTACATTCTGGTCGATATTGGGCACATGGAATTGTTTCAGGAACCTCTCATCTTCACTCCAAAATATGCGAATATCAGGGATATCATACAGGATCATGGCCAGCCTCTCCAATCCCAGACCAAAGGCCCATCCAATATTGTTTCGAGCACCAGCTTCAATGGAATTAAAAAAAAAAATTTTAAGGATGATAATCTAGGAGCTTGAAGATCCATGTAATATTTCCCTAGCATTCACGATAATCAATTGACAAGTACTGATTAAGTACTTAAGATAACATAAGCTAAGTGGATGGAGAGGGGATGCCACTGGTAGCTGGGGTGTTGGGGGGAGAGGATGAAGAGCAAAAGTCTCCTGAAGGAGTTAACTTTAACAGAGGTGAGAAAGGAGAACATCATCATCACCAAACATAGTACTGAGTACCTACTATGTATGAGAACTGTATTACATGCTAGGGCTACAATTAAGAATAAGATAATAAGAGGAAAGAAAAGGAGCCAAGATGGCAGAGGAACAGGGAGAAGTATGGTGAACTCCTTACCAAAACTCCTCTAAAGAGATCTAGAAAACATACAAGACCAAATTTTGATGGGGAAATCCAGGAAAAAGTCCAAATGAATCATTCTGTATCCCAGGTCAATATAGGGAGACAGAAAGAAAGATCTGTCGTGGCTCTATGGAGCATTCCAGCAAAGGGAGAAGTTATGTACCCAGGCAAGAGCAGAGACTGAAACCTTGAAGAGGACATCACTGATGCATCCTGTGACCTTGACCTTGACCTGTGACCTTGTTAGAACATAGAACATCCTGTGACCTTGACCTCACAAAGGCTGGCCAGTGTGGAGTCACAGAAATTTTGTAGACTGAGAAGGGGTCCTGTGCAGGGGAACTTAGTAGGAATGGATTAAACAAAATGGGGGGGGGTTTAGATGTAAAAGTGTGATAGGGAAGACAAAGTATAAGGGGCACATGGTGAGTACACAACACTAGAGAAGTGTGAGCCAACTGAGACAACCTCCCCAGGAAATAGCAGGAAGGTTTGACAGTGATTGTCAGAAGGAATGCATGTCAATCCTCTCTCCAAAAGTCCCTGGCACCGGAGACACCTGCTGCACATCACTGCACCACTTCCAGACTCCGGTTTCTCTCTCAATCACGTGGTCTCTTAACTTTTCAGTACTGGAAAGCAAGATCTGTGTCTTAACTTTGGGCAAAACAAAGACACTGTGCACAGTAAAAGCCACATGTATGGTCCGACAGTCTCACAACATCTAATTTTGAGGAAAGTACAACAAAACTATTTATGTTCTAATAAAAATCATTACACGAAATCCCTCTTTGTAAGGCTCAACAACAAAGAGGACTCAAGGTAAGAGCTTCCTTGAGCCGTAGTTTTCTCATCTGTAAAGACATCTATGGAACTTCAGAGGAATGTCATGAGGATCAAATGATATGATTTATGTAAAATATCTTATAAACCTTGAATGCTATTTAAAGTATTATTATTTCAATGATACAGAGGTACAGTATTGGGGTTTTTTTCCTTCTAAAAAAAAGCCACTGTAAAATACACAGCATTCATGGTTTACATATGCGGGGGCAGCTAGGTGGGCTAAAGAACATAGTGTTGGTCTATAGATAAGAAGACCCGAGCTCATGTCTGACCTCAAACATTTACTAGCTATTTGATCTTGGCAAGTCACAAGTTTTTTGTTTTTTTTTTGAGACAGGGCAACTTGGGTTAAGTGACTTGCCCAAGGTCACACAGCTAATTTTATTCTTTTTTGCCTCAGTTTCCCTAATAAAATGGCAATGATAATGGTACCTATCACCCAAAGTTACAATAAACATCAAATGAGGTAAAAATTGTAAAGCACTTAGCACAGTGCCTAGTATATAATAAATGTGTAAATGTTAACTATCATCATCATCATTAAATCTTTAGAAATAGTTAAACGTGGCAAGTAAAAACTGATTCACACTTCACGTAGAACCAAAGCTATCTCTTTATCTTTATCAATATCTTCATTTATTTTTCCCCTTCCTTTTCTTTTTCCTTTTCCTTTTCTTCTTTGCTAATAATTTTCTAAGAATGGAAAATCAGCTTTGATACTCTTGACAATGTATCTGTCCTTTTAAGTGGGCAGTTTCCCCATTCTGGCTGAAGAAGTTCTTAAAGACACAAATCTTATTTGTGTCTCCTATTTTACAACTATTACTTCCCTTGATCCCTATAAGGTAGATAAGGCAAATATGAGTATCCCTATTTTAGAAATAAAGATGAGTGAATAATAAAAATAATTATTATTATTATAAAAATAAAAATTAAATAAAAATAAATAATAAAAAAATAAATGAAGCTTTAGTAAATGGCAGCGGAGGCACTTAAACCCATGTAGTTTGACTGAAATCTAGACCTCATTCTACTATACTGTGCTCCCTCTAAAAGTCATAGAATATAAGAAACAGACAGATGAGATGGGGACCAGACTTAAGTTTTCTTTTTCTTTTGTTTTCCTTAAGAGGGGTATCTGGACACAGTGGATAATCAAAAGCTGGCTTCAAAGCAAAGGAAGACCTGAGTCTAAATTCTACCTCTAAGCTGTACTGACCATGTGACCCTCAGTAAGTTACTTAGTCAGTGTTAAAGGCCAGTGATGTTCAACCCAAATAAAAATGGGTCACTGAGTTGTACATAATAATCCCTACAGGCTGAATATTAACTTAGAAAAATACATATTAACATTATCTTTGTTCTACTGTATTTGGGGACAGTGGATAGAACACTGGGCTTGGACTCAGAAATTCTCATTTTTATGAATTCAAATCCAGCCTCAGACACTTACTGGCTATGGGACCCTAGGCACTTAATTCACTTTATCTAGTTCCTCGTCTGTAAAAGCAAGTGGAGAAGGAAATGACAAACCACTCTAGTCTGATCTTTGGCAAGAAAACCCCAAAATGAGGTCATAAAAAGTCAGACACAACTCAACAATAACAACAACTATATTTGCATTTATTTTGTTAAATATTTCCCAATCATATTTTAATCTAGTGTAGGGGCACTTGTTAGACCCCCTTGTTCTAGGTAATTCTCTATGACTCTAAGTTGCAGAGAAGGTGTCAATCAGTATTGGAAGAAGGAGCTTCCTCATCTGGCAGTTCCCTATATCAATGAAATCATAGTCTAGCCTCTATCTTTACATCATTTTGTTGTTTGGATTCTTTCTTCATTATGCATCATTTTTCCTAATCTTTTTATATTTCTTTAAATTCTTCATCTTCTTCAGTCCTTATAGCATAATAATATTCCATAAGATTCTTGCTATACTATCTCTTTGGTGTTCATTTACAAATCATATATTTTTTTTTCTAAATCATATGCTTTTAACCTTTGGTCTGGTTTCCTGACCTCCCCCTGCTCTTGTTTTTTTTTTTTGAGACAGGGCAATTGGGGTCAAGTGACTTGCCCAAGGTCACACAGCTAGTAAATGTTAAGTGCCTGAGGCTGGATTTGAACTCAGGTCCTCCTGACTCCAGGGCCAGTGCTCTACTCACTGTGCCACCTATCTGCACTCTCACTCTTTCTTTATCCAATCCATTGCCTATTCATGTCACTGTAGCTATGTTTCTTCTAAACTTTTATTACTGTTTTTACCTTTTACTTTTTCCTTCCTTATCCTACTTTCCTAGTTTTTTTTTCCTTTTTCTCTAGTTCCTCACTACAACCATAGATGTTTCATACGTGCTTAGTGAACTGTTTCTTAGTGAAATCTTAGTGACATTACCGATGTGCTTAGTGAATATAGTTATTTTTTATTCAATTAGAGTAAGTTGATCATTGCTGCTGAGATACATGCTGGCATCTCCAATATACAGATTATTTCCTTCCAAAAGTTTGTGCATCGGTTGTTTGGAACTAAGAATTCTCATTTTCCCACACCAATAATATTATAAATGGCTAGATTTTCAGGTCAGGCCACAAAAGCCTATTTAGCCTACAATGCAGTTGAAGCATTACATATTTGCAGTGAAAAATAGTAGAAACTGATATTATAGAAATACTAGTAACACAATTAATCAAAACAGAAGAATAATAACGTTATTTAATCTCGTTCTTTTTCCATATTGATCACAGAATCCCAAAATTGGAAAGGACTTCAGAGGGGTTGGAGGCAAACATCTGTCTGAACAGGAATTCTCTCCACAATGTCCCTCCTACTCATCCCAGTCCCCCAAATGGTTACCCAGCTTACATGTGAAGAACTCAAATGACAAGAAACTCTTCCCTTTGAAGTATCCCATTTCACATTTGGATAGCTTTGAAAAGGAACTGTCTTCTACCTTTCTTTGTACTCCCAGTGCTTAGCATAGTACCTGGCACACCATTATTATTGTTGTGTCATTTCAGTCACATCCACCTCTTCATGACCCCATTCTGGGGTTCTCTTGGCAAAGATACTGGAGTGATTTGCCATTTCCTTCTCTAGCTCATCTTACAAATGAGAAAGCTGAGACAGCGTTAAGTGACTTGCCCAGAGTCACATAGCTAGTAAGTGTCTGAGGCTGGATATGAACTCATGAAGATAAGTCTTCTCTGTTCCAAGCCTAGTGCTCTATCCACTGTTGTCACCTAGCTGCCTGGCATAGAACACATGCTAAATATGTTTATTGACTGACTGACTTGAGTTATTAGGAATTTTTTCCACCTATCGAATTGAAACCTGCCTCTCAGCAACTTCCATTTAGTTGATTCTAGCTCTGTCTCATGGGACTAAGTACAATAAATCTCACCCCCTATGCACACGTTTTGTTTATATTTTGTCTGGACTTTGAGGACAGAAATTCCTTCTACTGATGAAGACCATTGATGATTTAGAGCCTTGTGAAGATGTTCTTTATAGTGAGAGATAAAGAGACTTGCCCATGGTCATACCTCTAGTGTGCGTCTGTCAGAGGCAGAACGTGAACACAGGTCTCTCTAACTAAGGCTGCCCCTCTATCCAATAAACCACCAGACCTCTTCTCCATAACAACCTTTCAAATACTTGTTGGAAGTTCTTATTCCTCCCAGTAAGTTTTCTCTTTTACAGGCTAGATCTGTAGAGTACCAATGCAATATTTACAGCACCCGTGAACACAATAAAGACCATGACTATAAATATGGCATGATGTTCAACTGCAAAATATACCAGACTCTCCAGGTACAGGACAGAACTGAAGCATTTATTTAGACACCAGAAAACCGAATTCCAAAACCAATAAGCCAATTCCATCACAGTACCAAAGATATTCAGAAGCCATAATAACACTGAGAGCCACAGCATCCTTCAACCTTCCCACAAACCAATACAAGATCAATATCTACTCTCAAGCCTATCTGACTCCTTGCCTGAGCATCCTCTCTCTCCCACTGTCTCACTAGCTCTGAACATCTTCCTGTGGGTTCTGCTTCCCTTCAGCAAACTCCTCCCACCACAGGCTTCATGTGACTACATTCAGCCTATCAGGGGGCAGAGTTTATCTTCACAGCAGGGAAGCTTCCTGTGGGCTCTGCTCCACCCTTCAGCAAATTCCCTCCATTACAGGTTTCATGTGATTACATTCAGCCTATTAGAGGGCAGAATTTACTTTCAAAGCAAGGAAAGTCTTCAAACTCCCCCCTAGTGTATTAAGGGGCAGGGAATATCTTCAAATTCCCATTTTCATTACAATGTGCTAACATAGTTTTTTCTTTATATTGAATGTTGGCACTTGAAGAAATTCAGGTTTAATTAGAATAGAGAAGGAGATTTATAAAGACTTTTGTAGCCATCCTCAATACCTTTGGGGTATTTTCCAAAGCTTTAAAGATGCTTGACGGGGTGGCTAGGTGGCGCAGTGAATAGAGCACTGGCCCTGGAGTCAGGAGTACCTGAGTTCAAATCCGGCCTCAGACACTTAACACACACAAAAAAAACTAGCTGTGTGACCTTGGGCAAGTCACTTAACCCCAACTGCCCTCCAAAAAGCAAAAAAAAAAAAAAAAAAA
>CM053594.1:132030917-132046209 GCA_028646575.1 Pseudocheirus occidentalis | reverse complement strand
TTTAATTGGGAAAATACAGACTCAAAAATGTGATTAATAACATAAGACAATAAATGATAAGCACCAAATTAATGGTCCTAAAAATCATTCCTGTAGGAATTGAGCCCACTATGGGGAAGAGGAAAAGGAAAAGCAGGCACTGAGCGATCAGAAAAAGCCTTATGAAGGAGCTTGGATTTGGCTGTGCTCTTGCCAGTCACCTAGCTATATTCTATCAATTTTACTTCTTTCATCTCTGGAAGTCCAAGCTGAGGTCCTGGTGATCTGAATGATGTGTGTCTCACCCAACCGCCCCCTCCCTCCCCCCCCCCCACCCCATTTCAGGTAGGCTCCAGTCAAGTTAGGCTTTACTCTCTACTTCCTGTCCATTTTCTTGCCCTACCCCTCCAACCTTCCCTACACCTTTTCCTCTCTCCTGCTTTCCAGCTGTGGAATCATTATTAAATCATTCTGTCACTGTCTTCCAAACAGTGTCTAAATCTACTTCAGTATAGTCCCAATTAAAATCTCTGATTTTGGGGGGGTACCAAGGGGCTCCTTGTTGGTGACTATTCCTTTTTGTGTGCAGCCTCCCAAAGAGTCAAAAGATCACCGATTCGGAAGGGGACTTTAGAAACAATCAAGGATAGGTGCCTTATTTTCAGGTGAGAGAAATGAAACTCAGAGAATTTGCTCAAGGTCACAGAGTAATTACCTGAGATGACACGATGACACTCAAGTTTTCCTGACTCTAAACCCAGTGCTCTAGTCACTGGGCCAGGCTGCATCCCTCTATAAGAATGTAAGCTCCTTGAGAGCAGGGGTGATGTTTATTTTTGTATCCCCAGTGCTTGGTGCACAGTAAATGTTTAATAAATGCTTTGGTACTCATTCATTTCTTTGAGCTGGGCTTTGAAGGATGTTTTGAGCTCTGTTGTGGCAGGAGGAAGAATATTTAAAGTAAGTGGCACAGCATGAGCAAAGGTGTGAGAGTAAAAATTCACAAGGACACAATAGCAGAGAATGGACAGAACCACTATGGTTAGAGCACAAGGTTCATGTCAGGGAATAATGGAAAATAAGGATGGAAGGAACTGTAGGAAATAGTTTGTTGTAGGGCCCTAATTGCCAAGATAAGTTCTCTGGATTTTAATTTATAAGTAGTGAGAAGCCACTGAGGGCCTTGGGAAAAGAGGCAATTTACAAAAATAATATTTCAGAGAAACTAGAAAGAAAGGGACATTATGGTACTCAGGGATTAGTTGCATATAAGAAGGAAGAATGAGAAAGGGTCAAAGACTTCTCTAAAGTTCTTAGCTTAAATGACTGGATCTTACCAAGTCCACGGTGCCTGAATACAAACTGAACCACATTTCTAAAACTGAACTTTCAACCTTCCCCCTTAAAATGACTCTTCTCCTGTTGTTCTAGAGTTGATCAAAGAAATGTGAATGAATGTTGCTAGTAAGCCTTCAGTGGAAACATCCTGCTGATATTTAGAAATTGTCTGGCAGATGTCAGAGAAAAGTTAGGCTTAGAGATATAAATTGGAAGTAGTCTTCACAGAGAAGATAGCTGAAACCACAATAGGAGATAAATCTGAGAGAGAGGTTAAAGAGATAAGAGAAGAACTAAAGACCGAACCTTGGGGAATGCCCACAGTCACAGAGCAGGAGAAACAGCCAGAAGAGAAAATAGAGGAGCATTAAAAATTAATTTTATCTCTGGTACTCTAATTCTTGTTTTACAGATAGGAAATGTTGTTGATCACAAATGCATTTTAAAGGCATTAAACTGAAAGGAAACATATAGGTGCTATTTTAAGAGTAAATCTATGTGCTGCTATTTTTATCAGAGAAGAGAACGCAGCCAAAACAATTAGAGGAATGAGTATAATGGTATCAGCCCCAAAACAAATTACCAGAAAGTTCTGGGAAGAGCACTGGCTTCTCCTCTTTAACACTGTTAGTGCTGGATTCATGGGCAACTACAGAAACAGGGACCATCAGCAAGATCCAAAGTTGATAAAGTGGGGGATACAGTAGCAGCAAATGGTATGGATTATGAGTGGAAGGTGATGTTGTATAATAAAGGAAGATCACCTACAACAATGGCAAGGACAGGTTCTAGGATGTGAAAATTCAGACGGTACCATTAGCACTGGTACTCCTTTAAGAGACTAGAAACCACTGACTGTGATATACAAGGGTTTAGCCTCTGATGATCCCCTAATTATGATATCTTCTAGACGGATGTCTTTGGCTCCAGCTGCCACAGTTCACTCCTTGCACAAATAACACAGTGTCTGTACATTCTAGGTTCAAGGAAAACAACAATCATTGTGTTCTCCCAGTTGCTATGGTCTCCAATGCAGAGGTTTCTGCCTCCTTGTTCCAAGTGTCAGAATTGCTAGCACTGTTTCTGTAGTGAGGTTTATAATTATAGTGAGTTCTGAGAGTGAATGCAAGAGTTAAAGTATATAGACCAAAGTGGCTCATGGGCTGGAATCAGTATCTAAGGCCCCAATCAGAAAGGGGGCACAGGTGAAAAATAACATTAGCAAATGCAGGTTGGGAGCCAAGGCCTAGAAGTACAAGCCAAATAAAGAGTGTATAAGTAAAATGAGATTCCTGGTATAGGCTAGACCTGGTGAACAAGGAAAAAGACATGGAAGAAGACTAGTAATAGGGTCTCAAGATGCAGAAGAGTCTGGAGAATTCATCAATATAATAATGTAAATATAACCACAGGATAATACTTCTAGTGACAGAAAGGACTACACAGGCCACTATATTCAACCCCTTCATTTTATAAGAACTTGCACAAAGTCATACAAGTAGTATCAGAGTAGAATTTGAACACAGGTCATCCGACTCCTGAGTCTGTGGTCTTTCTACTCCTAGGAAAGGGGCTATATATCATCTGTCCCAGTTTTATGTAGTTTTCCTAGGGTGATTAGATCAGGAGTAGCAGGTGTGTGATATTCCCCCGAGCTAGGAATAAGTCTGCAAGTGCAGTTACTGCACCATAAGGCCACATCCTTAGGGAGTGCCAACAGCAGTAACAAATATACTGTATGGCTCCCACCTGCCCTCTCTTCCCTCTAGCTCTCAGATTAAAATGCTCTATTATATTCGTAGGCCAAAACCTGTCTTCACTAATTCTGACACAGAAATGCTAATGTTTTCTATTGAATAGCAATATAAGAGTCCCCTAGGAGAGTGTCTGGACTTATGGACGCTTCTAATGTAGCAGACATTTTCCCAATATCTGGCAGGCAATGAGATATTCTTGTGCTTATCATCTGGGACCATTATGCCAGGAAGTAATGACATTTTTGAAGTTATAAATGTACATACGTAATGTAAATATATACAGTATGTGTGTACATATACATATATATACACATATATGTGTATATGTGTGTGTGTGTATATATACACACACAGTATATACTGAATATATTAGAAATAACAGAATATAAACTAAATGGTAGCTAGGAAGAAAGGACAGCAGCAGCTGGGGAGGGTGGGAAATCAAGGAAAGTTTCCTGAAAAAGGTAGTTTTTGTTGCACCTTGAAATATGAAACATATTCTGTGAGATGAAAGTGAGGAGGGAATGTATTCCATGCTCAAAAGCACAAAGAAGGGTAATGGAGTGTCCTATAGTTAGAACAGAGATTGAATCAATAAGGAAAAAAAAAAAAGGAAAGAAAGAAGGAAAAGAAAGGAAAAAAAAGAAGGAAGGAAGGATTATGATGATATAATGATGAATGAATAAACAAACAAATAAATGAGAGAAAGGGAGCACCACCACCACTCTCCACCCCTCAACTATTTACTAACTACAAACCATTATTCAGGAAGAATATACAAACCAGCAGTCAACAAGGTTTATTTATACACAGACAGATACAGCCCTATGTGCCCAAGTGGACACAATAACAATAAACTCAAAGCAACAGTCAATAAAGATAGCATCAGATTGGTAACAGCACCTTCTGAGCACTAGTTAAGATAGGATTCACCAAAAAGTTGGCCTTAGTGCATTTAGCCTATGCTAATTCTGCGTAACCACAACTAAGGTTTCCATAAGCATTTTTAAAGCCTAAGGCCATGCAGCCTAGTTAGCTCCTTAGGGTTCAAGGCCTCAGCAGAATGATTAAAGCCTAAATACCCAGTCACATGGGGCAGACTAAGGCACAAAAAAAACAGTCAGACAAGCACTGCAGCAGTATCCATGGAATATTGAAAGACCCAAAGGAGGGTCTACACCACCTAGGATTGATTGTCTCTGGAGGGTCTATGGGATGAAATCGAGAATAACTGCATAGGATGAGAAGATATGGTCAGAAAGGAAAGCCTTAGTCTGTGCTATTTGAGGACATTCCCATTTCAATGAGATGATGGTTCAATTCAAGCAGCAGGAACACATGCCTGTAGTCTGTTAGTAAGACTGAGAACTACAACTGAATTCAGATGGTGTTACAAGTTATACTTTGTCTGTTTTTCCATTAGTAAGTTTAAAATAATTTCTCACTTCTATTTTTTTCCCATCACATATAAGAGATCTATTCTGGCAGTTAAGGAATAAATTTCATTTTTACAGGGAGTATGAGTTAAAATTTTGAACTTGGAATTTCCTCTTTCTACAAATAATTATATCTAGGTAACTGACTTTTACAGATGGAGAAGGAATACATCTTAAGGCTGTGTTTTCTCTGATTTGTATAATTCAACATTAAATTCAAAGAAAGCCTCAAAACAAATAAAACGTTTTCCAAAGCCACTCATTCCAAGCTTCTGTCTTGGCCTATTTTTATTTAATTTGGAATAAGGTGAAAATAATCCTATGATGAAACTGTATAAATCATTATTAATTACATATGGAAAGACATTGTTGAAGGGTGGCTAAAGAGGAGCAAGCAGTCTTAATCAAGCATTTATTAAGTACCAACTACATGCCAGGCACTGTCATAGGCACTAGACACACAAGGACAAAAAACAAACTAGTCCCTGTAGTCAAGGCTGTTATGTTTTATAAGGAGGGGAAATTTGTGTGCATATACATATATAAATATATACAGATATGTTAAAAATAAATAGTAATTTTGGAAGGAAGACACTATCAGGGAAGCACTGGGAGAAATCAGGATGGTGAAATGTGGGGAAAAGGATGGGGGTAGGGGAAAAGGCAGAGAGAATCTCTCACCAAACCATGGATTAGAGTTACGAGTACTCAGCAATATGGCGCTAAGAGAGAGGGAAGAGTGCTCAGGGGGCAGGAGTTTAAGGTTTAATTTTTATAGGTTTTTTTTTTGGGAGAACAGACCAACTCCTACTGTACCACTTTGGGGTCAGCATATCCAAATCATCTCAAATTTCTTGATAAAACTTCAGTCATCATCTCAAAGTTATCGGTATCTTTTTGATACTCTGTTGGTCTGGAGGTGTAGAGGTCTGGATTTCATTTGGAGTTTTTGTTATCAGCCCAGAAACCTTGACAAGTCGCATGTAGCTGGCTTCCTTTGATTTGGCATATATTACCAGGAAATGAATTTTAATTAAGATATGATAATTTCTAAATTACGTTCCTTTGAACTTTGGAATGGTTTACATGTGACTTCCGTATTTCCCTTCTCAATCTTATTTTCTGCTAATACTATACTGACTAGAGAAGAGAGTGGGATGGTGAGGGGACTGGGCAAGATACAATTTTAACAGAACTAGTCTGGATGGGCTACAGAGTGGATGAAAGGAAATAATGTATAATCATACAGGAAATCTATGTATACTTTATAAAAAGAAGTTGTATTCTGAAAACTCTGTTATGTACCCAGGGCAAAAACTTGGTCAGAAGCCTCAACTATGAAAAATAACGGTTTATGATATCACTCATATTCTATTTATTTAGAATGCTTTAAATACAACCCCTACGTAGTGTTCAAATGGGACTGCTTTTTGCAGGCAATCATTTTGACCAGGACAAAGAGTCATGAAGAAGGGACCTCAACTATTGCCTCAGACATTTATTAGCTGTGTGACCTTGGGCAAGTCTGTGCCTCTGCTTTCTCATCTGTAAAATGGGGATGCTAACATCACCCACTTCATAAGACTGTTGTGGGGATATAATGCAATAACGTTTGCAGTGTTTTGCAAACCTTAAAGTGCTTGTATAAATGCTAGTTATTATGATTATGATTATTATAGAGAATTGTTCTTGAATGGTCTCAGTAGAGGGTGGAGTGCCATATTTTATTTGGGAGAGCAAAGAGGTATCACCAAAAACATTTTATTCAAACTTATATTTTTATGTCTTCATTCGCTTTCATCTAGCTATAGTATGTGCATATATGGGAGAGCTGTGTGCCTGTGCATGTGGGGTGTGTGTAGGGGTGGGGGGTGGGGTGTGTGTGTGGGGGGGTGTGTTTGTAATGTAGATTACCTTAGGTTCTCAAAGGCTATACCAGTGGAAGAAAAGGCTATACCAGTGCCAGCAGATGTCACAAGGACAGAACAATCTAGTGGCCAATAGTTCTGTCATCTAAGGACCAGCCTACTTAAGGTCAAAGGTGATGAACTGGTCTGACCATAGTAATGCAAGAAACCTTCAAAGAAGTGGAAGAGTTATACTTTTTTTAATCTCTGGAGGAAGATCTGCAATTAGACATCTTTGAAGTAGTACAGTGAAATATATAGCATAAGTGACAAGAAGCTCACATATCTTCTTGGCTAGGATTCTCACTTTCAAAAGTCCAAGTTTAAGGAATTTGTTGGTACTCTCCAAGACAGACTGATAGAGACCAACCTTCCTAAAGCACCACACTGAAGCTGTCACTCACCTCCTCCTCCTCAAAAACCTTCAATGGATGCCACAGAATAAAGCCTAGACTTTCTAGCCTGGCAGTCAAGATCCTCTATAACAGCAGTTCTCAACCTGTGGGTTGCGACCACTTTGGGGGTCAAATGACCCTTTCACAGGGGTCGCCTAAGACCACGGGAAACATATTTACGAAGGTCTTAGGGACAGAGACACCACTCCTCTATCCATCTCCAGGCAGGTCCGCCCACATGTAGATTTGCCCCCATAAGAGTATTAAAGGGTTGGCAGCATTAGGAAGGTTGAGAACCACTGCTCTATAATCTCTGCCCATCTCCAGGCAAGTTTGCAAACTTACACACATTTTAAGAGGCTTTTCTAAATAAGAACCCATGCAATCTGGAAGCCCTGGGAGCAGTCAAGAAGTTTTGTTTTGTTTTGTTTTGTTTTTGGAAGGGGGAAGGCAAGGCAGTTGGGGTTAAGTGACTTGCCCAAGGTCACACAGCTAGTAAGCATCAAGTGTCTGAGGCTGAATTTGAACTCAGAGCCTCCTGATTCCAGGGCTGGTGCTCTATTCACGGAGCCACCTAGCTGCCAACCTGCCCCCCCTTCCCCCCCCCCCCGCCCCAGTCAACAAGTTATGCAGGGATACAGAGAAAGAATTTCAATTTCTATATTCCTTAACAAAAGTGACCTCTTGGGTTGCCCTTTCTTTTCCATTCCCACGGCTCCCATTCTGTTTGGCTCCTCTGACTTTAGTGTTGCTGCTGCCTTGCATTCTACCTCATTTCCTAACACACTGATGTCTAAAAATCTATTTTTACCTATTTATCGACTCCCTATCAACCCAATCCAACCGGTCAACTTGCCTTCCAGGTCCTCCATAATCTCCCTGTTCCTTAACCAACATTCTCTCCCATTACTTTCTAATACAAACTTTCTTCTGGAGTAAGACTAACCTAGTCTCCATCAACAGACTCAGCATCTGCTAAACTCATTCCTACCTCTGAATCTTTATTCATGCTCCTGTCCCAACAAGAGTCTTCTTCCTAAATATTTTTGATGACCTAATAATTTTTAAGGACAATTTGGAATCTCATCTTCTCCCTGTTAATGCTATCCAGTTAATTCTCAATGGGCATTACCTCAGACAAACTGAGACCTGAGAAAAACCTTAGCTTAAAAAGGCCAAGGTCTTCTACTGCATCCTGAGCCACTGCCAGTTGTCTTGATTTATGTCTTGCCACTAAACTCTGATGACTCTGGGGGAGACAGTGAGGCTGATGACTTTGTACAGCTCTGCCTCACTTAAATTCAACTTACTCTCAAGACATCAACCTCAATATGGAATTGGTATTCTTTGAGAATGAAGGATGAACAATAACATACAGTTAATTTTATCTATATCCTGAGGCAATTAGGTGGTACAAGGAATAGAATACTGGATTTGGAATCAGGGGGACCTGAATTTAAATCTAACCTCTGCTAACTACTGGCTATATGACCCTGAGAATGTCACTTACCCCTATTTGCCTCGATTTTCTCATTCACAAAATAGGGAAGATAATAGCATCTACCTTCCAGGGTTTTTGTGATGATAAAATGAGATAATATTTATACAGTCTTTTTCAGCTATTAAATCGCTGCTATTATTATTATTATTATTAGATATTATTACCCTGTACTTATCATTCTCCTTAAGGGGTATGAAATTTATGTTGGAGTCCCAACTCCAACATTTAACACTTGTGTGATCTGGGAGAAGTCAAGTTAGTAAGCATTTATTAAGTACATATTATGTGTCAGGTACTAAGTCAAACACTAGGGATTAAAAGAAAAGCAAAAATCAGTCCTTGTTCTTAAGGTTGTTATTGTTGTTGTGTCTGTCCTTTGCTTTCAAAGAGGACTGTGGCATCATGGAAATGATGACACGACTTGCAGTTGACTCTGATTTGAGAGAGAGAGAGAGAGAGCATAAAATTTGGCAACTGATTTGGTATGTAGAGTGAATGTGAAAGAGGAGCTGAAAATGAGACCAAGACTGAAAATCTAGGGGTCAGAAAGTCTGGTAGTGCCTTCAATATTAATAGGAAAAATGAGAAGATAAGTAGGTTTTAGAGTGAAGATAATATGTTCCACTCTGGACATGTTGAGCTTGAGACACCTGTGGGATATCCAGTCTGAATTGTAGTTATTGAACTGAAAAGTCTGAAGTGCAACTAATGAATTGAAAAGTAGGTAAGTAGTAATGGGGAACTAGAGCTCAGGGGAGAGGACCTGACTGGACATAGTGATCTGGGAATCATCTCCATAAAGATGATTTCATTTTCTCAGATCAGTTTAAATACCCTCATTTACTGAGCAACTCAGAGCACATCTTCATTCTTTTATGACCAACAATAAATTAGAGCATAATAAACTTTGAAAATCTGGTATTTAGGCACTTAGGCACTGCCTACAAACACACTCATATCTCATCATCTCTTAAAATTCCTCACTTGAACCTCCCAACCCTGCTGGCTATCATTCCATTCTCTCTATTCAGCTAAACCTTTGGTGAAAGCTGTCTATACTAGCAGCCTCCACTTCTTTTCCCATCATCCTATTCTAAACATTCTGTCATCTGGCTTTAATCTCATCATGCAGTGGGAGACCTTGGCCTTTTTAAGCTAAGGTCTTTTACAGTTCTGACTTTGAGTGAACAGGTCTCTTTAAGAAGTGAGTCAAAAGGATGACCCCTTTAATAATTAAAAAAAAAAATCAAACCGAGAGGGGAAGACCCTCAGGGTTAGTCCTGATCAGTATCTGGCTACTGGACCCAAATGGCTCTGGAGGAGAAAGTGAGGATGGTAACTTTGCACAGCCCTCCCTCACTCAAATTAAATTCAGTTGCAAGTCATATATGTTTAAAGGACAACCCATACAACACATCATCTCATCATTCAATTGAAACTGCTCTCTCCAAAGTTGCCAGTGGTCTCTTAACTGTCAGGTCTAGTGGCATTTTCTTAATTATCATCTTTCTTGACTTCTCTTCAGTATCTGACACTTTTGATTATCCTACCTTTTTGGATACCACCTCTTCTCCAGGTTTTCACACCGCCAGCAGCTCTTGATTCTCCCTCCTACTGACAGGACCACTCTTTCTCAGTCTTATCTCCTGGTTCTTCATCTCTGCCATGCCCACTAATGGGAGGCAGGGTGAGGAAGTCATGGAGGTCCTTTATTCTGGGACCTTCTCTCTTTCCCTTCTTTACTTTTTTCACTTGATAATATCATCAGTTCCCATGGATTCAATTATCATTTATTTAGAGACAATACAATCTGTGTATAGATGATAACTGATAAAAATAGATTAATAATTGATTGATAAATGTAATCACTCATGCAGCTACCACTCTAGGTCTAATCCACGTCGTTTTTAAGGGGACTATCACAAAAACTTTTTAATTGGTCTCCCTTCCATAAATCCCTCCCCATTCCAATTAATCTTCTACCCAATTGGCAAAGCAATTTTCCTAAATTCTAGGTCTCCCTTGCTTTTCTATTCAACCAACTCCAGGGCTTCTTTTAACCTCTTTGGAACTTTACAATGGCTTAGACCTGTCATTTTAATCTATGGAAATGACACTAAAGAAGACATATTACCACCTGCTTTGCTGTTCTACCCTAAGGACTACAGGGCCTTCCTAGATGACTAGTAGCCAAATTGTCCTATATGTAGTGTCTCTATGTATTGGAAAGAGAGCTCTTGGAGAGCAGGAACTGTCTTGTCTTCCTATTTATATCCCCAGCACTTAGCAGAGGGCTTTGTACAAAGAACAAACTTAATAATGCTTTTCATTCATTCATTCATTCATTCAATCACTCATTTCAGGACCAAATATAATGTGCCATCTTTGGTGTTTAAACCTCTTCATAACTGGCAGGGGCCCTTCCCACCTTTCTTGTATCACACTGTACTACTCACCACTCACTCAGAAGTCTTACTACCAAGGCTTACTTGAAGTTCTGTACCTTGGTGAAAGCTATCCCTCCACGTCTTAGTTTCTCTGGTTTCCTTCAAGCATCAGAATCCCCCTTCTGCAGGAGGCATTTCTTAGTCACCTTCCACCCCATCTCCCCCCAGAAACTAGTGAACATCTCTCTGAAAAGATTTTCCATCTACTCTGCCCATGTCTTGTATTTCCCTAGTTATTTATAGGTTGTCTTCCCCATTAGAATGTGAGTTCCTTAGGAGCAGAGGCTTTTTATTTTCACTTGTATCCTGAACACTTAGCACAAAAACTGGCACTTAACAAGTTCTTAATAAATGCTTCTTTAATTGACTGATTTAATTTATTGATTTGAATCTCCCACTAACGAGCTTAGCAATTACCTAAGAGTGATGTGAGGGGTCTCTGTGTGTCAGTTTGCTCTTGTATAAAATAAGGTCATTAGGTTACCTGATCTTTCAGAGACTGTTTTTTCAGCTCTAAATTTCCATTATTCTATCTGTCAAGATACACTATTCAGAAAGTTCAGGGTTTTAAAAACTCTGGCAAAACAGTGATATCTCATATCTTATTTCCCAGGACCCTTCAGCTTCTAGGTCCTCAAACTTTTGCAGAGGCTACTTTGGCTTATAGGAATCTTATAGATATATACATTTTTACTGAATTTATATTGGTGTCAGATATGTAAATGAAATCATGCAGATAAAAACAACCATATGGTACCTTGGAAAGAGCACTGACTAAGCTGGGAATGAGGAAGTTTGAATTATACTCCCTGATCTGTCAATGACTAGCTGTGTGAACATGGTTAAGTCAATACAAAATTTTGGGGTCTCATTTTTTCCATCTTTAAAATGAGGGAGTTGGAAGAGGTAATTTCTGAAGTACCTTTTAGCTCTAAAATTCAGTGACTCTACTACTAGCACTAGGAACAAACCATTTATGTATTTATGTCTTTGTTGTTGTTCAGTTATGTCAACTCTTTGTGACCCTGGGGACCATAGAAATACTGTCCAGGGGGTTTTCTTAGCAAGGATATTTGAATGGCTCATCATTTCCTTCTACAGTGGATTAAAGCAAACATGTTAAGTGACTTGCCCAGAGTCACACAGATAGTAAGTGTCTGAGTCCACAGCTGCTGAACTCAGATCTTCCTGACCCCAGGTCCAGCACTCTATCCACTAAGCCACCTAGCAGCCTCTAGCAAGCCTACATTGTACTATTTCAGAAGCACAGAAAATGCCTCTGTCCCACCCTACTCCATCCCCTAAGTACTATGATTCTTTTTTTTTTTTTTTGCTTTTTGGAGGGCAGTTGGGGTTAAGTGACTTAAGTGACTTGCCCAAGGTCACACGGCTAGTTTTTTGTGTTATTAAGTCTGAGGCCGGATTTGAACTCAGATACTCCTGACTCACTGCGCCACCTAGCCGCCCCAGCACTATGATTCTTTATGTTAAAATGCCTTCAATTTCTTTAATAAGTGGCAAAAATGTTTCTTTTAATTGTTACAGATAGTGTTTCAAGATGCACATTTATCCAGGAAATAGTTTGATATTGACTAATACTTATTCACACTAAGGTATACATGATTACCAGATACTTTTCTGCTATGTGAGACCCTGGGCAAGTCACTTAACCTTTGTCTATCTTGGTTTCTTTATCTGTAAAATGGGGATGATTACAGCACCTCCCTCCCAGGTTGTTGTGAGGATCAAATGAGAACACATTTGTACAGGGACAGGCACAGAGCCTGGAACACAGTAGGGGCCATATAAATGCTTATTCCTCTCTCCCTTTTCTGGGAGCAGACTCCGGATGGCCAGGAGGGAAGTAGGGAGAAGCACGAGAAAGGAGAATCCGGATGACAAACCTTAAAATTCTCCTTCTTCATGATTTTACCAAAAGCCATCTCTGCATTTATTACTAACTGAGACAAGTGATGTGCGGGAAAGTTTACTGGGCTTGAAGTAAAGGATGCAGGTCTGAGTTCCAATGTGGCCACTCACCATGTGACTTTGGGTAAATCATTTAACTTTTCTCTAGTCTCAGTTTCCACAAATAGAAAATTGGGATCAGAATGACATAAGATATGTAAAGCAATTTGTACCATCAAGGCAATAAATAATATGAACTGTGGGGAAGCTGATGCATAGTCTTCAGGTCTAATCACAATCACTTTCTCCAGAAACTCCTTCCCCTTCAAATCAAAAGGTTCTTAATGTTTCCAATGACAGACATTGTCATTGGAAAAGAAAATACAGAGTTGGGTTGTTTTTTTCCCCAGAAAATGTTCTCAATGCTGCAAAATGCTTGAGCCTTTTCACCTAGCTATCTTTTCAGCTAGCATTTCTGAGAATGGTGAATTGGGGGAAAATTAAGACATTTTTCAGGAAGTCACCAATCCAAGGCTTTCCCACTCAGGAACAGCCCACACCAACTGACATTATGGTGAAAGAAAGAAAGCACAGTTAGGAGGCCAGGTAAGCAGAACGTTAATCAGATGATGACAAAAACACATTTACATTCTCATGCACTGCTTCAACTGCAGCAAAAAAATCAAAATGATCGCATTATCCTCCATCTTGGTAGAATTGATGTGTTTGGGCTGCTGCATGCAATCTGTTTTAAATTATGTACTAAAACAAGGATTTTGCTTGCAGTTTCAGAATGCTAAATAAGCCACTGATTAAGAACTCCAGAAACCCAAGTAAACATTCAATTATGCCTTCTCAGGAGAAAAGATGCTCTAGCCCACCTTAAAACACACACACACACACACACACATGCACACTCAGTGATGTTCTTATTGGAACAGATGCCTATGAAAACATTTTTTATTGCATCTGGATATTCTGCTTCATTTGTGTCCCTTGAAATACTGTACATTTTCAGCTATCTAAAACCCACAGAGAATGAATAATTCTAGTTAGTTCACTCTCTGATTACTAGACAGTTAACCTTTTTAGCGCCAGAATTTTTCAAATTTCTTTCCTCTCCTTTAGACCTATGATTTCATTAGTATAGGGAAGAAATTCCCTAGAGCAAAGCAGATCTGAACCTGCTCTGCAACTTAGAGCCTTAGAGAGTAGTCACCTGGGTGCTCAGAGGTTAAATGACTCATAGCTAGTAGAAACTAGAAGTATGACTTGAACCCACATCTTCCTGACTCAGAGGCCGGCTGTCTTATCTACTAAACCTTGTGACCCTTTCTTAGATTCTGTTTTAATGGAAGTATAGTAAATGGCCTTTATACTTCCTGGGTATAAATAGAAGATGCTGAGCATGATTTAACCTTTTCTAGGTGAATCCAGGATCCCACCATATCCATAAGCTAAGCTGATAGACAAGAGATGCACATACATTATGTTTTGTAATAGAATCACAGAACATCACAGTTGGAAGAGACCTCAGAGTTCATCTAGTCCAACATGTAAAGCCTTCCCTTTGCAAAGCATATGTGCTGTGTTTGGTGGTTGTCTCCTCACATATGGAGGCATATTAGCTATACACACAGGGACTACTGAAGGGTCATAAAGAGTCCCCTTCCATACTCACACAATAGAGATGTTTTATGCTTTAGAGGACTACGCAAGTACCGCATGTATGGATCTTCCTCCTTGCTCACCACTTCAGCACTAACTTCTGTCTTATTCTAAACTCACTTCTTTGCCGTCTATTTCTCCCCTTTTTTACAGCACATCCAAGCATCAAGCCATTTACCCAGGTCATCTTATCATCTGCATGGTGCTGCTGCTATCCTGTTTCCCCTACCTGAAAAAGCATGGATTCTATTAGACTTTGGCCTCCAGAGCTCATATCCCCAGTTCTTGGGGAAGTTAACCACTCATTGTTGGAGCTCCGTTCCCCCAAAGCCCGGGAGAAGAAGTGAAACTGACCCTAGTAACCTACTCACATTCAGTCATTTTGTATCTTATAATCACAGGAATTTACACTTTCACTCCTCAGACTCCACCCCCCCCCCCAACATCTTTCTAAGTCTTGCTCTGGGCATAGTTATCCAATTTTTACATCATTATTGAAATAAAAGGCATATCAATATACATCAGCTCACTATCTTGTGACTTCCCAGACCAAAATATCCTTTGCAGGATATTGCTTCCTTCCCTATATGTACTGTCTTCCCTATTAGAATATAATCTCTTTGAAGGCAAGAACTCTCTCTTTTACATATATAAATACATATTTGCATGGCCATTGCTTAATACAGCACTTATCACACAAGGTAAGTGTTTAATAAATGCTTTTTCATTCACTCATTCATTCTTGGTAGTTTCTGATATTAACCACCTTGATTAATGCTTCTATTTTTTAGACCATGTTCACAGATGCTCTCATCCTTGTGTTTCTTTTTTCTATACTCTCATAACTAATGTCATTTCTGGCATGTTTACCCTAAACCTCATTCACCCTTGATTTCTTCACTCCAGTCTCATCAGAAGACTTCCTCATCCTTGCTAAACGCAACCCTCCACTTAAT
>CM053594.1:132009446-132030417 GCA_028646575.1 Pseudocheirus occidentalis | reverse complement strand
TCTATCTATCTATCTATCTATCTATCTATCTATCTATCTATCTATCTATCTATCTATCTGCCAAACTTTTCTCTTCAGCACATAAATCATGCTCAGGTCTCTCTTGACCTCAAAATTTTTAAAAAATGAAACAAATAAAACCTTCCATTGATACTTCTACTTCATGAAACTTGTCTTCTTTCTCCTTCCATTCATTATTCCAAATGCCTACATTATTCTTCAACCTCAAGCAATCTGGTTTTCTGCCAAAATAACTAATACTTTTGACCTCTTGGGAAAGGGTTAATGTTTCCCAGTGTTTCTCTAGTACAGGCTCCTCCTCCTTCTTCCAATTCCTAGACATTCACTTTCCCAAAAAGGAGATAAAGCTATCGTTGGGACCTGATCGGTCCTGGTTTTCCCAATGTAGCATCTTAGGGACCTAAAGACCTAGTCAAGAACTTTTGTTTGCTCTTCAATCTACTTGTATTCTTAAAACACAGATGTTTCTCTAGTCCTGTTCTTAGCCCTCTTCTCTTCTTTCTCTTTCTTGGTATTCTCATGAAATCCTATGGCTTCAATAATCACTTCTACATCTACATTTTAACCTATTCATTCATTCATTCATTCATTTATTCAATAAACATTTATTGTCTACCAGGTACCAGGCATAGTGCTAAATGCTGGGGATACAAAAAGGGACAAAAGATTGCCACTGCCCTCAAAGAGCTTACAAATTTACAATCTAATGAGGGAGACAACATGCAATACAAACACATACACATAGAGTAAACTATATAGAAGATAAATAGGAATTAATTAAAAGAAGGAAAGCACAGTAATTAAGATGAGTTAGAAGGTATAAAAGGTATGGGAGGTAGGATTTTAGCTGGGACTGAAAGAAAGCCAGGGAGGTTGGAAGTCAGAGTAAAGGAGGAAGAGCATTCCAGGCATGGGAGACAGCCAAAGAAAATGCCTGGAGCTAAGAGATAGAGTGTCTAGTTTGTAAAATAGCCTGGAGGCCAGTATCATAGGATCAGAGTACATGTTGTGGAGTATGGGGTAAGAAGGCTGAAAAGAGAGAAGGGGGCTAGGTTATGAAGGGCTCTGAATACCAAATAGAGCACTTTGTATTTGCTCCTGGAGGCAAAAGGAAGACAGCAGAGTTTACTGAATGGAGGTTGGGAAAGGAGAGGGGGAAAGAGCCTGTGTGTGACACAATCAGAGCTAAGCTTTAGGAAAATCCCTTAATTGGCTGAGTGTAAGATGGACTTTACTGGGGAGAGACTAGAGGCAGGCAGACCCACCAGCAGGTTATTGCAATAGTCCAGATGTGAGGTCATGGGGGTCTGCACTTGAGCAGTATCAGAGGAGAGAGGGGTGGGGTGCATTCACAAGAGCCGCTGCAAAGATGAAATTGACAAGCCTTGGCAATAGCTTAGATAGGGAGGGTGAGAGTGAAGAATTCGGGATGACTCCTAGACTGTGGGCTCTCATATTTCCAATTATCGGCTGGATAGTTTCACTTGGATATTGTCCAGCCATCTCAAATTGCCTATGTCTAGAACTGAACTTGTCATTTCTTAATCAAAATTTGCCTCTCCCTCTAACCTATGTCCATTAATACTATCATTATTTGATAGTCATTGATAATTCTTCCACCAGCTCTCATTCCACATATCCATTTCTACTTCCTTAATCTCTCTTCCATATGGACCTATCCCAACTCTTACTGTAACCACCTGAGCTTAGACCCTCATCTTTTCATGTGTAGACTATTATAATAGCCTCCTAACTGATCTTTCTTCATTATAGGTTTCAACGACTGTGCTCAAGTAATCTTTCTAACTTACCACCATGACCATGGTACTACTTTAGTCAATAACTTTAGTGGCTCCCTCTTATAAAATAAAGCATGAGGAATATTCTCTCAAGGTCTCATACAGAAAATCCTCTTTTCCCCCTGTCTTTTGTGGGTGAAAATCTTTCAAAAGCATACTGGGATAATCTCTTTTCTTTTTAAGTAGAAGATACTGAAAACAACCTAATATAGTCGAAATAAGATAAGGTATTGGTCCTATAATCAGGATGCCTTGGTTTGAATACTAGTATTACCGCTTAATAACCATGCCATAGTGAATAAGGCACTTAACCTCTAGTAACATTAATTGTATTTTATTAAAAAATTAAATATTTGTAGAATGTGTCTAGACAGATAGATAGTTTAGATAGCTAGAGAGCTGGATGGCTGTATAGACAGAGAGATAGACAGAGAGATAGGAAGACAGAGAGAGAGATAGGTGTATTTATACACATTTGTTGCCTCTCTTGTTAGAATATAAGCTTACTGGGAGTAAGGATTGTTTTAGTCTTTGTATTTGTATCTCCAGTGCCCGTCACATAGTAAATGCTTAATAAATAATTGTTAATTAGATAATAGCACCTCACAGGGTTGTAAGCATGAAATTAGACAACATGGAAAGCATTTTGCAAAACTCAGGGTGCTATATAATTTTCAAATTTATAATAATAATGACTGTAATAGTAATCATGAAGACCTTTCATGGTCTCATAAAGAATAAGGATGTAAACTGTAGAGGAAATTGGACCAAATAAAGAAATGAACCTAGGTCATACACTGAATGTCTTTTGTTTTATTTTTTAAAAAGACTCTGTTATCAATTTATTGTTCCTTTTACCTCTATTACAAGTTTATGGAGTGAGACTGAGCGAAAATTGTTAATTAAGCTTTGCAATAATTTAATTTTCATCTCCTTCATCTGTAAAGGATGAGGGCTGGACTAGAAGATCTCTTCCAGCTCTAATATTCCACAATTTTCAAGGGTGTGGTTAGTTGACTTATAGTGAATGAGACATTCCTAGCCCAGTATGGGATATATGAGAAAAGAGCTGGAAGAAATATATTTGTTGGGAGTCTCACAAATATAATAGACAGGACTTTGAACTAAAAAGGAAAGGAAGAACACAAAAGGGTCTATATTTATCCACCAACCTAGATACCAGAGGGCCTAGCTACAAAGCAGAAAGAACAGCAGTAGATGCTCAGAAACTCATAGGAAACAAAATCCAAGAAAGAAATCAGTAATATAACTGATAGCCTCAGATGTCTACCAACTAAAATAGAGAGAAAAGAGAACAATAAAGATGCACTAGAGATCCTCAAAGGAGGAAGTTTGATATTAAAGATATTACTGGGGCTTGGTAGAATGAACCACAAGGCTGATCTATGGTTCTGGAAGGGGACACCTTCTTCAAAAGAAAGGGGATGGGCAAAAGTATGCATGTGCTGATAGTGATGGTACGGAGTAGCATTTGTAAACACAGACAAACTCATGAAAAAACAGATATCACAGAGGGGGAAAAATGGTGTTTCCATTCCCCCCTCCCGCCCCCCTCCGTATTCATTTCTTCTGTTTGGATGCACAGAGGTAAGCTAAAAGTAAGGGGTAGGCATTGCAAAGAAGTAAATTTAGAAAAAAAAACTTTGCACTTATTGAGGTATCCCAGGAAGAAGAGAGCCCTTTTACCAAAGATCTTTAAGCACAGGCTGGATGACTATTTATTGGATATATGGTAGAGATCTTTTTTTTCAGGCTTAGGTCAGACTAAATGGTCTCAGAGGTGTCCTTCAACTGAGATTGTGTAAATCAGTAAATGTGATTTTACTATATAAAAACTTGATTTTAAAAGTCCAGGATCCATAGTAAGTTGCATCTACTACAAATTCTAATACAGCATGTTTCTCAAAAGGACACCCTACACAAGCTTACCAGACTTCCCTAAACCCAAGTCAATAAGGTACTGACCGTGGTGAAAACTGTCATTTTCAGAGACATTAATTCAAAAGCTTCCTCTTGCTTTTTGTGCCTTGCTTAATGTAGGGAGTAAGAGGCTGAGCCAACATTCTGTCCCAGTTTCTTTGCTCCCAGTCCAATGCTCTCTCCATTACAGCATACCACCCTATAGTCAAGATTCAAAGGCCAAGTACGTTGACTCTCATGTGATCTTATACCAGTCTAGGACATATATCTCATCCATTTAATTTCACTATATCCATCCAAAACATTTACCATTCTCACTCTTTCTAAAGTATTCTAAAATAGTAACGTGAAATCCTGGGGGAGGTAATGAGACTTATGCATGGTTAAGTAAGTTTTCATTCCAAGAATGAAGAAATCTTGAGGGCAAGTCTTCTTCACAAAGATTAATAGTGTGCTAGAACTTCTCTCTATAGACAAGGAGGAATTTTTTTTTTGGTGGTTTTTTTTTCTTTGCTTACATATGTACCTTGCTTTAGGCAATAATATATTCCTGAAAAGTGGTAAACAAATTTTTATAAATTGAATCATATTTTAAGCATGCTTAGTGAGGTTGATATTTAAAGGAACCCTGCAGGGAATCTCTTTGTAAAGTAAATAATTGCTTTCTACTTTATCTGTTTACCAAGTTTGAGTTTTCATATATCCAGTTGTCAAAGAGCAGGATTCACTGATATCAGATCCCTGAATTTTAAAAAAATAGCAATAGAATTAAGTCACAAATTACAGTGTACAAAGTGCTTCCATAGGTATTGTTGCTGTTGCTCAGTCGTTTCAGTCACTTCCAACTCTCCATGATCCCACTTTGGGGTTTCCTTGGCAGACATATCAGAGTAGTTTGCCATTTCCTTCTCTAGCTCATTTTATAGATGAGTAAACTGAGGCAAACAGGGTTATGTGACTTGGCCAGGGTCACACAGCTAGGAAGTATCTGAGGCTGGATTTGAATTCAGTAAGATGAATCTTCCTGATACCAAGTCCAGTGCTCTATCCACTGCCCTCCCCCCCTTCTATTTATATGGTTTTAATCCATTTATTTGTTCATCTGAAAACAGTTCTATGACAGCCAGGCATACAGGCTGTGGAATCTGCCCAGGAGCTGTGAAGATGTGCTTTGTTCCTCTCCAGGCAAGAGAAGGAGGAGTAAAAATGGCTGATGTGCCTTAGACATTTCAATCTCTTAGTGAAATTCTTGCTGAATTAGGTTGGGAGCTGGCTTATCAGATTCTGTCTGTTGTGGAGCCAAGAGAAATAAAAGTTGCCTGTCTTGCAAGGCTGAAAAATTGCACTTTCAAATCTCTATTAGGAAAAATTGCTTTCTCAAAATAAAAGTTAATCGTGCTCTACTTGTCCATATACTTTATAATTTTTTTTTCCCATACAAGGAACTTAATTTAGAGTAAGTAATGCCACTGTCACTTAAAGAAATGAATGATAAAAGAAATGTCAGTTGTTCTAATTCCATAATTCCCAAGTAATGACAATTAATGAAACACTCTTTACTAGTGGGAATTGCTTTAAGCAATAGATGAAGGAGCCACTGAGTCTTTTAAGATTTACTCTCATAACCAAATTGCATCTCTCTTCATCATTATCCAAAGTATAATTAAAAGATGACATTTAAAAACAAACATGAAACCTGACTGTACCCAAACCCCAAAGGAAAAGAAAATTGGAGATATTTCTTTTATTTCAGCATGGAAATCTGAAGGGAGCTTCTAGTTCTTGTCCTGTATCTGTCTATAACAGTCACTTCTACTTGTCAATGCAGGAAAAGTGGGATGATATACACATTCCTTTCTATTGGATAAATAGCTTCTGTGCTATGGAAATATTCCATGACCTTTCCAAAAAGAAAAAACAAATCAATAAAGGCATCCTCAATAGATTGTTGCTTTCTTTTTCAGTTGGTGACCAGTAGGGTCTTATTTATAGTCTTCTATTTTTCAGACTATCTATATTACAAGAACGTTCCATACATCAAGAAAGGCAGAATCTCAAAGTCATGAAGGGCCTCAGAAGCCACCAACTCCACCTGGTGTTAAATGATCTGATTGAAGACCTCCAAAGAAGTAGAACTCACTGTCTCCTTAAACAGCCCATTTCTACTTTTATTTTTTTACTTAGCATGTGAAATATGACTTTCTATAATTTCCACTGAACCGCTTCAAGCTCTCCTTCCTGTAGCCAAATAAAACAAGCCCTTTTCCCTTTAAGTACCTGAAGACAGAAACTATGTCTAAAGCTCCTTTTTGGCATACCTCCAGTTCCCAAGGGCAGTGAGGTGGTACAGTGGGTAGAAGGCTGGTCCTAGAATCAGGAAATTCTGAATTCAAATTTGGCCTCAGACTAGATGTGTAATCATAGGTAAGTCATTTACTCATGTTGTGCCTCAGTTTCCTCATCTATAAAATGAGGATCATAATAGTACTCACCTCACAAAGTTGCTGTGAGTTTAAAATGAGATAATATTTGTGAAGTGCTTTACAAACCTTAAGGTCTTGTACAAATGTTAGCATTTATCACCATCACCATCACCACCAACAGCACCATCATCATCAGTGTCTTGGGCATCATAAAAGCACAAAATAAATATTTGTTGAATTGGATTTTCAAGGTCCTTCCTAATATATGGTACCCAGAACTGAATACAATTCTCCAGGAATCCTCTAACCAGAGCACAGTACAGCAGAGCGATCAACTCTCTTGTTTCTGGGCTCTTTCCCTCCCATTGTAGCCTAGGCTCAGATTAGCTTTCTATGGTTTCCATATTATGTTGCTAAATCATACTAAGACCACGCTCTACTAAATTCCACAGAAACTCCAGTCTGGCAGTTTTTCCACCTTCTTGGACTTGTGTTGCTGATTTCTTGAAGTTGAATACATCCACTGCACTATGAGCTAGCTACCTCTAGATTCTTGGGAGGGGCTGAGAAAAGCAACCATGCAGGATTGTCAAAGTCTGGCAACCTGGAAATTCATCTTAAGCCAAGAGTGATTTAGAGCAACTGTAAAATTTTAAATGAAAATTATGTGGAAAAGAAATGGCTTATCTTATGCTATGAAAACCTTTTCTAAAAAGTAAGTCTACAGGTCACTTAAGACGAAACAAGAAAACATGAATTTGAGATTCCCATCTGTGCTCTGGGGGAACTCATCTGGCAGGGAGGATTTTGCAAGCAAATCATCTTTAAAAATTTCAAATATTTTGTAGCTTCAATAATTTCCTTAAATTCAAACACTATATTTAACATTTTAAAATCCTTTAAAATGAACATTTTAATTGGCTTATGGTGTAATGCACCATTTTGAAGAAACATTTTCAAGTGTTCCAAAAAAATAGGCAATGAAATTTCAACATTTTGGGGGCCTTTTACTGGCTAAGAACAGAAGTACAGAATTCAGTAACACAATGTCAGAGCTGGAAGAGATTAGAGATCAACTGGTTCAATTACTGAATTTCTATTTTATTTACTTTATAAATTTTATTGCGTTTGAAGAATTGAGACCCAGGGAAGTTAGGTGAAGTGTCCATACTGCATTGTTTTAAATAGTCTCACAATCTCAGACTGAAGGCATGAAGGAATATAAAAGTCATTAGTGGGCACACTGCCAGGCATGGTGCTAACTAAGCTCTGGGCATTCAGATACAAAAGAACCCTCATTAGTCTGCAAGATCATATCAGTCTTAGTTCTCATAACTCATCAGTACCCTCTGCTCTTCTGAATGGAAGGGAGGGTGAAAAGCTATTTCCCAAACTTCCATTTAAAGAGATACCCCCAGGCCAGCCATCTCTTCATCACCCACCTGCACCCTTTCCCCATTGATACTTCTAATTACTCAACCCCCTTTTAGCTGCCTTTAGTGTGCTGTCTAAATTATAAACTCCTTGAGAGCACACACTTTTTTTTTTCTTCCATTTTTGTATCCCTTATACTTAGCACAGTGCCTGGTCAGTGCCTGGTATATCGTAGGCCTTACTAAATGTTTGACTGACAAATGCGATACAATCCCTATTCTTCAAAGAGCTGATATTTTAAGACAGAGAGACAACATATGAATGAATGAATGAATGAATGAATGAATGAATGAACGAACGAATGAAGCAGTTACTATGTGCAAATCTCATGCTAACTACTGCAGATACAAATGTGAAAGCAAAGACAAATCTCATCCTCAAGGTAGTTGTATTAAAATGGGAATTGATGAGGAGGGAGTGAACATTCTGACCAGAAATTTACTGGGAGAATGAATAGGGTTAGAGGAGAGAAGAGTGACACATCCTATTAAAAAGCTATGGCAGAGCTGATCTGATTACAGTTCATGGTTCATGGTTAAGTTGGAGAAGAAAAGGGTATAGAAAATGATATTTCTTCAATTGTAAAAGAAAAAACAACTATAATACATCTCACAATAGACTTGCATAAGGAGGAAACAAGATGAGGCACAATAAAATGTTCTATAAGCTTTTAAGTGTTATGTAAATAGCAGGCAGTTGTGAATAAGGGCAGAATAAATCTTCAGCCCCAGGACAGCCTGAGGAGGAAGAACGGAATTCCCAGATCTTCACAGGTTTCACTACTTGCTGACCAGTCCAACAGCAATACTGAAGTCTCAAACTTCCAAAAAGCAAGGAAAGATAATCTGTTCTCCCTCAGAACACCTATAGGAATGTCTCATAGACTGGAGATCATCTGCCAAATGATATGATTCCCATATAAGTGGAAGGAAACTCTGAGGTCACTCAGTCCAATCTTCTCACTTTACAGAAGAGGAAAATGAGACTCAGAATGGTTAACTGACTTGTCCAGGGTCATATAATCAGTAACTTTCCTAGGCATCATGTAAAACTTTCAAGATACCTGACTACTGATTGCTCCTATTACAATTTAAGAGAAGTAGGACACATCAAACTTAGAAAAAACGAATGCAGAGGTTTCTATGGGTAGAAGAGAAACCAGAAGATACAGGTTGAAAAAAAAAATGCATCATTTTTCTCTACTCTTCACTCTAACATGAGTAGCAAATATATTTGAATTAATCTGTTCAGTGAAATAATCAGCCTACATCTTCACAGGCAAATACAATACATTTTCCCAACCCTAGCTAGGAACTTAAGAAGAAGAAAAAAAACACTAAACAGAATGAGGCAAACTTAAAAGGGCAGAGGCATGAATGAAAACAATCTCACTGTTGGCAAAACCCAAATCACACTTCCACAGGTCCATACACATGCATCTGTTCTATATTACAGTGTGATAATTAGGCTAACAAAAATGGAAGAGCTGATCTGGGGAATGATGAAGCTGAGTGTTCTTTTCATCACCAAACTATTCATCAAATTCACATCGAGACCACTAAGGAAAATCCCAGCACACAAAAATCAACTCAAGCAGGACACTTCAATTATTCATTACCACCATGACTATGAACAACCTTGGGGCTTGCGGAATCAGTAAATATCTCAATGAGTCAAGGATGATCCTGGACATAAAATTATAAAGTTCAATGTCATTCTCTCCTTGCCCTAGAAGAATCTCATTGCTAATTTAGAAAATCTAAGGCCTCTCATTGAAGTTTTGAAAAATAAAGACAAGAAATGACAACCATTTATGACAGGTTATTATGATGAGAATGCTGACCAGCTGTTCCATAGCTCCACAGGGGCTCAGATAAGAGGACTGAAATCATAACAAGAAAGAGTTTGATTAGACAAAAGAACTTCTTGACTGACTATTCCTTGAAACAGGTTTCTGAGGAAAGTTGGGCAGTCTTGAGTTCTGAGAAACACAGAATAGTAGCACTGAGAGTTTAAAAGACCTAATGGATTGTGTTAAAACATAGGGCTAACTGCTTTGCTTCTCCAAATCTGTTTCCTCGACAATAAAATGGAGTGATAATATTTATTCTGCTTACTTGACAGGGTTATTATTATGGAGAAAGTGCCTGCCAACCAACAAAATCCTACAAAAATTATGCTAAAAAGAAAGTAAACAATCTATTTTTGTGGGGGCTCTGGATCCAAGGTCCTCAGCCCTGCTGGTCTTATTGACCTCAGTTATCTACTACACTCTCATTCTTATCCTCCTCAACCTGACCAGCCCATGTCCCACTCCAATACTACTGAGTATTCTAACCTTACCTCTTTGCACTATGCATTCTTGATTACCTCTTCCAAAGTGAACCGTTTCCTTCAATTTGGGTCTCTTTGTTTCTATCTCTTAGTTTTTACTTCAACTTGACTCCCCTGTGATGATGCTCTTTCCCCAACTATCCACTCTAGCACTGGTTATACCTTCTTTCTTACTCCCCAAAATTTTTGTTCTGAAGGAAAAATCAGAATATTCTCTGATCCCAACTAGATGGTAACTTTGAAGTCCTTTCAATCAAAATTTCCCATTTAGTGCAATCAATGATAGGTGCAGTATACTAGCATCCAAGGTATTTCCTCTCTCAAGGAGGTCAGAATCTGGCTCAGTATCTTCCTTTCCTTCCCAATTTCTGTCCTTGAAGATATTTCCCTGAACTCTCTGAACTCCCAAATCCAGTTTTCTAAAATCCCAGTTTTACTACAGTTTTACTCCACACCAATCCCATTTAGAAATGGTCACAAACTAGATCTTATCATTACCCACAAATACTTCATCTCCTCAAGTAGAAACTCAAACATTTCCTTATCTGATCATAACTTCCTATCATCCCACTTCTCCCTATACCGCAATCCTTCTAAATCTAATCTTCAATCTCATTTAGAGCTCCAACCCCTCCACTTCTCAGTACTTTCTCAGGCCATTATCCCTACTTTAACTTCCTTCATTTACTTCCTGCCCCAATCTCACCTCAGTAGTTGGTTATTTCAACTTTACTCGACTGCTTTTCAAATCCCTTGCTGTTTCTATTCATTAGCTGCTGAACACACATGGAAGAAGCCTCAGACTTACTGACTGGGTTACATGACTGGGCCTTCATGAAGCAAAGCAGTATTTTGATTCTTTTTAAAATGATTCCCTCTCTCATTCTCCAAAGGAGCTATTTTAAACCTTCACTTCTCAAGGAGATGGTAGGATCTAATGAAGATTTTTTTTCTTCAAAAGATAGAGGAAACTTGGCCATTTGGGGGGGAGTAGATGGCTGAAAATTTAAGATAAAGATGGAATAGTTGATGTTACAATCAATCTATTGGAGAAGATATGAGGGGATGGGATCGAGGACAAAGGAAAAGCAATTTGGCTTGGCAAGATAAGACCAGGTGAATGAAAGATGATGTCAAAGGCTCTTGAAGATGAGGAAAATGAGAGAAGAAGGAGATCTCATCAAATAGTCTCAATTTTGTCATCAAACTCAGACGCAAGGTCTTCAGCTGTTAGGGAGCTGGGAGGAGTATGGGAGGCTTGAGCAGACAGTTTTTGTAGGGAATGAGAGAAGGAATCAATTAGTAAAGATAAAAAAAAGCCTGCCTTGCTGTAGCAAGAGCCCATGTGAAATTGGATAACATGAATTTATAATATAATCAGCACAGTTGTGAGGCTCTCCAGGTATGTTCAACATCTAGTAAGTAGGAGGAAAAGAGGTTGATTGTGAGAATAATCCATAGCTAAAGTCTGCCAAAAGACAAGTAGCATTAATATCAGTGAAACTGGTCTATGGTTATCTTTTTTCTCCCCAGTTTGGGTTTCAGAACCCTATTGGTCTCAAAAAAAAAAAAAAAGGTCTGGTATTGTCTATATTTGTATTTTTCAGAATAATTTTGTACTGAAGGTAATAATTACTTTTTAAGTGTTCAATAGAATTCACTTGTAAATCCTTCTAATCCAGGAGTTATAATTTTCCTTTGGCAGTTCATTTATGACTTGCTCAAATATCCATCTACTTTTATAAAGAATGTATCCAAGTTTCAATATTATGGCATGTATGTAATTGTCCCTATTATTCATTACCAAAATCTTACTCAAAACTCTGCTATTAAGAATCGAGACTTTGTTAAGAATCTCCTAGGATCTGGGCAACTGAAAGACCTTTACTTAAAAGCTGTCAGATGGTGAAGCTTTTAGAAAGGCTTTGATCTGATGCTTCATCATGATTCCGCTTCTTGAGAGCTATAACAACGGAGTAGAACCTCTGGCAGGTCCCACCAAATTGCAAGGGCTTTGAGTGCAGGTGGAGGAAATAAAGATGAATATCAAACAAACCTAGAGAGGTTCAGAGATACTCATCACTTTGTCCACCAGGTGATACCTTAAAAAAAAAAATCATTGCAACTCAAAATGATCTTTAACTAAGTGGTTGTGATCTGGACTGGAGATGGGATTAGCCACAATGCCAGAAGCCAGTGAGGCAAGACAATTTCATAAAAAGAGGAGAGAACTCCTAATGGGCTGTGAAAATGCTTGTGAGTGCCAGATCTTGCCCTTTGTGTCATTCCATCAGTGAAAGGGAAACGCTATCATTCTAGTTGTTAAATAGCACCTGTCAGAAGAAAAGCTATTTTCATTACTTTAGGGGAAGCAGCCACATCAATCTGGTGCTCAGATGACTCAGTGGCTATCCAAAGACCTACTACAAGATTCAAAACATTCTTATTTGTTAAGGTATTGCATACTTTGAGATGTGTAAATATTAGTAAACAATACTTATATAGGAAATAAATGCACTTCTCTTTTTTCAACAAACATTTTGTGAAACGAGAAGTAGTCTTCCCTTCTTTTTATAAAGTGATTGTACAGTGTGTCTCCAAAAGCAAAAGAGCACATCGCGCTTTGATCATGTGCTGCATGTTTTTCCACCATTTAATGTTATTCTAATAGGCTACCTCAATTTTTAAAATTTACAACTTTAATAAATTTACCATGAACTTTAATTTAAATTTGGGGTCCTTTTTGGTTAAGAATTTTTTTCAAGTAACAAGTTTGTTTTTTCCTTAATTAGTTAACAAGCATTGATAAAGGGCCTACTATGTGCCAGGCACTTTACTAATAAGCCTGTCAATGCAAAGAAAAGGAAGAGTCCTCATTTCACAGAGGTCAAAGTCTAACGGAGAAGACAGTGCATGTACACGCAGATACACACACACACACCAACCAACGAACAAACCAACCATGTATAAACATGATATATACAAGATAAATCAGAGGTTGTTAATAAGTAAAAGGTACTGGAATTAATGGTGACATGGAAAGGTTTCTTATAGAAGATGAGATCCTATCAGGGACTTGAAGGAAGCCAGGGAATCCAAGAGGCAGACATGCAGAAGAAAAAAATGTTAGGCATGGAGGACAGCCAGTAAAAATGCCCAGTCAATGAAGTATCTTGCTTGGAAACCAGTGTCACTGATCACAGAGTAGGTAGGGAGAATTAAACTGTAAGAAGGCTGGAGAGGTAGAGATGGAAAGATTTTATATTCATTCCTGAAGATTATATTTTATATTCATTCCAAAAGATTTTATATTCATTCCTGGAGGTGACAGGAAACCACTGGAGTTTACTGAATAATAGGAAAGTTACATGCTCAGATGGGGCTTTAGGAAAATCACTTTAGTGGCTGAATGGAAGATGGATTAGAGTGAGGGATGACTTGAGGCAGGCAGACCCACCCACAGATTAGTGCAATAATCCAGGTGTGAGGGGTTAAATAGTGGCAATGTCAGAGGAGAGAAGGGAGCATATTTGAGAGATGTTGCAGAGGTGAAATTGAGAGGCCTTGGCACCAGATTGGATATGGTGGGGTGAGAGAGATGGAGGAGTTGAGAATGACTTCTACATTGCAAAGTTGCATTACTGGAAGGACGGTGGCACATGCAAAAAGTAAAAAGGAAGTGGAAAAGTGGGGAGGGTTTTAATAGAAAGATAAATTTAGTTTTTGAACACAGTGAATTTAAGATGTCTATGGGGTATGTAGTTCAAGATGTCTAATAGGTAGCTGGAGATACGAGCCTGAGAATCAGAAGAGAAGTTAGAGTTGGATAAGAAGAAATTAAAATCATCAGTTGAGAGACAATAATTGAATTTATGGGAACTGATGGGATCACCAAGCAAAATAGTATGAAGAGAGGATAGAAAAAGAACCCAGAATAGAGATTTGGGGACATTCGTGATTAGTGGGCATTACCTGGATGAAAATCCAGCAAGGAGACTGAGAAGGAGTGAATAGACAAGCCAGAAAACCAGGAGAGACCTAGAGAGAAGACAGTATCAAGGAGAAGTGAGTGATTGACAGTGTCAAAGGCTACAGAGAGGTCAAGAAGGATGAAGATTGAAAAAAAAGGCCATTAGATTTGGCAATTAAGAGATTACTGGTAACTCTGGAAGGAGTAGTTTTAGTTGAACAATGAGGTCAAAAGCCAGACTGTAGAATTAATGAGTTAGTGGGAGGAAAGGAAATGGATGCATCAATTATGGATGGCCTTCTCAAGGAGTTTGACCACAAAAGGGAGTAGAGATATACAGGGCACTAGATAGCAGGGATGGATGGATGGATGAAGAACAAAGTTTGGGGTTGCAAAGCAGGGGGAGAAAGGGAAAGATAGCTCATTGTGGATCAGACAATGGAATTTCAGTCTGTGAACATGGATGTGCTACTTTTGTGAGCAATGGCAAAATCAAGGGTATGACCCATCTCTGTGTGTAGTTTAGGAAGTGTAGAAAAATAGGTCATGTGAAATGAGTGAGTTGGGGAACTGGGAAGTTAGGATGTATCCGTGTCTATGCTGAAGTCTCCTAGTATGAGGGCAGGAGAAAAAGACTGAGTAAGAAGCCAAATTCACTGAGGGAAGAAATGGGGTAAAATGGAAGCTGGTAGACAAAAAAGACTAACATTTTGATTGAAGGTAGATATGGATTGAGCTAACCTCAAGAGAAGAAAAGTTACAGAGTGGTGATGGCAGAGAAAGATATAGGAAGAGGAGGAAGAGATATTCCAAATCTCACACCAGGATCAGCAGCAAGCTGGGGGGAAGGGGAGGCTAAGTGGGAATGAAAGTACAACCAGTTCTGGAAAGGGTCAGGGGGCCTATGTCATCAAAAGGGAGCTAGATCTCAGTGGGAGTTAGAAGATGGAAGGAATGGTAAAAAATGGTAAAGAAAAAAACTCAAGATTTTACAACTGAGGAAAGTGGAGAAGAAAAGGTTAAATGACAAGCCCAGGCTTATACAGCTAGTAAGTGCCTGAGGCTAGATTTGAACTCCTAACAATTTCTTCACAATTATGTGAAGGGCAGAAATGGAACAGGCTGCTTCCTGAGGGAGTTCCCCATAACTGGAGGTCTCCAATTAGAACCTGGATTACTGCTTCTCAATTATGATTTGAACAAGACGGCCACAGAGATTCTTTTTGACTAGGAGTCTATGAAGTAAACTTGTCCCCTCAAAAGGCTTAACTGAGAAAATCCTCCATCTACCCTGTGGGTCAGCCCTTTCTGCTTAGTTTTGGTTGGTAGGGAATGACAATACAATCAATCAATTGACAAGCAATTATTAAGCACCTACTATCTGCCTTTCACTGTGATACAAAGACAAAAATGAAAAAGTCACTGCTCCCAAGGAGTTATTAGGTAAAACAACACATACACCATTGCCTACCATCCCTGATGTCTCCTATCACTCAGGATTCACGAGGAATTTGTCAGCTCTCCCCCTCACAGGTAGTATTACTCTGTCTAAAGGGAACAGAGGAAGCAATCAAAGTTTTCAGAAATCTTATCTGTGGGACTGTGGCAATGTTAATCTCACTTTTATGAACTTGAACTCAAACGGGCCAAAGTAAAGTTAATTGAAGTAGTCAGGCTCTATGATCCGAGCTTTTGGGGGTTAAGGAGAAAAGATTGATATACACTGGGTAAAGGTGATGTTTCCAAAGGACCACTATTTAACTAGCATGAAAGGTATTTCATCATAGAAGTGTTAAGTCATATCTGGGATCCTTTAGCTTTAATTTTGGTAAGCCTAGGCTTAAACAATGTTCCTGGAAGGAGCATTTAGAGAAGGGACAATACTTTATGCAGTGCGGTAGTACCATGGGTACAGTGACAGACCTGGAGTAAAGAAGATCTGAATTCAAATCCCACTTCAGACACTTACTAGCTAAGTAACTTTGGGGGAGTCACTTCCTCTCTGTTGGCCTTACCTTCCTAAACTGTAGCTATGGTGCTATATTATAAAATGGCGACAATAATAACACCTACGTCCCAGGGCTGTTGTGAGGATGGAATGAGAGATCTGTAAAGTGCTTAGTAGAGAGTCTGGCACACAGTAGGCACTGCGCACATTTTGGTTATCATCATCAACATCATCATTAGATGCTCCTAGTTAAACAGATGGCAGTCTGCAGTGTGTGAAATCATGTACTTAGCAGATTCTACAATTAGAAGGTTCCTCATAGAAACACTCTTTCCCCAACTCATCCCACTAAATACATACATATATACATGTGCATGTGTGAGAGCGCAAGCACATGTATGCAAGCACACACACACACACACACACACACACACACACACACACACCCCTTGCAGATCTGGATATCAAAATCCAGAGAGCTAAACTAACTAGCGGTAGAAAGGCATACATATATGTGTGCGTGTGTATGTATATATGTATGTGTATGTACATTTTTAAAATATGGCCCAAGATATAGTTAAGAAGGTGAAAGTGTGTTAGTTTATTCTTCAGTAATAGTAAGCTCAAACAGCTTCAGCCAAGACTTTCTAACTTAAAATGTTTGGGTTTTAAATTCAGTTTGAAGAATTTTCTCTATCTGATATAGAATGCAGTAATTTTTTAGACTTTTGAGTGCCCTGAGACTATTCTGAACAAAGTCACACGAACAGCCCCTAGACTAAATTAGGCAATTCTCTCTAGCTATTACAGAAGAGATGTACCAGGGCAGTCACTCTACTCAAGGACTGTCTTTTAATGTTCCTCTGAAGCCTGCTCCCTGCATTAATAGGAAACTGTTCATTATCATTCACACAATTTGTTTTACAAGAAAAGAATCTTATTATTTCTATCCCATTTATACAGTCTGACTGGATACTGGCCAGCCTAAAATGAAAAGAAATTATTTTAAAGAAGAGATATAACTGGATGGTTTCTATAATCTACCGTACTCTCTTTGAAAATCTGCATGTTTGCAAACATAATATGTAGGGGTAAGTTCTATATACTTTATGGGAATCATGTTTTCTTAAAATATTTCATCATGTTGGGATGGAGTATGAAATTTTCCCCAAAACTGCAGCCCACACTGATTTCACACTGATTTTTCTCTTCTCTGAACAGGTCTAAACACCTGTGTTTTCTATTACCTAGTTGGCATTTGGTCCCTTGTATGATGATCAGTTTCTGACACCTCAGTAAACGTTTGCTCAGTGCCTGTCTATACTAAACAAGGGGCTATCCCTGCCTTCAAGAAGCTAACAATCTAATAAGGGAAACAAGCTGGGTAGACCAATAAATGAAATACAAGGCAGAATGTGATGAGTTCCAAAAGGCAGACATAAGTAAGTACCAGAGGATCAACGGGATAAAACCCAAACTAAAGGGATCAGTGAAAGTTCGATGGTATTTAAGCTGAACTTCAAGGTATGGGTAAGACAGTTGATGGGTAAAGACTGAGTGACGACAAAAGGGAAACACATACACATGTACATGCACACACATGTGCAGGTATACACACATATGTGTGCACATATATGTATGTGTGTATATGTATATGCTGCAGATAGCAAGTCTGGGCCTAGCTACCAGCTGAGTGAAATAAAGGGAGAAAGAGAGAGAGAGAGAGACAGAGACAGAGACAGAGAGAGAAAGAGAGAGAGAGAGAGAGAGAGAGAGAGAAAGAGAGAGAGAGAGAGAGAAAGAGCTGAATAAAAAAGAGGGAAAGAGATGGGGATATATTCCATAGTTTGTTTATTGCAGAATCATTTCATACAGAGCCAAGGATACATGGAAGATACAAGGTTTATATACCCTTAGCAGAAAGCAAGGAACCACCCTTGGTCTGGATCTTTCTCTACCCCAGCCCAAAGCCAATCACTCCTTAAGCTCTTTATCCTAGGACCATGTCCAGAGGCACAAACAGGGTGTTACAATCAAGACTTGCAAATTACCTCAGTAATTTCTTTAGATATTCATGAAACCAGTGAGAGCATCCACCCAACAAGATTATACTTTCCTTTCATATCTGCCTAATGACGTTTGTAGAATTGGGGGGCTAATGTGGCCAAGGACCCTGAAAGTCTTGGCCTACAGCATACATACATATATATACATATATACATACATGTATATGTATATATGTATTTATGTTTGCAATTACTATTTGCTCCCAATAGAAAGGGCTTTGGGAAAGTACCAAAATGCTGCCTTAGAGAAGAGATGAAATGTTTTTCCTTTCAATATTTATTTAATTCTTCTGATACATCAGATTAGAAACCAATATGTCTTTGAAACCACAGAGCTATTGGTCAATTAACAACCATTTATTAAGCAACAGTACTGGGCATAAAACTATAAAAGTGAGACAATCCTTCCTTCAACGAGTTTACATTTTATTGGATCTTCTGCTTATATTAGAACTAGAAGCTAAGTACCTAGTTAATGACACAGGCTTCAGATAACAGCAAAATTAACAATCAATATGATTATTAATAATTATGACTAACAACAATAATGATTTATATTAGTAAAATGCTATGGAGTTGTGAAGCATTTTAAGTGCTTTATAGTGGAGGAGTTCAGTACCTTGTCCAGCGTTAAACAGTTAAGAAAAGAGAGTTTGGATGTGAACCTAGGTTTCAGGATTCCATATCCAGTATTCTTTTCACTACACACACTCCCATCAAGAAGTATGGTGGGATGGGAAAGATAAGAGGAGCACTTGAGACTGGTTTTGGCACTTGGACTCACTTTGCTTCCATACCTGTTTCTCCTAGGGCCCCTATTCTATCCAAAATCTTATCTGGCCTGTAGTGACTCTAGGCCAGTGGTTCTCAACTTTCCTAATGCAGCAACCATTTAATACTCTTATGTGGGCAGACCCTACTGGAGACGGACAGAGGAGCCATGTCTTGGTTCCTAAGACCATCGGACATACAGGTTTTCCAATGGTCTTAGGCAACCCCTGTGACCTCTGTGAAAGGGTTGTTTGTTCAATCCTCAAAGGGGTGGCGACCCACTGGTTGAGAACCGCTGCTCCAGGCCAACCAAGATACAAAAAGACTGATTGCTTGTCTAGCAGTCTGCTTTTTAGGCTATAGTGGATAGTAGGAAAACATGAATCTTGTGAAAGCCCCTGAAACCAAAAGGGAACTTTTACTTTTATTTTTATGTCCTTTACTTTATTTGGTTCTACAAAGAGAAAATTCTTGTCTTTGTTCCAGGTATTTGGGTGACAATTTTAGATTCACTATAAGCAGAGAACTTACAGTACAGAGCATTGTTAAACACACAGCTATGGCTGCTAGAAATTCCTTTTACCTCACTGTAAATGGAAAACTTTTCAGCAAAATCACAAAGAATCTAGCCAAGCAAAGGAGTTTTGAAGCAAAATATAAACACCAAGTCCAGTAGGATGACTGTCTCCTTGAAGGTCTTTGCCTATTTCCTAGATAGAAAGAAATCATCCAGATGTTTTTTAAAAAATCCAGAACAAACCAGAATGAATTTGAAGACTCAGATCTTCTTGCTTTAATCTGCCCATTGATGCAAGCATTGTGTAGCACAGTGGTAAGATACCTACTCTGTAAATCAGGCAACCAAGGGATCTAGTCCTAGATCTACCATGATCTATACAGCCTTGTGCAAGCTGTTTCACTTCTCTGCATCTCTGCTTGCTCATCTGTAAAATGAGAGAGTGGGATCAAATAATCTCTGAGGTCTCTAATAACTCCAAAAGTTATGTGATTATACTGTACAGACGTTGACTTTCCAAAACTTATGCAATTATCTTTTTAAAATTTTATGATTCCCTCAAATAACTTGAGTGGTGGATTGGGGCATTGCTATAGGCATAGCATACTTAGATTTCAACAAAACATTTGACAAAGTCTCTCTAATTAGATAGTACAGGTAGATTAAGAACTGTTGAGCACCCAAACCAGAAAATTACTTTACAAGTACTAAGATGGGTGAGAAATGAAGAGGCAAGAGTTTCTGTGAAAGAAACCTGGGGTTTTTGATAGATCATAAGGAGAAACTTAATACTATCTCAGGTAAAGTGTCCAAAATGAGGAAGCTTATATTGTTCAGCTGTAATCTGCCCAGATTAACACATGTCTGGAAGACTATGTTCAGTTCTAGGTATTACATTTTAGGAAGGTCATTGACAAGCTAGAGGATGCCCAGAGGAGGATATGCAATATGGTGAAGGGACTAGATACCATGTCACATGATATTGTTTAAGGAACTAGAAAAGGTCTAGCCTAAAAAATGGGAAAAGACAATTTAGGTCAGTGAGAGAATGGTTGAGGGGGAGGGGAAAATAATAATAACAAAAATAATAATAAATAACATTTATATAGCACTGTCAAATATCATCTCATCTGATCCTCATAACAACCTGGGGGAGGTAGGTGTGGTTATTATCCCTATTTTGTAGATGAGGAAACCACTGTGATTAAAACAACAGTTAGGTGATTTGCCCAGAGTAATGCAACTAAGAAGTTTCTTTCTTTCTTTTATTTTTTTATTTTTGGAGGGGGGAAGGCAGGGCAGTTGGGGTTAAGCGACTTGCCCAAAGTCACACAGCTAGTAAGTGTTAAGTGTCCCTGACTCCAGGGTTGGTGCTCTGTTCACTGTGCCACCTAGCTGCCCCAACTAAGAAGTTTCTAAGGCTGCATTTGAACTCAGGTCTTCCCGACTCCAACCCTGGCGTTCTATCCACTGTGCCACTGTGGTGCTCTGACATGACAGCTATCTTCAAGTAAATATTCAAAGGATTATCATATGGAAGAGTAATTAGATTTTCTCTGCTGGGTTCCAAACGGAAGACTTTTAAGCAATGAGTTGAAATTGTGGAGAGGTAAATCAATACTTAATGTAATGGGGTAAAATCTTTTTCATAATTAGAGCTAAAAAGAGTAGAATGGGATACCTCAAGAGGTAAGGTGTTCCCCCTCATGGGAGGGTCTCAAGAAAAGGTTGAATGATCACTTGTCAG
>CM053594.1:131975005-132008946 GCA_028646575.1 Pseudocheirus occidentalis | reverse complement strand
GCCCCGCCCCACACACCCCCCCTTCAGCTGCTTTAGTTGAAAACTCCTTTCTTTACAAGGACAACTTTGTCCCAAGATCATGGCAAATCACCTGAAGTTCATTGCCAGGACTGTGATGGTGCAGGAAGGGAATGTGAACAGTGCATACAGGACCCTGAACAGAATTCTTACTGTGGATGGGCTCATTGATGACATCAAGCGGCGGAGATACTATGAGAAGCCATGTCGCCGATGACAGAGGGAGAGCTATGAGACTTGTTGGCGCATCTACAACATGGAAACGGCACGAAAAATTAACTTCTTGATGCGCAAGAATCGGGTGGATCCATGGCAAGGCTGCTGAAGCCAGCAGGGACAAAGAGACCCCATGTGAAAAAGTAGGCAATAGCTATATCTCTACAGGTTTCTTCTAAGAACCTAACAATTGGGGATTTGCTTCCTTCTTTTCCCAGCTTGGTTTCTATTGCCATCTTTTCAATCCCAATATATTCAGATACATATATACATGCACAGATGCATACCAGATATTTACACACACTTAACCCCTTGCCTTCTTGCCATCATGTCTCCTTGATGAATGGAAAACACCACAGGACTATGTCTTTGCCATTCTGAAGAAACTGGGGGGCAAAGACTTCAAAATTGAATGAGTTGAATGTAACATTTTTATTTCATTCCTTGACCCCTCATAGTTCCCAGTAAGGAAAACTAAGGTCTACAGATAAGACAGGCCACCTAATATTGTTTGAAAAGTCATCTCTTTTCTTTCTTAAATAATCTCCTAAATTGAACAAGGGTTAAGACTCATGTAATTGTAATAAATTTTACTTCTGAAGCACCCAACCAAAAAAAAATCCACCATTCTTTCCTATTCCTACACTATTCTATTTCTTGAGTTATCACTGTTACCATTCTCATCATTATTAAGCTTTGTTTAAGCCTCAGACTAGGAAAAACTGCTTGCAAAATGATCTAAGTATATTGTCATAGGGTTTCAAAAGATGGAAGGGATGGGAATTTTTTCTGATTCCATACAGGCATTCTAACTTCAACTAGGTGCCTTCTCAGGAAACAGTTCAAAGGCTCTTCCTCTAAATGCATTTAAGAATTATTCCTACTGGGGCTTTTAAAGCCAGGACAGATCTGGGACTATTTCCACATTCTGGTTCATTTTGGATAGTATAAAAGGACAAATTATTGTGACTATGACTGAGGGAGAAGAATTAGCGGTCTAAGGGTCCTAAAGTCCCCAAATCATTCTGTAAACTATGAGTTTGTTGAAAAGTGCTGTCCAATGTGCTGATATCAGCACCCAGCAATCCAGAGTCATTGATTCCAGCACCTCAAACATAGGCAAGACCACCAACGCACCCATTTTTTGTTCTTGTATATTATGTGCTATGCTGAAGACTCTCCAAAAATATCACCAACTCAACATTTGATGGTAGTACACATCTGATATGCCTGTGCCTAAAGGTACTACAGCCACACAGGGAATTCTATCTGAGCAGCAAAAAATGAACTCAAGGAGTCCCTAATGCAGTGATTCTCAACCTGTGGGTTATGTTCAATTTGTAACAATGAAAATACATCCTGCATATCAGATATTTACATTTTGGTTCATAATAGTAGCAAAATTACAGTTATGAAGCAGCAACGAAAATAATTTTATGGTTGGGGGTCACCACAACATGAGGAACCATATTAAAGGGTTGCGGCATTAGGAAAGTTGAGAACCACTGCCCTAATGGAATCATTCTAAGGAAATTTGGAAAGAAAAAAAAACCAGGCAATTCAGTCATTTTCTAAAGGTAGATAATTTCGTATTTCTGACAGAAGAGATAGACTCAAAACTAATAAACAATGGCTGACATTTTTATAGCACTTTAAGGTTTCCAAAGCGCTTTACTTCCAGACTATCTCAAAAATTTTAGTGAGCTTTAATAATTTACAACTGCACTAAGGTTTCTGAAACATGCTAGATTATCTCATTTGATAAAAATATTATACAAACAGAAATGTCAGGAAGCTTTAATTTCTGTCAACAACCTACTTGTAATTTAAATGTAGCTTTTTAAAATGTAATTATAGATACAAAAAAGAACACAAGAACAAACATAAACAGTACATTCAGATTAAAAATAATTCTTTGCCTAGCCATTTATTACCTGTAAGAACTTCTTTGCCATGATACATTTAAGTATATATAACATATACCAATATACACATTTATGCATGTATGATATATTTACCATCAGTACCTAAATGTTTGTGTTCATCCTTCCTATGCACAATATTCATATTTATAGCATATGTATATATGCACAAGCATGACAGAGAATACATTTATCTGGGAAGGGAAAATATCTATAGGTACACATACACATGGCACACATGTGTGAGTGCATATTTGTATTTTTCCCTCCCAGATAAATAAGCAGATTGACATCTTAGGGCTTCTTTCTGCTTAGGCAGAAAATAGAGCAAACAAATATTTATTCTGAGTTACTCAGCTGTAATACATGAGGGGATTCACGATGTGCTACGTCTGGTGCCTACTTAGCTTTTATGAGATAATTGCACCTTGGACCTCCTATAACATGGCATTAACTGGATAGACTTGGTTTTCAAATTTAAAAACACAGAATGGGCAAAAATTTAATCAGTCACGCCTTCATCCCCTACATAAAAGTAGGGGAAATAGAAAGGGACCACAAAGAAGGTATAGCAACAAGGGAATTAATCAAAGTGTGATTAATTCAGGATCAGATTAAAACCAATAGTGCCAGCTGTATCAGAAGCATTCTACTACATTATTCTGTCTCTCTCCTTTTTGTTATCCCTCCTTACCCTCTCTGTCCACCATCCCTTTTCCCCTTTTAGCCCCAGAGCAATGTCCTTGGTGGATAAACCTTCAGGAGAGTTAATTGTCACATACATGGATTTAATCACATTGTCCATCCCATTTGGGGGCCCTGCCTTCAGCGATCCATGACTAATTGTTGTGGTAATTTTTCAATCATTAACAGCAGCGCATATGCTACAGACAAATCCCAAGGTACCTACTAAGCCCCAGTGGCAAGAGGCCTACATAAGGGTTATCACAGCCTCCCCCTTCCCCAATCTCATTACTCCTGCAAAATCATTAATATACTATTATCTCTATAAGGTTTCTGCTTGTGATGATATCTAAGGGGATTCTTTTATCACTCTTCTTATCACAAAGATTTGGTGTAAATTTCTTCTCTGAAAGGGAGGAAGAAAGAGGTAGAAGAGAAGAGAGGAAATTAAAACTCCATGTGGGACAGCTAGCTGAGGACCTATTCTAAATCCTGCTTGTTCCTCATTCATTTTCAGTCTAGCTCCTCTGCTTGCAGCAAGTCCCCTTTCTTTGAGTTTCAGCTGTATTAGAGATCTCCATGGCAACCACTGGTGCTCATCTGCTACACCATCCTGCACCTTCACTCAGCTCAATTCTCAAGTCACCCTGGTGTCAGACGGGGCATGCTCTATGCACTGGTGGGACAAGACCCTGCCTTGGGGAATCCTCTGGCTGATTGAAGCCCTGCTCTAATCACCTCATAATATGAGTAAGCAAGATTATATAGAAAATTCTTTCTTCTGCAGATTCTAAGAAGTCTGTTTTCTGCCACACAGCTCCTATTATTATACACATATATGTATATGCAAATATATGTACATACATGTATACATATATGTAAATATACATATAAATGTGTGTCTATGCACATACTATGTGTATGTATGGATATATAGCTATATCTATCTGTATATATATAGCAGAACTTTTATTGCTAAGAAATGAAAATGCAGCTAGAAGGATTGTATAATAGAATAAAAAAATGTTTTTCAACAGTTGAATACAGTTTTATGGATAACATTGTTAAAGGTAGGGAAAAATTTTCCAACCAAATATCACATATAGCTTGTAGTATAGGAAAAACTTAAGTAACAAAACGTGAGTTCCAAAAATGGAAGGTTAGGTTTATAGGTTTACGCTGTTCCTTTGTATCCTCCTTATGCTCATATGCTATAAAATATTAACTAGTGTAGGGGACAGGGCAAAGAGGTTTCAGCATTTTTATTTAGAATGCTGACTCCCTTTGAAGTTTCAGTAAAGATCCTACCAGATCATACTTCTCTCTGGTATAAAATAAGATCTACTATATATACCTATTACTTGCTCAACTTACAAAGCATTTTTCAAAGTTTAATTAATATCTGCCATTCATTTTTTTGAGTCCATGATGAAAAATGCCCTAAGAAGGCTGAAATGAATCATGTGGCGCCCTCTACTGCTCCATCAATGACACACACAGAGACACATTGTATCTCTGTCCCAGGGCTCTAAGCTTTTTGAAATCACATCTCTCTAGTTCCCTTATTGTCATGTGCAACCTGCTGCATGGGCTTATGGGTCTGTGCCTGCTCCTTTGGAGACAGGTGTGAATAAGAAGAGAAGGTGTACGAGAGGGAGAGAAAAGGGAATCACACATTCCAAATGTGGCAGGCTGACTTACAAATAGAGTATTCTTGTACTGACTATTTAAGGCACCAAAGAATGTTTACAGCAGCCTGACAAAAGACTGTGATACAAATAAGAAATCTCAATTTTAAATAAAGAACAAACAGATTAAGAAGATGTTTCACCTCCTTCCCCTTCTTCCCAGCCCCCATCCTACCACCAGGGAGGAGGAAATGATTGGACAGTTTGCTGTAATTCTACATTTCTTGCTTATATCCTTATCAGTCAGATGGATTAAAAAAAAAACAAACCTGAATCTTCTTGGGATTTTAAAACATTCAGTAGTATTATTCAGTTTCCCCCAGTGTCTATGTGTTTAATTACCAAAGAATCTAGATAACTTACTCATTCCTGTGAGAAGTCTCAGACTTATTGTCTAACACAAATCCAAAACAAAACAAAACAAAACCACCATTACTATCAAGTTCAACTTAGGGAAGAAATTGGGCAAAATGACACAAGATCTAAGATCTAGTACTTAAAAAAAGATTAAGTTTTTAAAGTATTCAAATCAAAATAAATACAGGTAGCATGAAATGCAATGAAAATTTTTGTCATAGGACAACAAAAATTATTCTTTTGATTCACATGGGTTAAAATCAAGGTGATCAGATCACTGTAGTAGTAATAGTAATAATAACAGTAATAGTAATACCTCCTAGAGCTCTGTCCTCAAAATCCCTTCTTTAATTTCACAACTCACTCTTTTAAAGCAAGGGCACAAGAAATATAATTTTAATGCGTTTGAATTTAGTTTCTATATAAACATCACTAAATTTACCCCTTCCCCCAGAATTGAGTTAAGTATCATTGACACAAGAGCACCTCCATCAAGGAGAGCTGCCTTCCAATGTAAAGCAGATTCCACATGACCAAATTCCAGGGACTGGCAGATGGTGTGTGAATCACTGTAATGGCAATTAGCAGTTAGCTGCTGGATTTTGACATGCCGGGGTTTTCTCCACTTTGAGCAGTCACTGGAGAAAGGGATGGAGAAATACACAGAGAAGGGATAAGTTGTCCTCCACCCCCAAGAAGTCTTCTCAACTAGTTCCAGGGACACAGGGACAGACCCATGTCTTGTACACGGAAATCTGTAGTGGTGTTAAAGTTTATAAGTGGTGGGGGTTGGAGGGTGAGGTAGGGGAGTCTTTCCAGATTGAGAACTGCAAGCCACAGCAGGTGACAGCAGAGTGGGCTTAATGAGAACAAAGGTCTGGGCAGCAGAGGAAATGGGGCAGTCCAATTAAGCTTTGACAGACGTGAGGAAACATTATGGAGCAGTCATTAGGTGACAGAAATGTATCTGGTCTTTTAAGGCTTCCAAATAAATGGCTAAAATGGAATTAAGAATGACTAAAGAATGGTTTCAATCAAAAACAACTATTATAAGAACACTTTCATTTCTGGCTCTTTTCAAGTCTCAGGGTCTCAGCAGATATGGAACGAAATCGAACCCAGCAAACAAAGGCTCAGCAGGTAGACATGTTTTCAAATTTGATTTGTCATAAAAATGTTGAAAAGGGAGATATAGGATGCTAAGTCTAATGTAGAATAGCTTTTACAGATACAGATCCCAAATCTGTAGATACATAAATTCATAACTTTTGTTATTGTAAACGGAGTGCTGAATCTACACGCACACACATGCACGCACACACACACACATTTTCTTCAGTAGGTAGCCACTGCTGTCATTGGCTACCTTCCTAACTCAAGAATGCCTCTTCTAGCTTCAAACAGATGCTTTTTAGCTGAGGCATTAGCAGAGCCTGAATCAATTCATATCAAAGATTGATTCCTTTTGTGACTGGAGAAGACCAGTCCAGGACCCAGGTTCCTCAATAAACCTATAGACAGCAGAGAGAAAGAGAACCAAGAGGATCTTGGGATCCTGGGATCCTTGAATTCCACAGTGCAAATACACAGAATAAACCCACGAGGCTCTGAACTTTAGCTAAGTGGAGCAGCAGATATAGTACTGGGGTTGGAGTAAGGAACCTGAGTTCAAATGCAGTCTCGGACACTTCTGAGCCATGTGACCCTGGCAAGTCACTTTTATCTCTGTTTGCCTCAGTTTTCTCCTCTAGAAAACAGGGATAATAATAGCACTAGCCTCTCAGAGTTTTTGTGAGAGTCAAATGAGATAATTATAAAGTACTTAGCACAGCCTGGCACATAGTAAGCTCCATAAAACTGTTAGGTATTATCAGTATTATGGTGATACAAAGATGCCCCAAGGAAGAAGTCATGCCTCCCTAGGATAAAGTATGGTGGATTTCTGAGACTTCCAGCAACACAAGAGTGCCCCTAGATCTGTGACCCTGTGCCAATCTTTTCAGCTATAATCCACCACTGAGGCATAATATAATTGATTTGGTTTTTTTAAAGGACAGTACGGTGTAGCGAAGAGAACTACATTTTGGAGTCAAGGGATTTGAGTTTGAATCCCAGTTCTGGTGAGATTCAGTAGAATTCTTACACAAATCATTTCATCTCTTCCTTTTCCTCAGTTGTAAAATGAAGAGTTTAAAGGTTTGGACCAGTTGGTTTCTAAGATTCCTGCAGGTGCTAAATCTTACAGTACCAAATAAAGAGAGGACAGGCAGAATCAGATTTAACTTGGTCATGCCTTTAAACAGCCCCCATTCCTGATAGGTATGCTGGAAAGAAATTAGGAATAGCTACCCTCTGGGGGCTGGCTGAGTGCTTCTTCACCTGCTCCCTGGAAACTGCCTCTCCAAACATCCCTGTGCATGAGGGGTGAATCATCACATCTCCTACATTACTTATATCAGGGGCATTGCTCATGATTTGTGCCTCTTCAGAGGATAAGGGCTGCCTCCTGTGAGCAAGCTTTCTTTCATTCTTTTTGCTCTCCCTAAGGCTCCCACTCCTGGCTACCCACCTCATTTGTCATAACTGCTGTGCTTCTCTTAAGCGCCATTTTGGTAAGCATCATTCCTGATGTTACTCAGAGGGTCCATCAGGTTGTTATCTGCCTACCATTTTCTCTTTTGGGGCACTGACAGAAAACATGCTGCCATATTCGTCAAAAGTTACACATTTCTAAGTATGTTTTATGACTCAAAGGAGGGAAAGTATATATCATTTACCAAGCTCAAACACACAAAATCTCCTTTCCTTGACCTTGTTACTAAATGTCTTTATTTTCTTCCTGCACTACCAAATAATTCCCTTTAGCAGTTAAAATGTATAAATCAGTAGTCATTGGGGGTTTTTAATTTAATTATGCATTTCTGTGCTTGAAGTTTAGCTCACTTTTATTGAAGATTGCATAATTACCTATTACGAGCCATAAAATAACATTTTCTTCCCCTCCTCTGCTTTTCTATCAAAAAATAATTTGAAAGAAATCATTTCTAAAATATCAAACTGTAGTTTTAAAATCAGAATATCAACAAATATGTTTTAAAGTTCTATATATGCTGACGCATGTAAATATATCTACACCTCTATTTACACATAGCAAGGATATGTGGATGAATGGATAAATTATCTTCACAAACAAATAATATCCAACACATTGAATATTTAAGAAGTGCAATTGTTTGTGAGAAGAGGATTAGAAAACAGAAAATTTTTGTGAATGAACCTTGTAATTGTTGGGCTATATCATTCACTATTAAACTAAGAAATGACTATAACCTTCCAGGCATTCTGTACCTGTATAAAATGTGATTAATTTGCTAATCATCAGGACATGAAACAGTTTACAAATTTACAACATGAAACTATAGTCAATACTGCAGAAAGATGAGAACGATAAGAGCTCAAACATCAATATTTAGAAGGTAATCATTATAGTTTTTGAATCAAAGAGCCCCTTTGAAATGGAGTTTAAGATGTCTGATCAATCTCTACTTTAGAAAATATGTATTTTTATGATAGCATCATCAGTTCTCCTTTAAGAGGTCTCACTTTAAATAGGAACATGTTTGATGATAAAAATGAAAGGTAGATTAGTTATTTTAATTTGATATAACATTACTTTACCATTACGCAAATCCTTCTTCCATTTCATTATATGACTAAAAAAAATTTCTATTACCTGCTGAGCTAAAAAAGATTTAATTGGCAGGACGTGAAATATTAAACTAACTCTGGGAGAGCAGATGTGATGTACTTCACAATTAGAACTATTATTCTGCAGCAGGATGAAAAATACCACTTGGTAATTACGGGCTTCGATGTTAGTCAGAGGGAGTATAGGGCGACGTCACAGTTCTTATAATAATTCATCCTGTTCTGCATATCAGGATATCAGAATTCCTAGGCTGAAGATGCAAAAAGCTTTTTTTTTTCTTTTTTTGGCAGCTTAATACTTATGTTGTATACTGGACAGTCTAATGGACTTGGAGTCTGGAAAACCTGAATTCAAATCCTGTCTCAGGCACTTACTAGCTGGGTGATTCTGGAAAAAAAAATCATTTAATGTCTGTTTCTACCTCTTAAAAAATAGGCAGGTAGTAGCACAGTGAATAAAACTCTGAACTCGTAACCAGAAAAACTCTTCTTCTTAAATTCAAAATTGGCCCCAGACACCTACTGGACAAGTCACCTGACCTTGTTTGCCTCAGTTTCCTCATCTGTAAAATGAACTGGAGAAGGAAATGGCAAACCACTCTATCTTCACCAAGAAAACCCTAAATGGAATCATGAAAAATAGGACACAACTGAACAACAATAAAAAGGGGATAATAATAGTACCTACCTATCTTACATGGTTTTTGTGAGATTAAAATAGACTGTAAATGTTAAGCATTTTACAAACCTTACAATGCTATATAAATGTTAGCTATTATTTTATTTAAATACAGTTATACTTAATTTTATATAATGAAAACAATCTTAAAGAAGTTATATACAAAACATTTTTGGAAATCATGCTTTCTCACATTTTTGCAAACAATGCCATTCACACATAAGGTGCCCAAATGCATTACAAATGAACAAATGGAAAAAATGACAGATTACAATTTCTGAGACAGTTTATCTTTATTTGTGATTAATTTTCAATTGTCAGTGTCTTCTATCACTTTAAATTTCAATGTGTCTGTCCCTCAGCCTTTCCATCACGTAGTTAATTAATGGTGAAAAATGTAGGAGGATAGCCTCTATTTAAATAAATGTTGAAAAAAATCATTTTATTCAACATATAATCCTTTTGTAACATGAATCATTACTACCTTCTGATATCACAATCATTATCTTCTGAAACTCAGCAGACTTGGCAATATTCACAGCAAATGTTATCACAAAGATGACTGTATGCTTTCTGTGCATTAAGTATTGCACATACAAAATGAAGGTGGGGCAGTATAGAATAATGTAAAGAATATTTATCTGGCAGATAGGAAACCAGACTTACAGAATTGTTGAGCTGTAAAGGACCAGTGACAATATCCATCCCCCAAAAAAGAATATCTATTAGAATATACCCAAAGAGAGGATCATCCAGTATTTGCCCAAAGATGTCTAATGAAAGAGAACCCCATACATCCCAAGACAGTTCATTATAGCTCTAATTATAAGGAAGTTTTTCTTGACATCAAGTCTAAATTTGTCTTGTCTTCCACTCCACTAGTGCTCCTAGTACTGACTTCCAGAGTCCAACAGAACAATATACTTGCAAGTACTTGAAGATGGCGATCATATTCCCACCAAGTCTTTTCTTCTAGACAAAACATACTCCAATTTTTTTCTTTAGCTGACATAGATTCAAAGACATTCACCACCCTGGATAACCTTCACGGGATACCAATTTATCAAGATCCTTCCTAAAACGTGATAACCACAATTGAAGACATCTCCACATATGATCTGACCAGAACAGAGTATAGAGGAATGATGACATGCTTATTCCTGTAACTCCCTTAATGTAGCCCAAGCTGACACTACGTTTCTTGGCTGCAACTATTGCCTTAGACTGAGAATGAAGTCAAGTAAAAAAAAAAAAAAGCACTGCAAAACTTTTTCAGATGAAATGCTGTCTGATCATGTCTCTCCCATCTTGTACTTGTGAAGGAATTTTTGAGGCCAAGTTCAATTACATCTGTATCTATTAAATTTCATCTTATTAAATTTAGCCTAATATTCTAGCCTGTCGAGATGTTCTACCCTGACTCTGTAATTCAATGGGTCAATCATGCCTCCCAGATTTTATGTCACCTGCAGATTTATTAAGAACATTATATACATCTTCATTCAAGTCACTTTTTGTTTGTTTTGTTTTGTTTCCTAAATCACAAGTCCAAGAACAGATGCCTAAGAAACAACACTGGAGACTTTTATGTTAACAATGAAATCAACCTTTTAGCCTATTCTAAATCTTTTTTTTTCAATCATCTAGCCTACATCTCTCCATCTTTTTTTAAAAAAAATTTTATTTATAATCTCTGGGACAAAACAAACATTTCCATAACATAGAAAAGCATTACACATTTTATCAAACGTTTTACTGAAAACAAAACTATATTGAAAGCATTTTTCTAATCTATGACATTAGCAGCTCTGTCAAAAAAAGGAATTCAGCTAGTCTGGCATGACCCATTCTGGACAAAATAGTGCTGCTCCTTTCTTATCACTCCTTTCTTTTCTAGATTTTTACAAACCATTTCTTCAATAATATGTGGAATTTTCTGAGAAATTTAAGTCAGGATCACTGGCCTACAGTGTGCTGAATCCAGTCTCTTCTTTGTGAAAACCAATACATTTGTCCTTTTCCAGTGTTCAGTCTCTCCTATGCCGAATCATCCCTCAGATGTCACTGAAAGTCATGTGGCAACACCATCCACGCATATTTTTTTTCAGTACCTAAAGATAGGAGTCACTTGGGACAGGGAGCCTGGACCTATGAAAGGTAACTAGGCACTGTTTTAATATCTCCTTCCTATTTTCAGGACCTGGTCCATAGGAGGTGCTTAAAAATGCTTGGTGATTAGTTATACATTTTAGGTTCAACTCACTTAGGTTCAGGTTATTTCTGTTTATTTCTTTCCAGTTTCTGTTCTGATATAGACTGTTTTTTTTCTGAATGAGTGATATTTTCACCAGGGCCAATCAAGATCTGCAGATCTATTATCACCCCTACTCTCTCCCCTCTTGCCATGGGCTTCAGCATCACTGAACTTTATCACAATATTGCTTCTCATTCCATGGTCCACCTCCTATATGAACCTCAGCCCCCAATTCCCTTATCTACTAATGCCTTGACACAAAAATCACCTTAGATTTACTTTTTATGTATACTGAATCAACTTATATAAGTGCATGTTGTTTTCCCTTATTTAGGTAAGAACCTAGAAGTCAGAAGTTGTTTGATTTTTGTCACTGTGAATATGGTCAACATTTAGAACTAAATCTGGCATATAGCAGGCTTTTAATAAATGCTGACTAACAAGAAGCCGTCTTTTGACACAGACAAAAATTCCTTCTTCTCAGCCAAGGTAGCTAGGCTATTGCTTCAGACAATTTTCATTTGGTCAATCCATCAGTCACCAGGCATTTATTTGTTAAGTTACTGTTAAATGCTTACTGTATGTCAGGCACTGTGCTAAGCACTGGAGGGACACAAAGAAAGACCAAAAAAAAGGCCCTAGCCTCAAGGAAAGTACATTCTAATGGGAGAAACAATATGGAAATAACTCAGCAAATACAAGAAAATATATAGAGTATATAATAAGTAATCTGAAAGGGTAAGCTGCTAGCAGGACTCTGAAAGGTCTCCTACAGAATGTTTTCACATGTGTAGAATATCAGAGCATTTTATCATTTATCTTAAAGCCTTTAGCCAATCAATTCCTTAGAAACACACACTCCCTTAGAAATATAATGGGATACTCCTGTGCCTATAAGTAACCATAAATAGGAAAGATACAGGAAGGCATGGGAAGAGTTATATGGACTGGAGCAAAGGCAAATCCCTCTGCACACACAAGTGTCCCAGGCTATCCATCTCTTCTCCATCAAACTGTCCTCTCTGGAGTCCCCAGCCTCTCACTTATTTTCCCTGTCTTTTGTTGTTGATGTTCTTATTGTTTTAAGGGATAGGTCTCAGGGTGTGGTATGGTATAGGGACAGATCTAGGAAGGATAGTGATAGTTAAATAAATGACAGTAATTAATAATAATAATAATAATAATAATAATAATGACTAACATTTATACAGTGCTTACTATGTGCTGGCTACTGCAGTAAGTGCTTTACAATTATTATCTCATCTGGCCTCACAACAACCTTGGAATATAGGTTCTATTATTATCCCCATTTTACAGATGAGAAAACAAAGGCAAACATGGGTGAAGTGACCTCCCCAGGGACCCAGAGCTAGCCAGTGTCTGAGGCTGAAACTGAACTCAGGTCTGCCTGACTCTAGGTCTAGGATTCTGTGACCTAGTTGCATCAATTGCATGTAAAAAGAAAAAGGACGCTAGCCCTTAACAAAATAGACTAAGAAATGAGCATTTTACAATGTTACATATGTATACATGTATGTGGATATATACAGATACACTCTGTGTATACACACTCAGACACCCTGGCTCTCCCCATCTCATCTAGTCTTGAAGTACAGCAACCATTCTTTGACCCAAACTCAGTACTGATTGACACAAGTGTTTCACCTGCTCCGTTTTCCAGCACTGACCAGTGTGCACTTCCTTACATGGCGTGGTGGCACCCCTGTTCCAAGGGGCTCAACATGTGATGCTGGACTTAGTACAGACACTCAATCTGCACAGCCCATCGCAACTCAGAACCTCCAAGTTCAAAAAATACCCTAGCCTAAGGTTCACCACTAGCTGGGATTACAAATGTGTGCCATGATGTTGGAACACCATGATATCAAGAGGAAAAAATCCTTTCAGTTATTTGTCAAAGATTTAACTATTACCAGCATATAAAAAGACAAAGTCACCAGACTCACAATGGGGCTTAAGATAATAGATCCCGGGGACCATCTTGTCTCACCCTCTCATTTCATGGATGTGGAAACTGGCCAAAGTCACACCATTACTAATGACAAAAGAAGGAATTACTGCTTTCAGTATCAAAACTAAGGAGTTAACATGAATTTTGTGAAGAGTTAATGGGAATAAAACAAGTATTCATCAACTTAGCAGGGAATAATAAAAAAGTAATAAACAAAAACAGAAAATCAATGAGGAATGCTATCAGAAACCCTAATACAGAAGATGCTATGTTGGCCTAGTTATGGCTAGAAGTTAAGCAGCAAAATTCTAAATAAATAAGCTGCAACTTATAGATATACCTGGCATGCTGCCCAGCTCAAAGATTACATTAATTCAGTATTGTTTAATTTGGATGTGGAAAAGAACTACTAACCCCCCTGTCTTTTTATGTATGACTACTCTGTTCTCATTCTTTCTATTTCTCCATGTGACAGAATAAGATAGCCACTGCTAAGACACTGACCTTTGTGAAGCCAACAAAATAAACATATAAAAAATTTACATTTAATGCACATGAACATACCAAAAAAGCAAGTCCTCATAATTCTATGCTAGAGGCTTTTTCCTCTGACAGTATAACAATGAAAGTTCAAAAATTCTTAGTGTTAGTAAGTCCTTTTAAGGCATTATCTCATTCTTCTTTTTTCAAACAGGACTGAAAATTTAACCCCATCCAAAAAAAAAAATGTACCTCCCCTAGTCAGTAAGGAAGTCGTCTGATCTCCAACACAATCCTGGATTATGGAAAATAATCCTAGTGGTCAGGAGATGTTTTTCTTATGTCTGATCTAAATCCCTCATGTTGCAGTGTGAAAGTTTTTCTCTTGTGTGTGTTCTCAGAGATGCCAGAGAAGAGTGAGCTGCCATCTTCTCTATAATAACTAATAAAATAATTGAGAAAGAAAAAGTAAATCATACTTCCAGTTCTCTAGGCTAAATATTTCATTCACATCCTTTTATTTTCTTCTTGTAGTTCTTATTGCCTGGTCATCTCATAAGTCCACTTTGGAACCTACTCATCACCTTTCTAAAGCTGTGAAGCCTCGGTCTCTAATAAGAGTTTAATCTGTAATGGTTAGAAATTGAAAGATAACTTCTAAATTGATACATGTTAGATTTCTACTTACCCATCTCAGTACCATACTTAACTTGGAATAAGCTTGTTACGTTGCTGATTCATGCATTTAACACTTGTTTATGTGAGACACCAGAAGATCTTTCAGTCCAAGTTTAGGGATGCAAAGAGATGGGGGTAGGGGAAAAATGGGATGGGAGATGATGAAGACAGTGAGGCATGGACGCTACTCAATGACAGTACTTTAAGCCTAGGGCAGCAGACAAACAGACTTCCTTCAATGCCCTCTGCTATTCCAGCCCTCAGACGCTGTCACTTTAAAATCTTAAAATTCTAGTGACATGTTGGATTGATGAACATTTTTGTGATTGGATAGTGAATCCTTTAAAAAAAATAGCAGAACATGTTGGGTTAAGACAACATAGGGTCAGAATGAGAACCAGAAGTGTTAAGCTTATGTTCGAACTGCACCACTTGCTAGGTATGTGACCTTGGGTAAGTGTCAAAGAAGGAACTGATAATGTCTAAGGTTCCTGCCAGCTCTATCATTCTACAACCGGGGTTTGAGTTCAAGCTCTGTCACTCATTAGTTATGTGACTTGGGACAAGATGCCTAACTTCTCTGAGCCCCATCTACAAAATAGAGATAACAATACTTATTTCAAATAATATTTGTGAATATCAAATGCATATAAAGCATTTTGTATTACATTATGTATAACATGTACCCTTTGATTTAAGGCAAGACTGGAGATGTACTAAGAGAGCAATGACCAAGATGAGTTGGTACTAGTAGTATGGAACCATTTTTTTTCAATTAGCAAAAATTTGTCCTGTCACCAGCTGATCACCCCTCCCCCTGCAAAACTGAAACAAAATAAAAATAAAACCCCTGCTAGAAATATGTGTAGTCAAGCAAAACAAATTTTCTACTGGTCACTCCAAAAAAAATACATGTATCGCATTGTACTCTGAGTGCTATGTCACTGCACTCTGAATCTTTCACCTTTCTATCAGATGGAGGTAGCAAGTTTGATCATGAGTCCTTTGGAATTGTGACTGGTCACTATGCTGATCCTAATTCTTTCAAAGCTGTCTTTCCCATATCATTCTGATCATATAGACTGTTCTTGTTCTATTTACCTGTGATGATGATGGTAGGGTTCACATGGGACACATACATTACCTCCATGTATCTGAATATAAACACTTCACTCTTCTTTAATCCCTTATGATAAGTCACGTTTACCTTTCTACATTTCTCTTAAGTCTTGTGTTTGAACTTGAGTTTCTATGCATTGGGAATGCTTGTAAAGTCTTTTATTTCATTTTTACCCCTATAGGATCACACTCAGTTTAACTGACTTAGTTATTCTTGGCTGGTGAATTTCTTGAGTTTGAGAGTTCTGAACAGGAGTGAGCTGTTCAGACTGGGTGCCCATACCCCCAAGCTCAGAATCATATGCTAAGGCCTGGGTAGCAGGGGTATCACCAGGCTGCCTAAGGAGGTGAGTATCAGCAGGTAGCCTCTAAACTCTGCTAGCTTGGTGGCAATATGGATGCCCTTCAGAAATTCAAATTTATAAAAAGTTCTCTCCTTCTGCAAGTCAGAATATCAATAATGCAGTAAGGAAATTTTAAGAGTACTGTATGGCCTAGAATATAATAAGATGTGGTTTCATTTGGAACACTATCTGGTTAGGTTATCACAGAACAATTAAACCTGATAATAACCTGGACTCCAATATAACTCATTATGGGCGCATGGAATATGGGGATTCTGGCAAGGTGGATGCTTTCAACCACATCCAGAGAGAATATTTCAAATACTGAGATTATGAGTGACACCAGAGAATATGGCAAGTTCTAAATCTATGATCCTATGATCCTATGATCCTGCTCTCTGGGAGGCCTTGGGGGACTTTGGCTCATTAAACTTGTACTTTTTGCAGAATACAGACTGCTTTCTGATTATTTTTCCTTTTAAGATATCTTTCTCAATATATTTTTAAAAACAGTACTTCATGGTTTGTTGTTGTTCAGTTGTATCTGACTCTTTGTGACCCCATTTGGAGTTTTCTTAGCAAAGATACTGGAGTGGTTTGCCATTTCCTTCTCCAGCTGATTTTACAGATGTGGAAACTGAGGCAAACAGGGTTGAGTGACTTGCTCAAGGTCACACCGCTAGTAAGTATCTGAGGCTGGATTTGAACTCAGATCTTTCTGATTCCAGGCCCAGAGTTCTATCCACTGTGTGACCTAGCTGCTCCTTTGTTGTTGTTGTTGTTTTTTTCAGTAGGCCCAAAATTACAATTTATACTTTAGTGACTCTATATGTGGAGAAATAAAATCAAGTATGAACAGAACCAGTGGTCAGAACAATGCAATCAAATACCAAATGAGATGATTTATATAAAATGATATGCAAACATTAAGAGGCTATGTGATTGATACAAGTTATTATCATTATTATTCTATGTAACTATGTTGCAGTCTAACATTTAATTTCTTTTTTTAAAATATTCTTACTGGAATGTTTTTATATCCCCTTCATTTCCAAATATATCCCTTGGTCCATCCCTACCTAGAGAACCACACTTCGTTACAAATAATAGATATAAAGACTAAAACAGAGAAGCAAAACTCTTGAAAACCAATCATCAAGCAGTATATGGAGTTACTGTGCCTTGTTCTATACCTCTTACAACTAGTTTTTAAACCATATTTTGTTTAATTATTTACAAGGTTTGGAAAGCGAAGACAGGTTGCTTTTAAAATTACATTTATTCTATAATTTCAGTTGCCAAAAATAAATAAAATAAATAAGTAAATTTTAAAATTAAGATTTGAACACTACAAGGGCTGAGATTCACCATCTTTTCCATTACATTCCACTATGGCAGCCAGCTTGTACTTCTACTTACCTCCATCACACAAATCTGATTTACCATAAAGTCTTCTTGTCTCCGTCTTTAGAAGTCCTGTTCTCTTCACTCATATGGCCACTGGCACCCCAATGCAGGGCTCAGCCCTCACCCAGGGCTACTACAATAGTGTTTCTGATTAATCTCCCTATTGAAGTCTATTTCTACTCTAATCCATCATCAACTGGCAAAGTAGTTTAAAACAAACACACACACACACACACACACACACTCACTCTTCAAATTTTGAAATTAAATATTGAAAAAATCAGCATTTCCATATTTAGACCCCATAACACACCCCACACCCAGAACCCTCCTATCTTTCTAGTCTTCTTATACCTCTAGGTAGTACTTATACAATCTTCAGTCAACTTCTATATGAGTATATCTTCTATATGGAACCCCGGCCTCATAGATTCCTGCTGGGATGGAATCAGCAACAGGCATTCTGCCACATGGAACGGGTCTGACAGAATTCAAAACTTCTTTTTCAGTTGGAAATTCAGCTAGAGAGGGATTAACTTCAATCTGAGGTATATGGTTGGTGGCGTGAGTGTTAGTTGATGATGGTGGTCTGCTGAGAAGACTATGGAAGGGCTCAGGCCATTTTCCCAGGATCATATCCTTATCACTAATAAGCATTTTAGGTAGAATTTTCACAAGGCAGTCATCCCTATGGAGGTCAGAAGAAGTAGTAAAAGGACACTTTCAAGGTCTGTCTGAAGAACTTTAGTAGTGATTGAGAGCCATGGAAGATGCTAGCATAGGGTCACCCAGGATGGTGGCCTGCGTTAAAGAAGGTGATGTGTTCTATCAGCAAAGCATAATCACAGTAGCACAAAGAAAACATGAGACGTGCACATCTAAAGACATCTCCATCCCAAAAGATCAAATGGACTATTTGTGCCCCACCGTGTGGTAGAGCCTTCTGAGCTCATACTAGACTGATCAGTCACAGTCAGACACACTTTTTAAAATTCTGAACTTAAATACTGAAAAAAATCAACACTTCTATATTTAGATCCCACACTCTCCCCTCCTAAATCCCTCCCATCTTTCTAGTCTTCTTATACTGCTAGACAGTACTTATACCACCTTCAGTCAACTTCTGTAAGAGCAGTGGACCTCCTGCCCTATAGATCTCTGCCGGGGTGGAATCAGCAATGGGCACTTTGCCCCATGTACCTTGACCCCAACACTGTGACGTCATTGGTCTTCTTTGAGAATGAAGAATGAACAACATACTACTGTACTACTGGGCAGCTACGTGGCAGTGGACAAAGTGCTGGACCCAGAGTCAAGAAGACCTGAATTCAAATCCAACCTCAGACATTATGTGACCCTGGGCAAGTCACTTAACACTGTTTGCCTCAGTTTCCTTATATGTAAAATGAGCTGGAGAAGGAAATGGCAAACCACTCCATTATCTTTGCCCCCAAAAACCCCAAATGGAGTTATGAGCAACTAGTATGTTACTACATGGTACCAATAAACACTAACTTATGAATTCAATTGAATTCAAATGAATTCAATGAGCCAGAGAAGGAAATGGTAAACCACTCAAATATTTTTACCAAGAAAACCTGAAATGGGGTCATACAGAGTCAGACCGGTGACATTTACCTTTTCCCTTTTCATTGAATAAGACACTCTATCACTTAGCTCTGGGCATTTTCTCTGGTGTCCCCCATGCCTGGAATGCTCGCCCTCTTTTGCTCTGACTATTGACCTTACTGACTTCCTTTAAGTCCTAACTAAAGTCTTGTCTTTTACTGGAAGCCTTCCCCAATCCCATTTAATTATGGTGCCTTCTCTCTGTTCATTATTTCCTATATTTCCTGTATATATTTTGTTTGCATACTGTCTTCCCAATTGGAATGTAAGATTCTTGAGAGCAAGGACTATCTTTCCCCTGTATTTTTATCTTTACAGTTTAGCAATGGTGTCTGGCTTACTTAATAAACTTTTGACAGATATACAATTATGTCTGTTTTATATATGACATGTACCATATATAAAATTATAAGAAAGAGCAAGTTCTACCCCTTTCTTCCTCCTTGCCACTCCAGTGTATTCCTTTTGCCAACCCCCCCATACAGTTATGATGATTTACTATTATGAGAAACAGTGAGTTTTATTTCCTTCCTCTTACCTATTCCAATGTCTTCATTTACCAATGACACCCTCCTTCTTTTTCCTCTTTTTTCAAACGGTCGTAACAATCCCAGTCTACCACTAGATGCTCCATCAACTCTCCATCATTATTTAACGGCAAGATAATATCCTGTTTCCTTCTTTTGATGACTTTGATTCTTAAAGGCTTTTTCCCTTACACCTCACACAGACCTCTGTTTTATTACTCTTAAATGCACATACTGTGCAATGTTACATGCTACAGCCACCCATAGCGGTATTTTATCATCTTACTAGAGAATTTAAAGTTGCCAGTAGTAAAATTGGAAGGAACTAGAAATATTAGAGGAAAAGTCTAGTAGTTGACAGGGAAGGAAAAGATGTGATAGTGTAGAAAACTGCAGTCGGAGAATAAGAGGAGCCAAATTGAAATCTCAGAGGCAGAAGCAGTGCTTGTGATAATAAGGCACACAAAGATGTCTATGAGGTGGTCAGTGGCTTCTGTACAGTGGGGACTTATATGAACAGAGCCAATGACAAAGAAGGTAAGGTCAAGGGTTATAGATTGTCAGCACCGTATTTGAAGTCAAAGGCTCATGACAGTGAACAAGAGTTTTTAAAAAATGTATCGGGCAGCTAGGTGGTGCAGTGAGGGCGGCTAGGTGGCACAGTGAATAGAGCACCACCGGCCCTGAAGTCAGGAGGACCTGAGTTCAAATCCAGCCTCAGACACTTAACACAAAAACTAGCTGTGTGACCTTGGGCAAGTCACTTAACCCCAACTGCCCTCCAAAAAAAGCAAAAAAAGAAAAAAAATGTATCCCCTCAAAGATCTGGGAAATTCTAAAGTAGAATCCCCAAGAATAAACTGTCAGAAACTGACTCTCAGATATGACTGTACCTAAAACTCAGAGGTGGTATTCACTTAAGTTTGTTCTCAAAATGAAATGGGGGGGGGGGGCTGCTAGGTGGTGCAGTGAATGGAGCACCAGCCCTGGAGTCAGCAGGACCTGAGTTCAAATCCGACCTCAGACACTTAACACAAAAAACTAGATGTGTGACTTAACCCTAATTGCCCTACCTTCCGGAGAAGAAGGAGAAGAAGAAGAAGAAGAAGAAGAAGAGAAAGAAATGTTTGTTTTGCTCCAGTCATTTTTACTTCTTTTAACGAGAGAACTAAAACAACTGACCACGTGATAGGACTTGGTTCAGTAATGGGGAAAAATTGACATGAAGATTTTACATTGGTTTTTCCATTATCAATGATGGGAGACTGTCTCTGGGGTGGTTTACTTGGGTACTGTTATTTCTTTAGAAGAATGTCTTAGGTGATTTTGTTTTGGCCATAAATTTAACACATAAAACTCTGGCAGGACTGCTTTTCCTTACCAAAGATATTTCTATTTATTTTCCTTTATGAGATAAAACTCTTCTTTCCTTCCACCATTTGGAATCATTTTGCAAGGGGGATAAAAAGAAAGAAAGAAAGAAATGGTAACATTGCTTCAGCAGTGTAAGCCACAAGAAAAATGAAAGCAATCTGAGGTTGCAAACATGCTGTTAAGGGACACCACCACAAAAAAATCAGTAAATCAGTTCTTATGTACAGAACTGATGAGAAAAATAGACCTGAATAATATGCTTTAATCTAGCATTTTCCAGAAAACAAATCTAGTCATAAAGTGCACACAGCTAAGTTATTTTACTTAAGAAACGATGTTTATGCATACATATAGCACAGGAAAAAAACCAAAATCTACAGATAATCGGTACTATTAAAGTTTTATCATGTTACTACTGGTGAATGGGTTTTCCCCCCTCTGTGCTATTTTTCAGAATGGACGTATTTGCATAATCAAAGCCAGCTCTTCTCACTGACTGAGAGAGGCAGAAGAATAGATTAACACAGACTTTTTAGCAGGAGGTCTTCCAAAAATGGGTTGAGAGGGTGGGAGTGAAGTTTCTCTCCACTATGTTCTAGACAAGTAATAAGGAGAATAGCTGAAAATGTATACAGAACTTTAAGGTCTGCAAAGAACATCAGGTACATCATTTCATTCAATCACCAAAATAGCCCTGTAACAGGTACTAAGATTATTATTCATATTTTACAGATGAGAAAACCAAGACTCACAGAGGTTAACTGACTTGCCATTGGTCACACAACAAATCGTTGATGGAAGCAGTTTTCAGACACAGGCCTCTCCTGATTTGAAGGCCGGCACTTTGATTGAACTACACGAAAGGGTAACTCCTATACACTAGTACACAGCCTGATGTAGGCGGTTGCTTAACAAGCATGAACATGAAGACACACTCACAGATTTTGGACTACAAAGGACTATAGAAGCCATCTAGTCTGGCCCCTTTCATCTTGCAGATGAGGAAAATGAGACCCGGAAAGGTTAAGTGACTTAACCAAGGCTAGAGCTAGTAAAGGGCAGTGTTGAAATTAAAACCAAGCACTCGCACATAAATCAAGTATACACAAGGAATCACAATGAGGTACAGGGACCTGCTCACATCTCTGAAATGAACGTGACATACGGGAAACCTGTTCTAATAATGTTGTTGAGTCATTTTTCAGTCATGTCCAATTTTTTTGTGATCCCATTTAGGGTTTCTTGACAAAGATAATGGAGTGGTTTGCATTTCCCTCTCTAACTCATTTCACAGATGAAGAAATTGAGGTAACCGGGGTGAAGTGACTCGCCCAGGGTCACACAACTACTAAGTGTGTCTGAGGCCAGATATGAACTCAGGAAGATGAGTTTTTTGACTCCGGGCCCAGAACTCTGTGCACTGTCTTCTCATTCTAACAATACCGAAATGGACATAGCATAAGATAAGGGCAATTAGACTGTGTCAATTCAGAACCATCTTGTACATAGTCAAAGATCTAGAATTTCCAGAGGTTTAGTGCTGTCAACTTGTTTTCTTAGAATTAATCCAGTTCTATTAAACGGCTACTAATTAAGTTAACTATACAGTTAGCCTAACTGATCCTCTCTGTAAAAGGAGGGGATTTCACTAAATGATCTCTAAGATCCTTCCCAGCTCCAAAATTCTCCTATTCTGGTAGTTCCACGGATTTTAGATTCCACTCAGTATAATCACACATCTACTGACAGACCAATTTCACTGATATCTATTAAACATTACAAAGGATATGTTCTTTGAATGATGCCAAACTGAATCACAAATCTAATTTAAGGTGTATCTTGATTTTTCCTTAGTTGGATGCCACATTTTGTTCAAATCAATCAACTCCTTCAAAAGTGGTTTTGGAGCACATAGGGAAAGAAGCGAAATGCATGAGTTGAAAAACATACTCTACTTCATTTAGCCAACAAAATATAATATTCCTACCTTTGTTCTTTGTTATTTTCTTTGTATAGCTAAAAGATATACAAACCAATCTCTACACCCTGCTCCAGGTCTCTAGTGATGATCGCAGGTACAAGCAAGAATGTCAGCAAAGTACACAGTTTGTGGGACTCATCCCTAATCTCTGGCTACCAAAAAGTGAAGATCTACAATAAGGCTGGAGTTTACAGCAGGCATGGTTCTCCCTCTTCTTGGAGCCCATGGGAACTTCTTGAGCCTGATGACCTTGCGGTCGGGTCTATAAGAGCCATCAGACTGGTTCCAACAATTACTGGTTATGGTGTCCTTGTACCCAGCTGTCTCTGTTGACTGAAGCATATGTAATGTGTTGACACATCAATCTAGAATATAATTGGTAGGAACACAGAGTCCATTACCTCCCCCAGCCATGGGTTTAGGGCTTCAGGCACTCTCAGGATGTGATGTTTTGTCATCTGTGCTTTCTAGGGAGTGGAGTCTTAACCATAGGGCTTTCAGAAGCCAGTGATCTGGCTTATAGTAAAGAAGGTGAACAAATCTGTAGTAGCATAGACACCAGTCTGTGTAATTTATTAAGCTCTTCTATGTGCACTGGGGAAACAAAGAAAAGCAAAAACAAACAAACAAAAACATTCCTTGCCCTAAAGAAGCTCACATTCTTTTGGTAGAGGCAACATCTAAAGAACTAGGTACGTATAAGACATAGAGTAGATGATAAGTGTTAGGTTCACTCTTCTGCAGTCAGTACAATGAATCACTCAGAGCAAGAGAGTTTATAAATAAAGTTCATTTGCTAAAATAATGTTCCAATACCCTCAGGTAAAACCACTTCTCAGCTGGTTTAAAAATTATCTGAAGGATAAAAGCATATACAAGCCATGAGCAAGAAGGTTAAAAAGCATTCAACAAAGGGCATCCCTGGAGTTTAGGCACTTAGCCCTAGAGTTGCAAAAACTACTTTTATATTCCTCTTGCCCAAAGAGCCCATATCTAGGTACCAGATTAATTCATCTAGCAATAAAGTTAATCCCACCTTCCCCAGATCTACAATAGAACTCACACTTTCCTAGTGCCAACAATAACCTGGCCCATGACAGAAGATAACCTGAAAAAGGTTAGTTAGGGAGGGTGGGAAAGACCTTCTGTAGAAGGTGGGATCTGAGTTAAGCCTGGAAGGAAGCAAGAAAAAAATAGGAGGAAAAGATGAAAGGCCAAAGCATTCCAGGCACAAGAAACAGCAGATGGAATGTTGTGTTCCAAGACCTGAGGGGAACCAGTGAAGCCGGATCATAAAATATATCTGTAGAGGGAAGTAAATTTTAAGAAGGCTGGGAAGGTAAGAAGAGAACAGGCTTTTAAGAGCTTTAAGTGAATACAGACTAGTTTATATTTGTTTCTGGAGGCAATAGGGGACCACTGGAGTTCTCTGAGCATGGTGGGGATGACATGGTTAGACTGACATATTAGGACTGAGTAAAAAGTGGACTTGAACAGGGAAAGGCTTGAACCAGGGAAAGTGGTTAGAAGGTCAGAGCAATTGTACTTGAAAGAAATGATGAAGACCTGGATTAAGGCTGTGGTGGTATGAGAGAAGGGGGCATATGTGAGGCATGTTGTGACCATAGAAACAAGAGCTGTCAAAGGATTAGACATGTGGAATCAGAAAGAAAAATAGAGAATGACGCAGAAGTTGTAAGCCTGGGTAAAGGGGAGAATGGAAATGCCCTCTTTAACAGTAAATGAAATATTCAGAAGGTGAGGGGATGGGGGAGGGTTCATGGGAAAAGATAATGACTTTTGTTTTGCACAATGATAAGTTTGAGATGCCTATAGATGGAACAGTCTATTCAAGAAGTCCAAGACATACCCAAAGGTCTATAGTCCATGATGACACTTGTTCCCTAAAAAAGTGTTTTGAGACTTTACTTTTACCTTAAAATGGGCAGGTATAGAAACTGGGGAGCCAACGTGACAACCTCTGCTTACATTTCCTTTCAGGACAGTCGTGTGCCATTTACCCATTCATTCTTGGACACAACAGACAGATTTACACTTGCCTGAGTAATTTAATTCCTTGGGCAACTGCACTGCTACTACAGTATGTGTTTTGTACTGTAAACCTAGCCATGCTGATTCTAGGAATTATATACATATATGTATATATGCATACGTATATAGCTATACATATACATATAGCTATGAATATACATACATGCATGTATGTGTGTATATATGTGTGTGTGAAAATAAATAATATTCCATTTGTTGCCAGAAGAGCACAGAGCAACAGAAATGTCAACTCTAAAGGTAACCCAAAATTCTAAAGTAGTAGAATAATCACAATTAAGATCAATAGTATGAGTACATATCTTAGACTATAGGTTCTTACTGTTCAAAAAATGATGTGGTTTCTAAATGACACAGAACACAAGGCATTCCTTTTTAAACTGATTTCTGGAATGATGTTCTAGTCATTTACTATCATAGTTCTTTATATAATTGCTCAATGTTTCTTATATAACTGTCCAGCAGCAGGGTCTAATTAGGTCTGATCTCTTTGGGAAAAATGAGATGCTGTTTTTTAAGTCTATTAGTAATTCACCACTGTAGGCTGTTATTTATAAGGGGGTGTGGGGGGGGGGGGAAATACCTAACATCTCTAACTAGTTCCATTTGTTTATTCCAGTTTATCCATGAACTACAGTAGCTTGTGGCTTGGCTGGCTGTCTAGCTGGGTTACTCCACCCCTTACTAGAGAACAGCTGTTCTCCTACCCTAAGCCATCAGGCCATGCCAAGGCAGTCCCCGTCTTTCTGCCTCCCAAGCTGTGTCAGGGAGTCAGGTGTTTTATTCACAGGACATCCAGTTCCTTCCCAAATACTTCTTTGTGCCAAGTCAGCATAGCATTTTCTAACCATGGGCAACCATGGCTCTAAATGATTACAAAGTACTAAACCCAGACAAACCCCCAAATCAGGCAGGCAGAGCCAAGCTAGACAGAAGCCAAAGGAATGGGAGCCAAAAGGGCCTCGGTTATACAAGTGGCAACACAAGCTGAGTTTCTGCCGTGTGCTTACGTGGTAATTAAATACGTAGAGGAAAAAAGGAGTTTAACATAGGAGTGAAGAAAACACAAGCAAGTCAAATCCAAACCAAAACATATTCATTTTATATTGTATATATACATATGTATAAACCTATACACATATTACATAATACAATACTATATTATGTTATGTATTATATTATATACTATGCTACATTAAGTCACATTATATCATACCACATCACATATCACATATCATATCATATCATATATCATATCATATCATTGTTGCCTCCCCCACTAGATTGTGAGCTTCTTGAGGACAGGGACTGTCTTTTGCCTCTTTTTGTATCTCCAACCCTTAGGGCAGTGCTTGGTATACAGTAAGTACTCAATAAATACTTATTGTTATAAACTGATTAAAATAAATACTGTTATTGTTATAAACTGATTAAGTATCTACCATGTGCAAAGGAAAGAACCTTGAGATAAGTTGGAATTATGTGGTGGGATATAGATAAAGGTACAGCAAAGGCAATGATGATGGAGGAGCTAGACAGAGGACCTAGAAAGAACAGTGTGAGAAATCCTAAGAAGGAGAAAGTATCCAGAAGGAAAAGGCGGTCAACAGTGTCAAAAGTTGCTGACTAAAATTTAATTTAGCAATTAAGTGGTCATTGTTCACTTTGGGCAGAACAGTTATAACTGAATGGTGAGGACAGAAACCAGATCATAAGGGGACTGAGAAGAAAGTAGGAAGAGAAGAATTGGTTTTTCTGGGAGTTTGGCTCTGAAAAGGAGAAGACATATAAGATACTAAGTCTAGGGGATGGCAAGGTCAAGCGACAGGTTTTTAAGGTTGGGACAGACTTAAGAAAATTTGTAGTTAAAAAAAAAAGAATATTTGTAGTGGTAGGTATCAGGGAAACCTAAAACATAATAAGATTTTAAGACTGAAGGGGAGAGTGTGCGTGTGTGTGTGTGTGTGTGTGAGAGAGAAAGAGAGACAGAGAGAGAGAGAAAAGGAGAGAGAGAGAGAGAGAGAGAGTAAGGGACTAAATATGAGGGGGTGGGTCTTAGTTAAACTCTTGATATTAACCATGGATATGGTTGATGATCATGACTAGAATCAGTTTCAGGAAGGCTTTCTGGGAAACCAAGCATAATATTCCTATTTAGATATTAATTTAGTTTAAAAGTTGAAAACAAAATACTTTAAAACCAAAATATACTCTAGAAGGTAACTGAGAGGTGTTCTAGTTTATAAAACAAAACCAAAACATATTATCATTGGCATTATTTTCTTTTTATACTTTTAGTCTCTAATGTTTTTCCTTCATCTTTCTGATATTTCCTGGAATTAACAGGCTACAATATTATAAGAGCTAATATTTCTACTACACTTTACATATATTATTTCTATTACACAGCAAACATTGTTCCCAGTTTACAATGAAGAACCTGACCTTCTGAAGAGTGTTAAGTGACTTGCCCAAGGTCACACAGCTAGTAAATGAAAGAACTAGGATCAAAAGCTAGACTTGCTGACTCTACTATGTTTGTCCCGGGACATCACAGCTGCTTTGCAGACTGAACACAGACAGGTATTCACTTAGTTTCTAAGCCATGGCATAAGAATCTCTTCAATGGATTAGAGATTCTGAGATGAAAGAAATCTGGAAGTTATTGATTCCATCCTTCTTATATGAGAGATGAGGAAACTGAGGGGCAGAGAGAGGTTGAGTGATTTGTTACAAGGTCGCACTTTGGTAACAGCATGGAAATTCGAACCCAAGTCCCTTAACTCCAATTTAATGCTTTATCCACTTCATTACATGACCTCCCTTGTGACTTTGGACTACTAAACTATATTTTGCCATTTGGAAATGGAAGATTAGTTACAAGTTCAGCTTGATTGAGATTTATCAGATATAATTAGAGTATCGCTAAGCCTTGGGGATAGAGGAATAACCTGAACAGTTTGGGGCCAGAATGAAAACAGTAACTTCATCCTCGCTATACTATCCTGTTTGGACGCTAGGACAAAAGATTGAGGAACCTCCTTCACACGACATATCCGTATGGCTGTATGACATGATTTGGTGGAAATGGGTGCCTGCTGAATTCCCTTGATGGCTAAAATTATTGCCATGAACTGGACACGCCCTGAACACCAACTGTCCCAAATCTAACTTATAGGTTTACAAATTAGAGTGGAAAGAGATCTTGAAAATTATCTTGTCCAGAGGTGTCAAACACACAGCCCAATGCAACCAAGTATTCCTGGGCAAATTGTATTAAAATATAATTGGGAAGTATTTAACAAAATAAATAAAATACAACAGAACATAGAAGATGTTAAATTATGATTTTCTAAGTCAACATGCTGCTTAAAGGAGTTCTTACATATGGGGTAGTGGCCTGTTTGTATTTGAATTTGGCAACACTGCTCTAGATCAATCTCCTCATTCCAAATGAAGAAACCGAAGCCAAGAAAAGTTAACTTTTTTAAGATGACACAGAAAATAAGTTGAACAACTAAGATTGACCTCTTTTGTATGGATCGAACTCCAATAGTTTTTCCACTATAACACACACTTCCAAGCCCCAAATCTTCATCATTCACATGTAACAAATGCCCTCTTAATTGTACAGAATGTTGCTATCAAATTCTTATTAACTCATCAGATGCAGCCAGATGGGCCTCAATTTTCATTAAATAGTCCTTCAATTACATACCTGATCTGTGCATCAGAATCATAGAAATTTAGACTTAAAAATCATTAGGTATCCCTTTTATCTTACAGATGCTTCAACTGAGTTCCAAAGAAATTAAATGACTTGAACAAGATCACATAGCCAATTAACTAGCACCAGAACATTGGCCTTTTCAGCCCCATTTGCAGTGCTATTGCTCATAATGCAACCCTCTGTTTTCACATTTGTCCAATGTCTTACAATTAGGAGCACATGAAACTGGGAAACACTTTATAGAACTCTAAGGAATCTTATTTTGAAGATACCTCAATGCTGCCATGACATAGAAGATTAAGGTAATAAAAAGCAATTTGGATAGTGGGGGTAGGGAGGCAGGACAGGAAAATATCTTGATTCAGGTCAATAAAATGAAGGCAACACTTTCTCTGTGATTTAAAAATGCTGCAGTTTGGAACTGCTGAGATTACCTCCATTACTTTCCTATGAAATTGCTCAGTAAACTACATTAGGCATTACTCAACTAACACTTTCATACACTAGCTTTCCTGCTGAGTCCCAAGAGAATTGCATAAACCCAAGCTTCAGAAATCTTCCCTTTGTACTAAAAGTGCATTTATGTTGAAAGGCAACAAATAGAGACTGGTGTTATCTTTGGAATGGCTGGGAAATACTTCTGCAAAGATGTAAGCTCCTAATGTTTCCAAGTCACCATTTCCAGAAAAAAGAAACTAACATCAAAAGGGGGTTCATTCCACAAGTTGGAAGGAAGGTATGAAAAGAAAAGGGGATGTGGATTCCCAAAGATACAAGATGCCAATTTATATAGGAGCCAAGGAAGGTACTCTGGTGCAGTACAAGAGAATTTACATGGGGTCAAGAAGGCCTTTTTCTGACTTGGGAGTAAGAGTACAGCATGGGAAAGACAGCTTAGTAAGTTTACAATATTTTATAATAATTAATCAACAAACATTTATTAAGCATCAATTATGTGCCAGACACTATGCTAATAACACATTGAAATTGCCTGCTTTATATAATATTATCTCACAGCAAATGATGAGAAAAATAAGACTTAATAAAGAAAATTAGTGAGGTGAAATAGAAAACCCTTCTCAAAATAAGCTGTAGAGTTGTGATTTTTAAAGATTGCCTTTGATCTATAATCAGCTTTTTATTGAACAGAATCCTGCTCTTGCCAAAGCTGACTACCACTTTGTAGCAGTTAATGTGATTTGGACTGTTCCTCCAGAGTGGGCAGGGAAAGGGAAATAAAGTGAAACTAGAGAGACTTTCTACAACCTGGCATCTTCTTACCTTTCTAGACTCACCTCCCATTAATCCCCTTTGGGAGCCCTTCCTTCAAATCCCAAATGAATAGACCTGTTCTGAAGAAACACCATAGGTACTTTCACTTGTGGGCCATCATCCATGCTGTTCTCACCAAGAGGAGAGACTTCCTTTCTCCTCTCGGCCTACCCAAATTTAACCAGTTAGGCTTAGCTGATGTTCCTAGAAGCACTTCTCAGTTACTCTAGCCCCTAGTTCCATATGTTCATAACACTAATCCTAGTTACACATTCAGCAATGAAACAAGTATTCATTCTCTGCAACTCTTTTAGAATCACCATATATAATTATTTAATTGTTGTACTGTGATTTCTCAGACAAATCTTTTACCATATTACTTCATATATTCTGAAATTTCCTGGGAACTCAGAGCTTCCAATATGCAAATATTAAAATGTGAATATAATGGTCTTTTAAAAAGTCTTTATCCTCCTTGCAGACTTCTCTGAAGCTTTTGACCTTCTTGACCACCGCCTTCCTAACTAAATGTTCTCTTCTCCCTTTCAAAAATCATTCTAACATATAAGTCAAGAACTATACTAGGCATTGGAGATACAAAGATAAAAATGGAAGAACCCCTGCCTTCAAGGAGTTTACACGGGGGGACAGGGTGTGAAATGCAAAGAACAACTATACTCAGAAAAATAAATATACAATGTACTCAAAATAAATACAAATAAATTTCTGGAGTGAAAGCAACGGTAAGTGGGAGGAGAGGAAAGGGGCAAGAAAGGCCTCATGGAGGAGTGGCATTTGAGATGAGCTTCGAAAGAAGCTAAGGATTCACTGGAGGTGAAGAGGGAGGGCATTGTAAGCAGAGGGCATACCCTCTATTAGAATCAAGGAGAGATAAATGGAATGGTAAGAGTATGCAAGGACAATAATTTTCAGGTAAGTGTACAAAAAGGAAGGTAGAATCAGGACTGTGAAGGGTTTTAAATTCCAAATAGAAGTATTCAGATTTTTTCCCAGAGACGAGAAGGAGCCATTGGAGTTTCTTGAGAAAGGACAAAAGAAGGTTAAACGTATGCTGAAGAAATATCAATTTGGAAGTTACATGGAGGAAGGACTGGAAAGAGGAAAATTTTGAGGCAGGGATACCAATGAGAAGCCATGAGGGCCTAAACTAGGGTTCTGGCTGGGTGGGTGGAGTGGAGGAGACATTGTGGGATAAGATGAGCAAAATTTAGTAACTGATTATAAATGAGGGGTTAGAGAAAGGGAAGGGTCAAGGGTGACTATAAGATTGCAAACCTGCATGGAAGAATGGTGGTACAATAAATAGAAACAGGGAAGTTAGGAAAAAGAGTGTTGTGGTGGAGGGATGGAGAGTAAGTTCCATATTGGACATGTTCAATCTGAGATGTCCATGAAACATATGAAATATCTAAAAAGTAGCTGGAGATGTGGGACTGGGGATCAGGAAAGAGACTGGGGAGGAATATGAGACCTAAAAGTTCACTGAATAAGTTAACAAGAGAAGGAAAGGAGAAATAAAAAAGGAAAGGAGAAAGAAAAGAGAAAAGTTCCCAGAAGAGAACCCTAGGGCCTCCCTATACAAAAGGGATGGTGAGACATAAATGATGACCCACCAACAGAGACCAAGAAGTGACCGGACAGTTAAGGGAAGAAATAAGATAAAGTTGCTGGATGAAAGCTAAGAGAAAGAGGCATCTATAGTGTCAAAAGATCCCTCTGAATCCTTTGGATTCAAAGCCACCACACTTCCCTGTTTCTTGTCATATCCTTCTAATCTCACTGCCAAAAGAGATTGCTTCATTCTTTCTACCATGAGGCCTAGCAAAACAGGAACTTAATACAAAAACCTTCTCTATTTTACTTTGCTTCTTTAATCTTATTTAGGTATATTGTTATTACTTTACATTTATATTGTTCCCACTTCAGGAGACATCCTTTATAATAAACTAAAACAGTTAATTAAAACAATGAGGAAGGGACCTCATCTGAAAATGCACACAACATTCAAAATATGTAACACCTACACACTTCTCTACTTTTTTAAATGAACAGAAATCTGTTTTTTGTCCCTGACACCCTTACCACATTAAAAAAAAATTGCTTGTAACAAATATGCACAGTCAAGCAAACAAATTCCCTTAGTGACTGTATAATATATGTCTTGGTTCATATATATACATATATATAATGTGTGTGTATCTACAAATAAATATATGTATTTCAAGATATATCAATATATATGTAAACATAAATGTACTTCTACATCATAAATCCATCACATCTCTTTTCATAGTCAGCGTGTTTTATCATTAGTCTTCTGAAATCATGAATAGTCATTGTATTGATCATAATTCTTACAGTTTTCAAAGTTGGGTTGGCTTTTTTTACAGTGTTGTTTTTGTATAAATTGTTTTTTGATTCTGCTCATTCCATTCTTCATCAGTTTATAAAAGTACTCAAAATTGTCCATTTTTATAATACTTATATTATAAATTATTCTTTTGGTTCTGCTTACTTCATTCTATTTATTTCCTATCTATCTCATTAGCTTGATCTTCATCTTCTTTCCAACCTCTTAAATAAGGTGCAACCCAAAAATTGATCCTTGGTTCTCTTCCATTCTCGCTGTATTTTCTCCTTGGTTGATCTTACCAATCAGCTAGTAAGTCACTAAACATTTATTTAGGGCATACTATGTACAAGGCACCTTGCCTTAGACAGGGGATAGAAAAAGAGACAAAAAACAGTCCCTGCCCTCAAGGAACTCACAATCTAATGAGGAAGACAATAAGCAAACAAATAGATAATTAACAGAGGCAAGGTACTGGAATTAAGAGAGATTGGGAAAGTCTTTCAGAGGAAGAGGGGATTTCATTTGGGACCTGAAGAAAGCAAAGTAGACTAATAGGCAGAGAGGAGGGGGGACAGCATTCTAAGCAAGGGGGACGGCCAGAGAAAATACCCAGAGCATACACCTGGAGAACAAGACAGAGTGTCTTGTTCACGGAATAGGAAGGAGATCAACATCACTGGACAGAAGACTGCATGGAGATGGAGGGAAGTAACTTGTAATTAGATTGGAAAGGTAGGAGGAAGCTAGGCTATGAATGGCCTTGAGCAATAAGCAAAGGATTTTGTATTTAATCCTACAGGTGATAGGGAGTCACTGTAGTTTATTGAGTGTGAATGGGGTGGGGGGAAAGGTGTGACATGGGACATGGTCAGACCTATGCTTTAAGAAAATCACTTTGGTGGATGAATAGAGGATAGACTGAAGTGGAGAAAGAATTAAGATATGGAAGACCCATCAGCAGGCTATTACAAGGGATCAGTGTCAAGTTCAGAGTGGTGGCAATGTCAGAAGACAGAAGGGGGCATATTCAAGAGTTGGTGCAAAGGTGAAATCAATAGATTTTAGTAATGAATTGGATATGTGAGTAAGAGAGATGTTGAGAATGATACATGGTGGAGGAACTAGAAGGGTGGTGTTTTCCTCTATAGAAATAAAGAAGGTAGGAGGAAGGCAGGGTGTAAAAGGGGGAAAGATAATAAATTCAGTTTGGGACGTATTGAATTCAAAATGTCTACTGGATATACAGTTCGAGATGTCTGAAAGGCAATGGGAAATGTGAGAAGAGATCAGCAGAGAGATTAGGACAAGGTAGGTACATTTGAGAATCATCACCAACGAGATGGTCGTTAAATCCATGGAAGCTAATGAAATCATGAGTAGAGGGCCCATGACAGAAGCCTGTGAGATACCTACTCATGAGCACGTGATCTGAACTAGGATATAGTAAAGGTGACTGAG
>CM053594.1:131951416-131968282 GCA_028646575.1 Pseudocheirus occidentalis | reverse complement strand
AATAAGTTTGTTTGCAATTGCTATCTGGTTTGTCCTAAGGCTCATGGAAACCTGCATAATTGAAATACAACATTAATACTACAAACTACCTTTTTTCATAGTTTCATTCTTTTCTTTCTCCAAGCCATTCATCAGAAATATTACCAGGCATCAGAACTGACTGCTGGAGCTGCTGTTTCTTTAATCTCTCTCTCTCTCTCTCTCTCTGTCTCTCTCTCTCTCTCTCTCTCCTTCCCTCTCCCTCTTCCTTCTCTCTCCTTCTTCCTCTTCCTCTCCCTCTTCTTCTCCCTCTCCCTGTCTCCTTCCCTCCCTCCACCTTCCCCCCTCCCACCTGCTCTTTGAGATCTAGCTTCTGCTGTGTGAGTTGTGCGGGCTCATACCAGAGGCACACATTGGATTTGAGAGCTTAGGACAGAGATTTTTGAGGTATTAAGCTACAATTAAGCCATACCATTTCTTCTTTCTGTGCCCCAGGCAGTTCTCTAGACAATTATAAACCTAGTTGCTGAGTAGCATCAGTGGAGGGACTTTCCATAGGTGGAATTCCTGTATTGGACGAAATCATGTGTTTGTACCAAAAATAAACCAGCACAGCCACAAAAATGGCATGAATGGTAGATTAAAGGAATGTTGCAGACATAGTATTCTTCAGTAAAGTGTTTGACATAGTACTATATACTAATTATGTGGGCAAGATAGATAATTATGAGTTAGATGAATTTTTTTTCAGTTCCTTCTTACTTTTCTTTCTTAAATTTTTTAAAAATTTGATTTGTTTATTTAGTTTTAGTTTACATGATTCAGTTCCAGACTCCCTTGAGTTTCAGATTTTCTCCCCTCCCTCTCCGCACCCTCCACCCATGGTGGCATGCAATCAAGTATAGGATCTGCAAATACTTTCACAATGGACATTAGTATGGTTGTAACCAATGGAGTGAACAATGGAAAAGAGAAAACAAAACCAAACATGGGAAAGAACAATAGCATGTAATTGCTTCAGTCTCCATTTAAACCCTGTTCTTTCTAGATCTTTCTCTGAGTGTAGGTATCTCCTTCCATCCTGAGACTTGTAGAGTTGTCTTATAGTTGTGTCTTGCTGAGAAAAGTCCAGTTTATAAAGGTTGGTCATCACACATACGATGTGTCTGTGACTGTGTACAAATTTTTTCTGGTTCTGATCTTCTCGCTTAGCATCAGTTTGTATAAGCCTCTCCAGGTAAATATGAAGTCCATCTCCTTGTAATTTCTTATAGCATAATAGTATTCCATTATATTCATATACCACAACTTGTTTAGCCATTCCCCAATTGATGGGCATCCCCTTAATTTCCAGTTTTTTCTCACCACGAGGAGAGCTGCAATAAATATTTTTGCCTTAATTTCTCCTTTAGGAATGCAGATGCTGTGCCACTTGGTGCATAAATGTTTAGTAATGATATTGCCTCATTTTTGAAGGTGGCTTTTAGCAGGATATACTTTCCTTCCTTATCTCTTTTAATTAGATCTATTTTTGGTTTTGCTTTGTCTGAGATAAGGATTGCTACCCCTGCTTTTTTCACTTTAGCTGAGGCATGATATATTTTACTCCAGCCTTTTACCTTTACCCTGTGTGTATCCCTGTGTTTCAGATGTGTTTCTTGTAAACAGCATATTGTAGGATTATGGTTTTTTAATCCATTCTGCTCTCTGCCTCCATTTTATGGGAGAGTTCATACCATTCACATTCACAGGTATGATTACTATCTGTGTCTTTCCCTCCATCCTATTCCCTCCCCTTTTTATGCTTTTGTTTTTCCCCTTCTCCCTTCCACTTCTTAAGAGTTTTCCTTTTGACTTCTACCTCCCTCAGTATTCCCTTTTTATCTGTCCCCCTCCCTTTTCCTACCCTTCTCCCTTACTACTTCTTCCCTCCCTTCTAAATCCGTCCCCCTTTTTGTAACCCTTCCTCCCCCCTACTGCCTGTAGGATATGATCGATTTTTATACTCAATGTTGTATGTTATTTATTCCTCAAACCAAGATTGATGAGAATAGATCTCGTTCAGTGCTTCTCTCCCTCCCCTGTTTCCCTCTCTTATGATAAGTTTTATGTCTCTTCTTGATAGAGTCCTATATTTGCACCAGAATCAGTGAGGGAGTAGTTCATATAACGGTAACCTTCCTTCTTTCCCTCTACTGTATTGTTTTTTATGCCTCTTTGTGTAGCATAATTTACCCTTTTCCGCTTCATTCTTTCCTCATTTTCCACTGCAGTCCCTTAATAAGAATTTTTATCATCATTTTGCATAATTTATACCCATACCCTCTATTTATCTATATCCCTTTTAGATGTTGTGGTAGGTATAAAGTTCACTATATTAACAGGTATTAGCTTCACATATGGGGATGTAAACAGTTTGCTTTTGTTAAATAACAAGTTATGTGTGTGTGTGTGGTTTTTTTTTCCTTATTTACCTTTCTATGTCTTTCTTGGGTCTTGTAATTGGAGGTTGAATTTTCCATTGAGCTCTGGCTTTTCCATCAGGAAGTTCTGGAATTCTGTTATGTCACTGACTGTCCATCTCCTTGCCTGGTAGACTGCTCAGTCTCACTGGATAGGTGATCCTTGGTTGTAGCCCGAGCTGTTTTGCCTTGTGAAAAATTATATTCCAGTTCCTCTGATCTTTCAACGTTGAGGTTGCCAGATCCTGTGTGATCCTCACTGTAGTTCTGCGACATCTGAACTGTTTCTTTCTTGTCACTTGTAGTATTTTCTCCTTTATCTGATAGTTTGTCTGGCCACAATGTTTCACGGACTTTTCAATTTGGGATCTCTTTGAGGAGGTGTTTGGTGGATTCTCCCAATTTCTATTTTACCTTCTGGTTCTAGGATCTCAGGGCAGTTTTCCTTGATGAGCTCTTGAAAGATATTGTCATTTTTTCATCATGATTTTTTGGTAGACTAATGATTCTCATATTGTCTCTCCTGGATCTGTTTTCCAGGTCAGTTATTTTTCCATTGAGATATTTTACTTCTTTCTCTAATTTTTCAGTCTTGATGTTTTGTTTGACTGATTCTTGGTTCCTCATAGAGTCATTGGCTTCAATTTGGTTGATTCTAGTTTTTAGCATATTATTCTCCTCAGTTAGTGTTTGAAACTTCTTTTCCATATGCTCAGATTTCATTTTTAGTACACACATTTTACTTTTTAAGGAGCTCTTCTCTTCATTGTAATGCTTTTCTAATTTTGCAATTTTGTTTGTATAAGAGGTGTTCATTTTATCTTCTACCTCTCTAAGCCAGATTTCAAAGTTCCTTTTGAGCTCATCTAGGAGGGTTTCTATGCCTGATACCAGGTTGTAGTCCCTGTTAAGACTTCAGCTAGGGGCATGGAGTCAGTTCTCTCACCTTCTAAGTTTGATTCTTTCTTCTCACAGTAATAGTATTCCAGAGTCATTGTCTTTGCCTTTGTAGCCTGCTTTCTTCCCATTTTGAGGCAGGACCTTAGCCACACCCTTCCTCCAGGGTTCTTAAGCCTTTACTGCTTAAAATTTTCCTCTGGGGCAATAATTACTGTGTTTTGGGGTTAGAGGGGGGGATTGGAGCAGCCTGGGTTCACTTTATCATCTTGGTCCCCAGCTCTGTCTGATCCCTGCCCTGTGGTGATAAGCCTGGGAATAGCCCTCTTGGTTGGTGGATCAGCAGGCCTTGTTCTGGGTCAGCAGGGCCTGTCTTGTCACACCTGTGAGTTAGATGAATTTGGAACTACCTGAATGACTAGCAATTAACTTTGATGTCACCTTGGCAGGAGCTATCTGGAGTGCCCCCAAGCATCTGTGCTTGACTCTGCATTCCTTAGCATTTTTATCAGTGTGTAAGCTATAGATGTAAGTAACATACTCATTCAATTTTCCAGTGTCATGAAGTTAAGGATGGAATACCCAATATGTCTTATGACCATAAAACACTCAACATGCCTTTTTAAGCTCCTTCTGGGTACCAGGAGCTATGCTAAATGTTGGAGGATCCAGAGACAAAAATGAAATAGTCCCTGCCTTCCAGAAGTTTACATCAGTCAGGGTTGGCAGCATGTAGTCATATAAGAATATACAAAGTAAATACAAGGTAAGGTCTGTGGGAGAGACACCAGTAGGGAGGAACATCAGGAAAAGCCTCATGTGGGAGACTGCATCTAAACTGAGTTTTGAAAAAAGCTTTGGGATTTTGAGTTGAAGGTGAGGAGGCAGTCCATTCCAGGCCCTGGGGTGGGAGAGAGAAACAGCCTAAGGAAAAGCACAGCAGTGGAGGGTGGGGGTGGGGTGTTGTGTGACTGACAGCAAGCAAGCAAATATTCCTCACCTTCAGAGTTCTGTGAAGGCAAGTGGTATAATAAGCCTGAAAAGGTAGATCAGATCTTTAAATGAAGGGCTTTGAATGCTAAACAGAGCAGTTTGTATTTTATCCCAGAGTTACTAGGAAACCACTGGAGTTTAGTGAAAAGATAATGATATGATGAGAACTTTGCTTTAGGCATATCAGTTTAGTGCCAGAAAGATGAATTAAGAAGATCCTGTAATTGTTCAAAGAAGTGATGAAGGGCTGAAGTAAGGTCTAGCTATGTGAATGGAGAAACAGGGACAGATAGATTCAAGAAATATTATGGATATAGAATTCACAAGATTCAATGAATGGCTCTGTAAAGGATAAGAGGGGAAGTTAGTGTGATAAGTCAGGAATAATTATAATGGACCAGTTTTGTGTGACTAGAATGATATTTATGCCCCCAGCAGAAATATGAGAGTTTGGAAGAGGGGTACATTTTTGGGGAAAGATAATTTTGTTTTGGGCACTTTGATTTTGAAATACCTGTGGTAGATCCATTTGGAAATACTTAATACTCAAGTTGGTGATGTGAGACAAAAGGCTTGAGAGAGATCAGAACTGGCTACCTAGATTTGGAAATCATTTGTGTATAGATGATTGATAAATTCATGTGAGCTGATGAAATCACCAAAAGAAAGGATTTTTAGAGAGGTGATTTAGGAAATACATATTCTTAAACATGCACAATCACATTTGAGGGTAAAATGTAGATGATGCTTCAATGAAGGACAGTGAAAGGAGTGTTCAGAGAGGCAGGAGACCCAAGAGAATAGTTGTTAAAGCCCAGAGAGTGTTTGGAAGAAGTGGGTAGTCCACAGTATCCAGTATTGCCCAGAAGTCAAGAAAGATGAGTGCTGAGAAGAGGCAGTGATTTTTGCATTTAGGAGATTACTGGTAACCTTGGAGTGTGCAATTTGAGTGTTGAATGTTGAAGTGGGAAGCGAGATTTGAGAAGTTTGAGAAGTGAGTGAAAGAAAAAGGGAGAATAAAAATAAGCGGCTTTTGCTTGGATTTTGCCCATGATAAGGAGGAAAGATGTAGGAGTTAGCAGGAGAAGATGGTTGGATCAAGTAAGGCATGTTTATTAGATGAGAGAGACTTGAGTGGGCTTGTAGGCAGCCAGCAATGAGCAATAGGGAAGGAGAAATTAAAGATGATTAGATAGATAATGGATGTTTGCAGGGACAGTCTGCTGGAGGAGGTGTGATACAAACAAGAACAAGAACAACAAAAACCCCAAATGGAATGGGCCAACGTCAGACACACACACACACACACACACACACACACACACACAGATGCTAGAATAATGGGCTAAATCTAATAAGATCAACATAAAGTCATCTATTCCTGTCCAAAAATTTAACTTCAAAATGAGGGTTGTGTAACTTTTTTCAGTTTGGGTGAAGGGTACCTGGGCGTTTTAGTGGATCATGAGCATAATATAAGTCGTTAGTGCAACATAGAAGCTAAAAAAAAGAAAGTTGGAATATGTCTGGAGAATAGGCGAGAACTAAGACCCATGACACAGCATGAATATCAGTTGAAGGAACTGGGAGCATTTAGCCCAGAGAAGGGAAAGATAAAATTTATGGTGACGTGGTATCTGTCTTCAAGAAAAGATGTAAAGCACTGCTGTAAATAGGGAAAATTGTATTTACTCTGTTCCCAGAAGAAAAAGTTTGGAGCAATTGGATAGATAGAAGTAGGAGAGGACAATTTATGATTTACACAAGGAAAATTTTCCTGATGGAACTATACAGAAATGTCATTAACTACCTCAGAAGATACTAGGTTCCTCTTCTGTAGAATTCTTCAGGCAAATGCTCAATGACTTTTATTCTTCAAGGACATAATAGGGAGATGTATTCAAGTATCAGTGAGTGTTGACTACTTTTAAGGGCCCTTCCATCTCTGAAATTCTCTAATAACAGCAGAACTTTAAGATTTGCTAGAAGGGGGTGGCTGGGTGGCACAGTGAATACAACACTGGCCCTGCAGTCAGGAGGATCTGAGATCAATTCTGGCCTCAGACACTTAACACTTACTAGCCGTGTGACCTTGGGCAAGTCACTTAACCCCACAAGCCCTGCCTTCCACCTCCAAAAAGCAAAAAAAAAAAAAAAATTTATTAGGGAATTTATATACCTTGCATTTGGTCTTCATAGCAACCCTGGGAATGCAGGTCTGAAATTATTATCCCCATTTTATGGGTAATGAAACTGAGAGCAAGTCACAACCAGCTCAGTTTACTTGCCCAAAATCTTGTAGCTTATTAATGATAGTGCTAGATTTGATCCAGTACTCTTTACACTATACCACAGGTTTGATCTCTATGGGTCCATTCTCTTTTGAAAAAATAAAATAAAAACATGAAACTACGCTTTTCGTTTAGACACATGACATTTCTATTCTCTTTTCTTGCTGAGTATAAATATTTTGCATGTGTATGTAAAATGAATTAAAAAAATCTTTTTCTTATTACTTGTCTTGGATCTTTAAGGGAATATGATTTTCATTGTCTACCTTAAGAGTCTTATCTGCTTTATAATTGTATTGCATGCATGAAAATGGGATGGTGTATTTTTTTTTGTTCAAAATTATTTTTAAAGAACACAGTCACAGCATTATCTTGTGACCAGAAATAGTTGACATTCCCATAGAATACTGCTTCTTCTCATTCTTAACTCTACTCTTTTTGTCACTTTTTGCCCCATTTTGATTCACTAATTGTGAAGTGGGTAATGACTAGAGTGATGCAGAGAGGTGTTCTTTATGAAGCTCTTTGGAGGCATATTTTATTGCATTAACATATTCAGACTTCTTTGCTTCTGGATTCATTTAGAGTGACAATTTCTTTATATAGAGCATTCGTAGATCATATGAGCTGGAAAAGAAATATAAAGAACATCCTGATCAACCCTCTCATCATACAGACAAGGAAATTGAGACATGTAGGACTCAGGTCCCCTGAATCTCTATCCAGTGTTATTTCTGTTATAGCAGAATATCTCTCTAGAGTCATAACCATCAAATTTTACCTATCACGCAAGATATATAATATGCACCTGAGTAAAGGGACATAAAAGGTGTTCTCAATTCAGCTGAAGCTAGAGGGGGGACTATGAGACTCTGGGTCAGTGAGAGGCTGCTTCTGGGTAGGCTGCCCTACCTGGCCTGTGTAGCAGGGTGGGTTAGGCTAGGGAAGAGCTTATCTAGGTGGTGATCATTAGAAAGGGAAGCCATCTGAGTCTTGTAGTTTCCTTTTTTGCTAATTATTCTTGCTCACAAGGTGATAAGTGCAGCTGTTTTATGCCAATTGAAGTGCTAAAAATGTTGTCTGTACCCATCTTGACTTTGGCTATCATGTTAAAGGTTCAATTGCTTTGACTTAGTTACAGCTCTGTCCCCTTCTGATTGAACATGATCACTAGTACAATCTATGCTGTAATTATTCTAGCATTTGATATTTATTCAACCCCATGGGAGAAAGGAATATATGAAGGCATTGAGAACAGATGGAAAGGAAACAGTCCCTTTGGCTACCGTTAAGGAAATTGCTTAAAGGACATTTCAAAAGTCAATCTCCTTGAGTTTTTTTTTTCCTCTTGTTTCTGCACAAGACTTAAAATCATTGATTATAAGAAAAATGTCTTACTTCCAACAGACATTACAGTTTACTGTTCCCATTTTGGTGTGTGTGTGTGTGTGTGTGTGTGTGTGTGTGTGTAATTCATTGCCAGAGTAATATCTATTAAGTGGAGTCTAATCACCTTGACGGAAGCTGTTTTCTTGGACAGTTGAGCCAACCCACCTACAGTAAAACCAGATCTTCAATTTACAATAAAAACCCAATCCTCTCATGGCTTAGCTTGTGTCTTTAAGGAATTATGATTTGTGTTTAGTTAATCTTAACATTTCGATCTGCTTTATAACAATATTATGTGAATAGAAATGGGACAGTTTATTATTTTTTTTAAAGAATAAAGTCATGATACTATCTGGTGACCCAGAAAGTCTTTTAAAAATGGTTATTTTGTGGAAAAAAATGAATTTTTAAAATGAAATCTCTCCTCAAGAGCTTCTTTTTGTTTACTTTCAACAAAGTCAAAAGACTGAAAAAACGGTGAAAAAATGTAACATATCTTACATTGTAGCAAAAACAATTGATCTGGAAAATAAATTGAGGAGAGAATATTTAAGAATCATCATCAAACTGCCTGGAAAATGTGACTAAAATAAAAACAGCCTAGAAGTCATATTTCAAGAAATCCTAAAAGATCTCTTAGAACCACAGGACAAAGCAGAAAAAGAGTCCATTACTTGCCACCTCCTTATGGAAATCCCAAAATGAAAACTTCCAGGAATATTAAAGCCAAACCTAGAACTTCCTGGTCAAAGAGCAGATAGTAAAGGAAGCCAGAAATAAAGATTCATGAATCAAGGAACTAAGTCAGAATCATACAAGATTTAGCAGCTACCAGTATAAATGAGAACCTGGAAAACAGTATTCCAGAAGGCAAAAGATATAAACTTAGCAGTAACAATTTACCAGCAAAACTGAGTACACTCTTAATGGGGAAACAGTTAATGAAACAGTTGGATTCCAAGCATCCCTGAGAAAAGATCAACTATGAAAATCCAAACATACAAAGGTAAATGTTAGCAATAAATCATAAGGAACGAGGTGAAAAACCATTTATATTCTACTGTGGGAAGATGATACATGTATATCCTCAGAACTCTATCATCATCATCATCATCATTATCATCATCATCATCAGGGTTTATAAACAGGACAGAGGGTCTGAGCATGGTTCTAATATGTTTTGATAATCCTTAGAAGAAGGAGTAGGGAGGAAGAGGATGAGGAAAATTATCTCACAATACTGGGTTGCATAAATAGAAGACTAGACCAGGAGTTGGCTAGATCATGTCAGCATTAAATCATGGGGTCATAAGTCTGAAGCTAGAAAGGACTTGGGATGGAAAACTAGGCCATCTGATCTACAATTCACTGCTCTTATCATAATACTATGCTGTCTTTGTGTAAGTCGGGAGTGTATGGTATTCAGAGAACAGTTAGTTATCTAATATTGCATTTAATTAATGTCCATTCATGATTTATTTATTTATTCAGCAACCATTTATTAAGCTACTATGTACACTTTGCTAGGTGAGAGGAAAAATACAGGGATAATGTTTGCAATTGAGCATTTATGTGTCTTTTGTTATGCTGCTTTTAGATTGAGAGCCCCATGGATCTCACTTTCAGGATGATAAGATGATTGTTCTATGGATTTATTTCATTAGAATTAAATAAATGCAGAGGATAGAACAACTAGACAGGGTCCTCTGTTCTCACATCTTGCTATTCATCTCTTGCCAAATTTCAGCCCAGGATTTACTCCCACCATTTACCTCTTTTGCTCCTACTCACAATCTGTTGAATGCAGCAAGAGGAAGTCTCATCACCATTCTGAGAACATTATAAATTTATGTTATCTGTTATCCCACCTTAAGGGCTGCTAGGTGGTGCAGTAGATAGAGTGCTAAGCCTGAAGGCAGGATGATTCATCTTTCTGAGTTCAAATCTAGCCTCAGACACTTACTAGCTGTGTGACCCTGGGCAAGTCACTTAAGACTATTTGCCTCAGTTTCCTCATCTGTAAAATGAGCTGGAGAAGGAAATGGGAGACTGCACAAGTATTTCTGCCAAGAAAACTCCCAAATGGGGTCACAGAGAGTTAGACATGACTGAAATTCCACCTTGACTTCTTTCTTTGATTCTGTTTCTCACTCCCACAAAAACTATTTCAAACATTTCCTTCCCTCTTCTCCCTCTCAAGTGAGGTCCTCCTCACCTCTTGCTTTCCCAAGGAAATTGAAGTTATTTAACATGAGCCCCCTATTCTCCTGGTCTCTTCATTTCAAAGCCCCGTGGCATCATCTTCTACTCCTTTTCCCTACTCTCTGGTAGAGGTCATATGCCCTTGATTCCCCCCTACTGCTTCTTTAGCAGATTGCATCTTCAGTCATTCTCCACTTCACTGTACCCCAGTATTCAGCCTCTTCCTTTATATTGGTACCTTCTCTCCTGCCTTTCAACATGTCTGGCTTTCTTATATCCTAAAGCAAACACCAAAACAAATACAACTTTGCCATCCATGTAGGACTACAGTATGAGTGGATGGCAAAGTTGTATTTGTTTTGGTGTTTCCTTTCTCAGCAAGACTCCTTGAGAAAGCTGTCTAAGCTATCTTCCTTCCTCTGTCACCTTCTTCAACCTTTTGCTTTACCAAGGAAATTGAAGTTATTTAACATGGGCTCCCTGTTCTCCTGGTCTCAATCTGCTCATTTCATTTTAAAGCCACCAAAAATATTTTTATGTAATAGTTTTACCTTTTGTAGTTTTGCTTCCACTCTGATGGCACAACTGAAGTTGTTGTATTTAGAGTTTCCAGTGATATCTAAATTGTCTAGTATGGTGGTCTCTTCTCAGTCCTTGTCCTTTTGGATCTACTTTCTTTGACTCTGCTGACCGCTCTCTCCTCCAGGATACTCTTTCCTCACTGAATTTTCATGATAATACACTCTCCTGGTTGTATTTGAGCCTTTCTACTTACTCTTTCTCAGTCTTTATTGTGCATCATTGTTGTGGCTTCTGCTAGTGGGTTTTCCCCAAGATTCTGTCCTAGGCTCTCCTCTTCTCCCTCTTAACTCTATCTTGAGAATTTCGTCAGCTAGCACACAGTTAGTTGTCATCTAGATACAGACAACGTACAGGTTTATAAACCAGTTCCACTCTCCTTTGGACTTCAGGCTCACATAACCATTTGACTTTTTGATATTTCAAGTCAGTTGTCCTAGAAACATAACAAACTCAACATATATGAAACTGAATTCATTATCCCCAGCATGTTCTTTCACTTTCCCCAAAGTGTTCTCTTTCGCACTTTCTCATTTCACATTTCAATTGAAAGTACTTCTTCTAAATTTCCAGGTTCACAGTCCTGGAATGATTTTTATTTTAATTTGTTTATTTTATATTTATACTTTAAACATATAGAGCATACATGAATACGTAGGTGTCATGTGTGATAATATTTATGTATCTGAATACACACATGTGCAATATATGTACATATACATATACATATATGTATAAATACTAATAAACAATTATAGTTATACATGTGTTTGTGTATATATAATTTGTGAATGTATCTATGTGTCTCTATCACTGTATATTTTGTTTTATTATTTTGATAGCATTAATATTTACCAGTATTTCCTTAACACAGCTTTTTTTTTTTTTTTCTCCCTATTCACAGCATAGAGAGAGCCTGGGATGTTCCTTCATCCCTTAGCCTTGGGGATTTAGTTTCCCTATAAGGAAACAGTTGTCTCCAGGACATGTTTGGCCTGGGGTTTCCTGAAGTGGTTTCCTGGTCATTTAAAGGCTTAAAAATTCCTGGTCATGGGCTGTCAGAGTCTCTACAACTTGATAGATTTCTGAAGACCTTATGAGTAGGAATGGCCTTTGTTATAGACTGTCCTGATGACCAGACATGCTTCCATATGGAGTCTGGGAGTGATGGGGTACAGAGAAGCTAATGGTCACTGTATCCTTGTTGCTTATCCTTGCTACATCAGGACAAAGTAAACCTCCTTTTGCCAAATGTTTAATGAATTGTAAATGCCTCATTTTGTCCTAGTGTTGAATTTGAACATTGTACAGTGTTAGAGCCATCTCTAAAATTTTCTCATTAGAATGCAAACTCCTAATATGTAGAGATTCTTTTATTCTTTATACTTGAATCTCTAGTGCCTAGCACAATTCTTGGCACAGAGAAAGACTTAAAAGTGTTTGTTGACTGATTGCTCTCTTCATTTGGTAGACCTTGGATGTTTCATAATTTTCTTGGGCTCATCTAATACCTTCCATTTAGACAACAGCAGCAGCAACAGCAACAACCACGACAACAACCACAACAGCTACAGCTGTAGATCCTTGATTGCTTGTTAGCAAAATGACAAAAAGCATCATTCAGATGAATGGCAGTTTAGTATATCCATCCTAGATATGATTTATGTGTGTTGTGGGTTTTTTTTTAAGTGGACTTAAGTCTCTTTATTCTATAGGGAGGTTTTTTTTTTCTGCTAACACAAGTATGTATTAGTTGTCTTGTCATACTAACATAATCTCCCACTTACCATATTTTATATTAGTAGTTTGAACTCCTGATTTTGTTGTTGGAGTTTTGAAATGAAGAGCTTTGAAACTGTGAATACTTAAAGCCTTTCCAAAATGTACTGTTGGTTTCCTAAGGGTTCTGAAAGACTTGGTCCCACTCCCTGCAGTATAGTTTCTCCTGGCCAAGAATGAGTTTTCTTCCTCGAGTTGTTCTGAATAGGCAATATAGGTTGAAGATCTGTCTGGAGGCTCTCACTGTGCTATATTATTGTCAAACGACTTGATATGCATCCTAGGGGGAACCAACAGTATAGCATAACCATTTTCCTCTGTGATTTATTTCCCACTTTCTCCATCTATAGCATTACTACCACTCTAAAGTTTTTGCTGCCTTGTTCAAGGTATGGTTTTTGTGTGTATATGTATAAAAATATTCAATCATTCATTCATTAAGTAAAAACTTATCAGTTGCCTATATGTGAAACTGTATTACTTTATACACTGAGACAGAAATAGAGTGTATTGTCCATGACATGCTACTTGTGAATAACAAACTTGGAGACAATTGAGGCTATATTATGTCTATTTTTTCCCACATTATTTAAACCTCTGCCTTTGTCCGGTGCATTGCTGAAATCTAAATATACCATACCAGTGGAATTCTTCTAAGTCAATCAGAAAAGAAAGTGAGCTTAGTCTGCTATGACTTGTTTTAGGCTGACTCCTAGCCATCATCTTTTCCTTTTTTAAGTGTTCGCAAACAGGTCTTTATTAGTCTGTTCTAAAAGGTTTACAGAAGTCAGTGTCAACCTCATTAGCTTGTAGCTTGAAATATCTACCTTCTATCTTTAATTTTTTTTAAACTGGAACATTTACACATCTCTGGTCCTAAGCCACATGTCTGTTGTGATTCCTTAGTGGTAACTGGGACCAAGTTTGCAGTCATATCTGCAAGTTGTTTCCTTGACCTCAGATTTGGTTTGTCTGAATCAGGTGACTCAGTCTTATTGAAGGTAGTTAGATGTGTTCTTATTATCTGTGTACTTCTCTTGGTTTTTTTTTTCTCCCTATAAACCATTTTTGTTGTATCATTGCCAATCCCAAAATCAGTCTCCTTGGTAGAGAAAACAGGAACAAAATCAGAGGTGCATTGTTCTGCCTTCTTTCCATCATTTATCATTATCATCTAGCCATGACAAGAGAAGGTTCTATCCTTGTATTTTCTTCTTGTCCCTAGCATAATTTTAAAAAAGAAAATTCATAAACTCTCCTTTTTATTGTTGTTTTTGCATTTATGATATTCCTCAGTTCAAACTGAGTATTAGTCTTCTGGATGCAGTTCTTACAAGACCTTGCAACTTTGTGATCTTCATTTCTCTGCCCACATTTTTGTGTGTCTGACCTTTTGAAATTTGAGTTCCTCAATGAGTTTCCTATTCGGCCACTTGAACTTTTTATTTGCTGCCTCCTTTTCTACCTGTTCTGGGGTCCCACTGCACTGCTATTAGAGAAGAGTGTTGAAGCTTCTGGTTAGGTAGAGAAAGAAGAACAGACTCTCCATGTCACCCTAGCCTTCAAAAAGAATATGTCGGAGATTCAGAGACACAGAAAGCCTCTTCTGAGCTAGATTCAGGGAATCTGAGCTGCTATCCATGTCTCTGCCCTCCCTCTAGTTTTTTCAAATAATAGTGTACATAGATATTTTTGGTGCTCCTGATTCTCCCATGTTAGGAATATGAACATTTTTTTGGTTGTTGTTGCTGGATCATTTCTCTCTCATTCTATTTGACCTTACAGATGTGTATTTCATTCCTTCATTGGGTAGTTTGGTAGCTGATCAGAACGTCATTGTGAAATTGATGTATATCTTATTCAAGGACCAGAAAATCTTACTATAGAAGGGAGCAAGAAGCACATCCTTATAGACTTTGTTCTGTTAGATTCTTATCTATAAAGATTTAACTAAGCTCATATCTTTTCACTCACTTTGATCCATAGGAGAATTATATTAAAAATTTTCTAGTCTTGCAGTATTATCTTCAGGCCTAGTTATTACTTTATATTTTGTTATTCTTATAGTAATCTAGGAGCTTAACAATCAGATCTGTGGTCAACCGGGTGGTGGCCTGTCCTATTGAGAGAGGAGGTCCATAAGGTCTTAGAGAAATCCTGCTAATATAATCATTCTCTTATCTTGCCCATTTCTTCTCAACATTCACCAATTAAATAGTCAAATGACACTTAAAGGCTTATTATTATGTGTCAAGTAGGTTTTTTATGAGCAATGGACTTGTAGAAAGAATATTGCACTCTTTGCCCAAGAGTGTTCATTGTTAGGGTTATACCTAAAGGAAGTCAAAGACAGAAAGAAACGCTAACACATTCATAGCAATGGGATTTTTTGTTTTGTTTTGTTTTGTTTGTGGTTACAAAGAACTGGAAACAAAATACAAAGCAGTTAAATACAAAGTATTTTGGAAAGAATGATCTGGAAAGGATTCAGATAGAAGATGGTGCTTGAGTTGGGTCTTGAAGGAAGAATAATGTTCTGTGAAATTGAGGTGAGCAGGTAGTGTGTTTCAGACATGGTGGATGGCCAGGGCAAAAGTTCACAAAAGGGATATCAGTGTGATATAAGAGGAATAGAGATAAGATACGTTTTTCTATGTCCTTGAATATGTGAAGGGGAGTAATGTCTGGTGAGGGCAAATAGGTTGGAGCCAGGTTATGACTGTCTTTAAAAGCTAAACAGAAAAATTTATATTTGACCCTAGAGGCAGTTGATAGTAGCTGGTTTTACTTATCGAGCTTAAGGAAAATCACTTTTGCAGCAGTATGGAGGATGACCTAGAATGGTGAGACACACTAGAAGAAGGGAAATAATTAGGCAACAATTGTAAACATCAAGCCAATGGATGAAGATCTCTTCACTCTGTGATTATGGAATGAATCTCCCTAACCTTCAGTTTCCCAGGAACAAACCACTTATTTTGTACTTCTGTCTAGAGTCTTATGGGAGCCCTTGAGTTACCATCCTCAGCCTTCCTCCTTCCATTTTCGATTGGTTGATTGCTTATACCTTATATGCCTTTTCCTTCCTGGCTCCAAAGGAAAATGATCATATTATGTTCCACTGTCTCTGTCACTTTTCAGAAAGGGAATCAGGTTTGGCCTAACTTTATATTTGTTCATATCATTTACTGACCCATATATTATGAAGGTTTTCTTTGGTTGCAGATGGGAAACAGTGTGGGATAATAGACTTTTCACAAGCCTCTTTGGAATTGAATAGAAACACAAGTACCAGAATTATCTCCATTTCTGCTGAGAGGGTTGATAAGAATCAGGACTGGGACCAGGGCCATAGTGGCCGCAGTTTCTCTTCATAAAACCCAACATGTATTGACAACAAGGTTTACAGAAACTTGCTTAAAATGTTCACGCCACGTAGAAAAGTTTGATGTTCTAGAGAATTTAAAACTGTCCTGAGGAAGGGACTGCCCCATAGTACTTACTTTCCCTGTCATACTTATTTTAGCACATCAAGGATTTGTGATTTCACTGCTATGAACTCTTGCTAGCATAGGTCTCAGTCCCTCCACCACTTAATCAGTCATCTTTATGAGCCATGGCCTAGCCTTCTCATGATTGGCCTTTCTATTTCAGCTTGGCCAGTCCCCTACTCAAAGCCTCTATAGTTTGCTGTGGTGATTGTTACATGTTTCCCAAACCGAGGGTCATGTTAACATTATCATGAAACACTGAACAGAACTTTTTGTGTAGTTATCGTAATTTTGGGGGGGGAAAGTTGTATGTTATATCTCTCAGCTCAGTAGCATGAAGTGAAAAATAAAAAAGAATTCTTGTTCTGGCTTTCTCTACATTCAGACAGCTAACACTCAGAAACAGTATCTAATGGGTCTTCAGGATGTCATACAGTGTAAATTCAACCTCAGATTCTAAATCTAGTTTCAAATCCAGTTCCTGAGCAAGGTAGGACAGTGCTCTGCCTTCCAAACAATAACAATAGCGACCACATACACGCACACGCACATGCACACATGCACGCACGCACAGATATATATGTGTGTGTCTAAATATATGTGTGTACATATATATATTTATAATATTTAATCTCATGAGCAGAAAAAGTTACAACCCTAGTATCATAGGATTTATAGTAAGAAAGAACCATAAAAATCATCTACTTCATCTCTTCCCCCCTTCCCTTTACAAGTGAGGAAACTGAAGCTCAGAATGGGTAATATTATATATAATATTATTATACTTATATATAGTATAAAACA
>CM053594.1:131928197-131950916 GCA_028646575.1 Pseudocheirus occidentalis | reverse complement strand
TTGTTTTATTTCTTAAGTTCAAAATAAAATAAAGTTGCTTGTTGCTGTTGTTTTTTTAAAGACACTATTAAACTAAGCTTTGATGTCCTGGGCTTCATCCAAGCTTCATTTCTATAACTATATTTTGTTGCGGGTGAAGTACTGTCATGGAAAAAAATATGGATTTATAATTAGAGGACCAAGGCCCAGCTCTGCTACTGACTATCTTTATGACCTTGGTTAAATTATTTCATTTCTTTAGTGCTCAGTTTTCTCATCAGTTCTTCTATATCCTATACCTTAACTGTGGGTAAATCTCAAAGTTCTGTCCTAAGCCAAGTTTTTTTTTTAAATTTTCTGTCTCCTTGTGATTTTATCAGCTTCCATGTATTCTGAGATACCATCTCTACACAACTGACTCCCAAGTCAAGATCCAACTTTAGTCTCTCTTCTGAATTCTAGTACTGCATCACCAACTGCCTATTTATTTTGAAATAATTTTATATATTTGGGACACAGATATATGTTGTCTTTCCCAATAGAAACTAATCTTTCTAAAGGGCAAAATCTATTTTATTTTTATCATTGGATGCTCAGTGCCTATTGCACTCTATGGAACTGAGTGGGAGCTTACTGACTGATTTATAAAATGAAGAGATTTGAGTAGTTGATCTCTAAAGTTCCTTCCAGAACTAAATCCAGTGATCCTAAAATGCCTATCATTTCCAACCTCTACTTTACTGCTGATCTGGGAATGTTAGGCAGATAAGTGAGCCCTACTCAAGCTCCAAACTACAATATTAGGGTAGAGATGAACCAATCTCTCAAGACAAAATGGTCCCAATTTCTTAACAAGTTCTGGGGAGAGAGAGACAGAAGGTCCTGCTTATTTTAAATGTGAATGAATGTGGTTTAATGTAGATTCCCATGAGGCTGGGAATTTGAAATTGGGGCTGGTCAAGAAAGAAGACTTTTTTCAGACAGAGTTCAAAGATGCTGGCAGTAAGCTTAAGCTCAGGGACCAATACTGATTCTAGAATGTAGATGATGAAACATTCTCATCTCTTCTATGTAAGAAGAATTGGGGCAGTAGGGAGGGAGAAAAGAGGAGGGTACTGTGTTATAACAAGATGGAATGTGACATATGCAAGGAGGTCTAATCTGTGTCCCACTGGGTTTTACTCAGCCATTTTTAATCTGTTAAAAGTGCTGAAGTGGTATGAATAATTATAATGCAACAGTTGACTTTGTAGAACAAAAATCTAGCCTTAGAAGCTGTCTTCAGACAACATTTCTCCCACAACCATCATAAAATCATTCAAGTCTATGCCAGATGCGGCTATGGGGTCACTTTGTTCAACAATCCTTTGACTCTTGAGATCCAATGAGATATAAAACAAGAAGACAAGTTCACCTAAGGTGTTTCTTATCATCATGAAACCTCCCCAGAGTTCAAACAAAAAAAGAATTTTAATTGATGGTGATGGTCCTCAAATGTTTCTGTTATCAGGTGACACTACCAATTAATTCCATGGAGGTTGGGAACACTATGAAATCCATAACAACACTAACTAGTCACAAGAAAGAAACACAGTGGGTAAAAAGTACATCTTGAGGTACACTGCCAACATGTAACTGCGTCATGCTGCAGCTTGGCAATCAGCTGAATTCAGCATTAAGTAATTGAGAGAGGTCCTGCTGGTTCTTCTCTAGGAAACTGGGCAGTGTTATCAAGGATCTTAAACTGGCCAGTATCACCAGTAATGTCTGGGCATGCTATGTGGTTGTGGTTCACAGAACACCAGTATCTTGGAAGAATCAAAATTGCAAACAACCAAAAAGTACCAAGGTGAGTATAAGTATTCTCTGACCATTTTATGGATGATGGTTTATGGATGATGCAACAAGCAGCATCACATACATTATCCGAGATACATCTGACTAGAAAAGGAAGTGGGCCGGACATGTAGTCAGAATGAGAGAAGACAAACGGGCAGCTGAGAGTGGTACACTGATGCCCTCAGGATATTAAAAGAACTAAGGGAAGGGCACCAATGAGTTGAAAAGATCTTTAGTGGAAGATTTATGGGGAAATACAGACAAAAACTGCCAAGGAAGCACTAAAGTAAGGAGTAAGTACCTGAATTGACTAGCTGTTGCTCCATGATCCCACAGCCCAGCACCTCAATCCATTCTCCTTGAAAGTTGATCTCCATCTCAAAAGACGGATGAGTGAAAGGGAAGTAGCAGTCGACCCATCTAATCTCCAGTCCTGCAACAAATATTTCAAATAAATAAATAGTAGATGTTAAAAGGCTTCCCACTCCCTCCATGTGGATCAAACTTGCCCTTCAGCTAATGACACCAATTACTGTATTCTGAGGAAAATAAATAGCAAACAACCTAATTTGCAACACTTTAGTGTGAGGCAATAAATCTTTAAACTTGTGGGAAAAATGACCATGTCTTTTCTAATATGAAAAACACTTTGTGCAATTCCAGTACCCTCTGAAACCAAATCAATCACTTGTCAAATTTCTGCAACCACCTGGCAGAGGAGGAAAAATTAGGCAAGATCATGGGAAAGCAGGTGATTCTGTTATTTTCTGTAAGTGGAAATGACTAACAGCTCCTGGGCGATTGAGAATCAGGGGGTGGAGGCTTATTTCTTCAGTGTGTTGTCTTTCACTTTAAGTCATTGTCTCTATGATCCATTAAAGAAAAACTGATCTATTTTCATTTCTTTTTAGACACAATAGAAAACTTTTTTTAACATCCCTCTGAATATTCTAGTTCTACTTTATGTATTAACAATTAATCCCAGGTTAACATCTAATTTCTCGAAATCATCCCTGTATACTATCATTTTATCCTCACAATTCTAGGAGGCAAATGCCCATTTAACAGATAAGGCAGACATTTATTTAATTGACCTGCTCAGGGTGACACAGCCACTATTTGTCAGAGGCTTGATTTGAACTCAAGTCACCTCAAATGCAGAACCAGTGCGTTATCCACTGTGCTTCCTAGATAGCTTCCTAGATGTATTATGTCTATAGGGTCAGTTAGAAGCTCCTAGCTTCAGTCTCTCATACATTTCAATGAAGAGGCACTAATGGCCACAGCAGCATCAGGTAGTTCTCCTTGTTAGGAAACAGAAGTATGAATTGCTTGGTTATGGGGTAGAAAGGTCGGCTAATGAAAGGAAATCATCTCTAAGGTCTTTTCCAGGCATAAAAAAAACATCCCTTAGCTCTAAAACTCTTGTAACCTTCCCTTGCAAGTCACAGCAGATAACTGTCACAAACCACTGTAACAGCTGTGCTCTCAGATTTCCAGAAACAATCCTGGGCATGGGAGTGTGTACCTTGCAAGCATTTTCCCAAGGCAGGAAGTGCATTTGGTTCATTTCCTTTGAACAGCACCTACAACAGTTCATTGAGCTCTGGGCACTCAACTACTGTTTAATCATAATGATAATGAAAAATACATTAAAACAGGAATAAAGGCCAAGCTCACTTTGCATATCTTCATTTAACAGAATGTTTCACATGAATTAAGCAGGGATTCACCTTGCTTATCTGGATAACTTATCCCTATAACATCAAAGATGATTATCAGATACAGCCAAAGAACTTCCAAAAAAATAAGAGGAGGCAGAGGACTTGAAGAAGGTGTCAGAATGTCAGTTAACACACTAAGTGAAGCCTGTACCTAATGGATACTTGCTGACTAAAAATCAGTGAGTAAATAATGCCTATTACTCCCTTACTAAGAGTACATAGCCTTCCTATCAGCTTTCATTAAAAAACAAAAACCAGTAATACCCATATCCGACATTTGAGACATTCTGTATTGTGGTGGTTATCAACTATTTCTAGGATTCTGCTTCAATAGAATGGTGCAGAAGGAGGGATTCCTTAAGACACAAAAAGATTTTTTCCCACAATTTGCCTTGTGCATAAATGGTTTGGTTTGAGTTTTTAAAAAGAATAAATTATATTTCTGACAAAAATTAATCAAAAACGTGTTTAAAATAAGGTATTCGTATACAGCCTTTACCCCATCCTTGTAATTTGATGGATGGTAAAGTGTTTGTGCAAAGGACCTCAAACTCCTGCCTTTTCACCTGCTTTAGATTCCTCCGTCTTCTTCAGTAGGAGAAAATTGTTCTAAGTGTAGAAGGACTCACATTAAAGCAAGAAATAAACTTACATATGAAAAGACAGAAAAATTTGTCTCAATTCAGGCAAACCTTCAGCGTTCAAAAGTCCATGACAGTGATAAAAATGAAAAATGGAGAAAAGCAGAAACTGCTGATAGTGATAGCTCAGAAAATAAGATTGATTAGACAAAAATCCAGGTAGCAGAAGTTATATTCAGTGAATTTCAGCTTTTTTTTTCCCCTCCTTTCTTTCATCAGCTCTTTTCCTAAAAGATAAGTGCTTCCTACATCTGCCTGACATGCAGGTCACAAAAGAAAAAAATGTTGGTTTCTCTCTAATATGGTGCTTTTTCCCCCCCCATATTCGTCTTTTGCCCAATTCTTTTAAACTGACAAAAATTAAAGAATATTAAACTCCTTAAAGTTCAGAAGCATGTGGCTCCACTTGTAATGACAATATATAATATTTAAGAGGAATTTTAGTCCATTGGTTCATTATTATTTTTGAAACACATTACGTTTCAGTTTCACATGTCAAACATGGCTATTTAAGAGCAAATTAGGCTCTAGGTGACCAACTCCACAAAGTCAAATGAGGAGGTCTTTGAGCTGGCCTTGGTCTCTTAACATGGTATGGAAATGGCCCCTGATACCACAAAGAGGTGACTGAAGATCTTTCCTTGTTGGGATGTGCTATGGATACTAAAAAACTCAATGAGAATGAAAGACTGGATCAATATGGAGTTAGGTCATAAAAAGAGGAATCAGAGATCAAAAATAGAAAGAAAGAAAGAATCAGTCAGTCACAAGTATTTATTAAGTGTTTATGACCTGGTAGGGAATGGGCTAAGCACCCAGAATATAAAGAAAGGAAAAAGAGCAAGGTCTCAAGGAGCTCCAATGCTAATGGGGAGTCAATATGTAAACAATTGTGCATAAGAGATACATACTGTGTAAACAGAAGGTAATTTCAGAGAGAAGACCTGAAGGAGGTAAAGGGTCAAGGTGGCAGAAAGGATGCAACTTGGACCTTAAAGGAGTCTAGGGAAGACAGGAAGCACAAGTGAGGAAGGAAAGAAATCCAGAGAAAGCTATTCCATAGGGAATGACCAAATGAAAACCCACAGAGATGGAGCATCCTGGGCAAGGAACAAAATGTCCCATGTAGGTGGATTGTCAAGAAAATGAAGGTGAATAAAGTGTAAGAAATTTAAAAGGTAGGAAAGATCCATTGTAAGGATTTTTTTTTTTACTGCCGAACAGAGGATTTTTATATTTGATCCAGGAAGTAACAGAGGGTCAGTGGAGCTTATGGAAAACAGGGTAAAATCTCAGTCCTGCACTTTAGGAAAAATACTTTGGCAGCTGAATGGAGGGAGATTGAAGTAAGGAGAGATTCAAGGCAGGGTAACTAGCCAGAAGACTATATCAATAGTCCAGGCATGAGGAGGAGAGGAGAGATGGAATGCTTGTGGTGTGAGTAGAGAGATAAGGACATATACATTCTACCTTATGAAGACAGAAACAACAAGATATGGCAAGAGGTGAGATATGCAGGAAGGGAAAGCAAAAAGAGAAGTAGAGGATTACAGTGAGGTTGTGGGTCTAGACGCTAGATTCTGGTGGTACTTTTAACAGTAATTGGGAAATCTGAAAGAAGGGAGCATTTAGAGGGAAGATAAGAAGTTAAATTTTGGACATGCTGAGTTTGAGATAACTGTGGGGCATCCATTCCAAAAGACAGTTGGTGATATTACGTTAGAGCTCAGAAGATAAAATAGGGGTGGATATACAGATCTGGGAATCATCTTCATAGAGATGATAGTTAAATCTATAAGAGCTGATAACATAAGCAAAATAAATAAAGGGAGATGGACCCAGAATAGAGCCTTAGGGGACACTTATGGTTAGGAGGTTAGATCTGAACGAATAAAGAAAAATCATATTCAAGTTTCAGAACTCAGTCTTCTGGAGAGAAGAATTTCACTAAAACTCCTCACAGGGAGAAGAATAAATATGTGTCATTGGAGCTAGAAGAACAGGAAGGGATAGGGCCTGGAAAAAGAAGAGTAGAACTAGAAATCATCTTCAACTACTACTATGAGTAACAGCTACTGTGTAAGCTCAATGAGAAGGAGATTGGGTTTCCAGCAACCCAATTTTAAAATTCTGGTTGAGAAAAGTTGGAGAACTTTATAGTTCCATGAGGAGAGGTGGGACTCATCAGAGGATAAGAGAACACTGCCCTTTTTGGGAAATCCCAAAACTAAAGGAGCATTATAAGCCTAGAGGATAGTACTCTGGAGAAATGTGAGGCTCACCAAAGGAAGGTTGGTTGTTTCCTCCTAGAACTTCCATTCTAAGAAACGGCCACTAGGCCAGCCACATTCATGCCTTTACTGGCCTTTTTTCTCTACTTTTAAAGAGTAGCCTTCTCACCCTAGAAGTTGCCTTTGCCATCAGCAAGCTTTCTCACCTTAGAAAATCCCTCCAATCAAAGAAATCTTTCCTCTGAATGGCTGTTTCCTTTCAGCTCCTCCATGTGAGGAAGGACCACCAGGGCAGCCATGTTTACTCCTTCATGCCTTCCTGAGCTCCTGATGCTCCAATTTCCACCATGTTTATTCTCCATTCTACACTCTTCTTCAGCTTTCTTTTATATGCTATATTCCTCCATTAGAATGTAAATTCCTCAAGGGCAAGGACTATCATTTTGTTTCTATCTATATTCTATTTCCCCAGTGCTAAGCACAGTGCCTGGCACACAGAGTTAGTGCCTAATAAATTCTTGTTGACTCGACTTCACCAGAGGATGAGAGAGCTCATCTCTCTGCCATCCCCTTATGTTTGCCTTTCAGTGAAATATCAACTATAGGGTAGCACTGTAAGTCTGGAAGACTATAGAGTTTCCTTGTGGAAAATAGGTGAAGTTATATTGACTATTATCTTGACTTATAGGTTCCTGAAAGTCCTACTTATTTTGAATATTTTTATGAGAAGAAAGGACAAATATATGTGTGTGTGCCTGTGTATGTGTGCATGTGAATGTGCTTGAATGCTCTGTAGGGTGCTAAGGGTCCCAATGTCCTTGAGTCTAGACAAAATGAACCAAATGTTGAGATTCCTAAGGAAATCCTGGGTACATCCAAAGAATGATTTCTGGAAAATTCTTAAGAATGAACCCAATTCATCTAAGTCTAAAGCTTGAAATACTGGGACACAGGTTGCACATAATGCATTTTTTTCTTCCCAAATTAAAAATGACTTTAGCTCTGCAAAGGTTATTTTTTAAATGAAATATTTAACATATCTTGGATTTCCCTCAAATTACTTTTTTTCTGACATTCTGTACCCACTACACCTCCTTCCATTGTCAATTCCATGACCTACATTTTCTAGAAATTTTGCATTTCTAGCCTAAAAAAACCCAGCTTCACATGACTTCTAGAGATTGACTGGATTATTTTTATGAACGAAAAGAAAAGGCAGAGCAGCTTTTTAGAAATTTGAAACTCAGGCATAGGATCCCTGGGAATCCCCAACAATTTTATATATATATATGAGAGCTTGTAAATGAAGGTATAAAGATTACATGGCCTGACTCTCCCTCTGACCATCTGTTGTTGTTTTCAAGAGTTATATAGGAGAATGGAATTATATATGTTGAGTCTCTACCAAATGTCGGGTCAAGTTCAAGGGGTTATAGTCTTTTTGTTTATTGGTTCACTAAAACAGAATCATTCACCTTAAGTATTCTATTCTAAAGGAATTTATCAGGATGACCTCATTATCCTTAGAGGAGTCCTGTGAGGACACATGCAGGGGTCTCAATTTGTATATTTTGGAGTCAATAAAATCTAAGCTTTTAAGAACCCTTTATTATATACATTTAATAAACATAAAAGGGTCTCAATATTGCAAGCCCCTTTCTTTCACCATGCCAGGTACTCCCCACAGGACAACATCTTACAGTATAGTATGGGGTAGGAGATATACGGTACAGTAAGAAGGTCTCTGGACTTAGTATCAGGCAAAGACCTACTTTCAAATCTCATCTCTCATGACCACTAGCAAAGCCCTTCACCAATGTCTTCATCTGCAAAATGGCAATAATAACAGTGCCTATGGAGTGTCCACTTTTCAAAGTGACTGTGAAGATCCAATGAAAATACATGTAAAGTATTTTGCAAATTTTAAGAGCATTATATAAATATTAGCTTGTCTAAAAGTATTCAATTATGAGTCACAGAGTCTGAGTTTGCATCTCAGCAAGGCCACTGATTACTTTCTACTTCAAAACCTATGATTTTAGGAAGTAGTTGCGGGAAGAATATGATCACCCAGTAGTTAACCCCTGGTAGTAGTGTACCCCACCCCAAACCTTAACCAAGAAGGGTCTCAGAAAACAAATTCACAGTTTATTGCTGGGCTGAGAAAGACAGGGAAAGAGAAAGGAGAATTCTTTCTAGCTTTGTAGGATCCACCAGAATCATGGGCACAGCATTTGAAAAGCAAAGGTTACCCAACTCCACAAATCAGCTAAGTAGTACTCTACTGGAAGAAATAAAATGAATGGATAGGAATGGATACTGTATTTACCCATTTGAATGAATTCTTTCATTCTTTATTAATTACTTATACTTAGAGATAATGTTTTCAGGTATGACTACTTTGTCAACGGTGGTAAAGTCTTTAAAATTTGAAGATTTGGTAGTCAAAACCAAATTGTATGTATGTGTGTATATATATATGAACATGTGTGTTATATATGCATATGTACACACACACATACACACATATATACCCCCTTACTAACACTGACCTCCACTGGAACAGATAACAAATCAAGAATTTATTATATAATTATATGCAAGTTAATGAATACAATGTGGCATTCATTTGTCTGTAGGTTTTTTGTTGTTGGTATCACAGAAATTGTGGGATCCTCCAGTACTGAAGCTGCAGCATTTACTAGACAGCTTTTAAATGGCTTTCCTGATGGAGTGGTGTGTGTCCTGCAGTGTTTTTGCATTAAGCAGACAATCAGGGATTGCTTTCTGGAATAATGAATGCTTAGCACAGTGCCTGGCACATAGCAGGTGTTTAATAAAGGTTTATAGATTGATAACAATTGATTAATGAACAATAATAACAATGACAATAATAGGCTCCACAGATAAGAGAGTTGATCTCTGAGTAATGAAGACCTGGATTCATATCCCACCTCTGATACATATGGACCATATGACCCCATGCAAATTACTTACTTACCCAGGCAACTCTCTAAGACTGTACATTGAGCAGAACAGGTACCAATTTGCATTAGTCAAGGATAGTTCTCACTAAAAGCTCCCAAACTGATTAAATTGCAGATTCTTTTGTTTTTTATTTAGAAAAACAGAAGAAAAGGAGTGTCTATATTAGTTTCATGACATATGATCAGTAAAAGTATCCATATCACCCACTGACACTGGCCTCTTGCAAAAGACATTAACTGTAACTTCAACAGTTTCTCTTTATCTCTTTTTTTCACTATGTCAGTCTCTCCTCTCATTCTCTCTTTGTGTATCTGTATGTGTGTCTCTCTCAAGTCCCTGTTTCTCCTCTTCTTTCCCTCCCTCTTTCCCTCCCCCTTTCACTCTCCATCTCACCTTCCTTTTCTCTCTTTCTCTCTCTGTCTCCCTTCTCCTCTCTCTGTCTCTGTCTCTCTCTCTGATTTGTCTCTGTCTATTCTTATTCTCTCTCATATCAGTTCCTCTCATTTCTGTCTCTCTTCTCTCATTCCTTCTCTTCATGTCTTTCTCTGTCTCTCTTCTCCTATTCTCTCTGTTTCTGTCTGTCTCTCTCTCACTCATGCATTCATTCTCATGAAGACCAGGATTAAAAGATTCTAAAAAATGGCACAAGACACGTCCAAAACTGAAGTCATCAATCACCAACTTCCCCCAAATATTTCTGTTAAGAACAAGGTCAGTTTCTTAATCATCCAGGTTTGAAACACCAGAAGCATCTTTTGTTTTTACTTTCCCCTTTCTCATTTTCTCACCTGAAATCACCTGGCCATATGTCCACCTACACAATATCCTTCACATCTATAGCCTCTTCTCCACTCACAAATGCCACAACCCTAATTCAAGGCCTTAATACTTCTCTTTTGGGCTTTCTTAATAACTTCATATATAACTGCTCTCCCCACCCTCCCCACCCATTTCTGATGCCCATGTACTGTATCAGTTTGAATACTTTATTCCATTGTTTTAAAACCTTTGGCAGTTCCCTCCTATCTACCAAATAAAGGATAAATATTTTAGTTTGATAGGCAAGGTTCTCCAAAATTTGCATCTAATCTACTTCTCCAGCCGTATCTGAAACTATTCACCTTCACAAGGTTTATGTCACCTCACAGTATATTGGTCAACCAAATCTTGACCAGTCCCCTCCTGTCCTACACTTATTAACACAGTCTCCTTACCAGAATGCTCTTTCCACCTCTCTACCTGTTGAAACCCCTCTCTCCTGTTAAAACCCAACTCAGGTGTCAGCTTTCCCTGCCCAAAAAGCCTTCCCTGGCATCCTTAGATCAGTGTGATCTTGTCATGGTAATGGGAATTTGAAGATCCTCTCTGCTCTGAAGACATACCCTGCCCTCTAATAGGCTGAATGTAATCACATGGAGTCTGTGGTAGGAGGAGATTGCTGAAGGGTGGAGCAGAGCCCACAGGACGCTGGGACTTAGAGCAGTTGGAAACTGGAAGGAGGAGAGAATGCATCCAAAGGAGATAGTTAGGCTTATAAGTAAATGTTGTTTGTGGGAAGGCTAAAGGATGCAGTGGCTCTCTGTGCTGTTGTGGCTTATTAACTTCTTTGCTACTATGATGGAACCAGCTTACTGGTTTTGGGATTCGGTTTTCTGGTGTCAGAATAAATGTTTTGCTTCTGTCTTCTACATGCCTGTTATATTTTGTGATTGAGCATTATGCCCACATTACACTGGCTGTCGGCTCTGTGAATATTGCATTAGTATTGCAGATTTCTCCCTCCTCAAACTTCTCATAGCACTTTATCTTCTCAGGACTAGTGATAATTTCTCTCATATTATTCATTATGTGTACAACTGCTAAACTCTTTCCTGTTAGAATCTTAGCTCCTTGAGGGCAAGCATTGGGTTTCATTTTGCAAGCTCATTCTTGGTGCCTTGTAAGGAGTGGGTATTTAAGATGTATCTGAATAGAATTGTATACTAGAAAAGCTTTTTATCCACTTTTTTATTATTAATGCTCTCTTCTAACACTTCTATAGAGACAAACTCTTCAGATAACAAGACTAAGAGCTCAATATTTCCCTCAAACTGAAATTCTGTTATCTTTTTATCTATCCTTATTTTCCATTATACAGAAATATTCGCAAGTAGCACAAGTAGGAGTACTTTAAAGAATGCTAGAGAAGTAAGTAAGCCCAAAGAGAACTCTTCTAACTCCCTCAATCTCCAGATGAGGAAGCTGAGATTCAACAAAATTTACTGATTCATCATTGCTCATAAAGTTAGCTGGGACAGGGACTAGAACCCAGATCTTCCCTCAGGTGCTGCCATTTAAACAGAGTTTTTTGACTTATTCTCCTTATCTAGCTCTCGTTCATCCAAACTGAATCTTTTTGTTTTAAAATCACGTTGTTTATGGCCAGGATTTGTTTCTCTTTCTCCCTGGTAAAAGAAGAGATCCACTTTTCCCTCCAGAAAAACAATGTGGCTAATAATAAAGAAGAGGAGGGCAAATTTACAAAAATCCTAAACATCTGGCAGAGACTGTGGAGGCTGAGTATATGTTCAAAGCCCACTTCTGCAGAAGTGAGGCCTTATTCACATTGCAGGGCTCTACCCCTCGTTAGCATCATAGAAATCTGTCAACCCTACCTCTGTGGTGAGGGTAACCTGTCAGTATGAGTAGCCTGGGCACCCTTGAGTAGAATACTGTATACTTAAAAGTAGCACTAATACAAGACTAATATTGGTCTTTTCCTCCTTATATAGGCCACTACAATTTTGTGCTACAGAGCCTCAAAATCCCATGCTGGAAGATCTTAGGGAGATTTCAACCCCAATTATTCCCTTTAAAGTAACAGGAAAAAAAGCAAAAAAAAAAAAAAAGCCTTTGTTTTTCTCCTACCAGCTTGACAGTAATGAAATTCATGCCATGGCCATTAGTTCTCTGCTTGTTAAAAAGGGTTAGTTTGCTAAAAGGCTGTTACAAACCAATGCCCTGGGAATATAGATGCAGGAATTCTCTTGACTAGGTCTTCAATTGTTGGTTGACATGACTATGCCTTCCCGTTACTAGTCAGATTAGAGGTCTCATTCAAAATAATTTATTTCACTTTACAGTTGACCATAAAATGACACAAATGTGTTCTCAAAACTAGCTATAGATCAAAGGTGATAAAAGGATTTAAGGCAGGAGGAGAGTTGGGTTGGTATTTTCTCGAAGCTGCCAAAGTACTTTTCCCACATCACAGGCTTGACCATGTTACTTCCATGCTCAAAAAGCAGCAAGGGTTATTATACTCATCTTGTGATGGGAACAATGGAGAAAACTGAAGCCTAAAGAGATAAGGTGACTTCCATAGGTCATGCAACTAATGTCAGAAATCAATTTAAAATCCAGATATCTCTGGGTCCCCCACCCAGAAGTCTTTCTACAACTCCATACTCCATAGACTCATTTGAATGCTAACAGCACCATAGATGTTGAGTCTTTGCTAGCTGAAGATTTATGTGGAGTTTAAAAGGTTCAAGAGACATAATTTCTGGGTAATTTAGCCACTTTATTAATAATGCCAGCATTGTAATAAAAGGACAGCCATTTCTCCATCTCTCTCTTAAACCAAAATCATGGTAGCAGGCTCACAGTTTATATGTCCTTCTGGAGTAGGTGTTTCCAAGGATGGCAATCAACTATAACAAGTTAACAGTTAATGAGAATAAATATTACAATGAGGGGCTGGACCTGAACTTTGAATGTCATTTACTTAAGTTACTCCCAGCCTTGGACAAGGTATTCAAAGAATTTATCCTCACTCAAACCGGAACAGAACCCAATAGCTGACCCATCTGGGTAGAGTCTGGATATAGGAAAAGGTTAGTTCAACCTTCAGAGACTAAGGATTTGAAATGAGATTAAAAGACAAAGGGGGAAATTTTAATCTCCCCAAATCTTTATTTATTAATAATCATTTCTCTCACTTAAGATGTGTAAAATCCCTATACCTTTTATTATGTAAATCCAGTGGAAACATTCAAAAGATAATTTCTAAATACAAAAGCAACTGATTGCATGTGAAGTTAAATGCAAGGATTATGCTGACTATACAGTTTATTGAAATGGACTTGATAAAAGTCTGGCAGCAAATTCAATTGGTTACCACAATTTATGGTACCTTCCTTCATTTTCCTTCTTCCCCTTATATCCCCAAAAGATAACAAACAAAAAAGCTTCTCCCTTAAGTTATAAATTAGAGTTGTGCCCACTTTCAAATCTAGGGGAGCCTCAGTCCCTCACAGAACCTGTTTTCCCAGCTGCTATAAATCTGTAAGCCTTTCTCTAGCACTTGGACCCCAAGATGAGAAAGACACTTTCTATCTGCCTCTTAGCCCTACTCCTCTACCCCCCAAAGAAAAAACTTCCTCCTCTGAAATTCTGACATTCTTCTATTAACCATCAATCTCCACAATCAATCAATACATCAACAAGCATTTCTTAAGCTCCTAGTATGTACCAGGCACAAAGCAGGAAATACAAAAAATAAATACCAAAAAGCTCCTGCTTTCAAGAAGCTTATATTCTACCAAGGCAAACACCATGTATGTAGAACATGTCCAGAAAGATTGAAAATTTGCATTCTCTTTGACCCTGCTAGGATTATACCTCAAAGAAATCAAATAAAGAAGAGATCCTATATGTACAAAGATATTTTTAGCAACTGTATTTTTATGGCAGCCAAAAAGTGGAAACTGGGTCGTGCCCTGCATTGCCCAGACTAGCGAACAATACAGAGTTCACCATGGCTAAAGGTGACCCCAAGAAACCGAAGGGCAAGATGTCTGCTTATGCCTTCTTTGTGCAAACTTGCCGTGAAGAGCATAATAAAAAGAATCCAGAGGTTCCTGTTAACTTTTCAGAGTTTTTCTAAAAAGTGTTCAGAGAGGTGGAAGACTGTGTCGGGGAAAGATAATTCAAGTTTGATGAGATGGCCAAAGCTGATAAGGTACGATATGATAGAGAAATGAAAGACTATGGATCAGCAAAGGGTGGCAAAAAGAAGAAGGATCCTAATGCACCTAAACGGCCACTGTCTGGCTGCAGAAAGTGAAAACTGAAGGGAATGTCCTCCTATTAGGGAACAGTTAAACAAATGATGGTATATGAAAGTAATGGAATATTATTCTGCCATAATAAATAATAAAATAGATTCTTCCTTCCTTTTTTCATTCCTTCCTTGATTACTTCCTTCTTGTTTTCCTTCTTCTTTGATCTGGGATGGTCTGCCCCTTCTTTGCCATCCTATTCCACCTCTCCACCTCCCACCCTCAACTTAGTATAGACACGCCAGGGGCTTTAACCCTACTATAATTCAGCATTCAATAACTGAAGTGACACCAGTCTCAGATTCCCCAGGAGCACTACCCATTTGAGATGAAACAGACAATTTCAAAGGAAAGTGAGGAGATCTCTACTAACTGAAATAGAGGAAAATTAGCAGAACTAGAAGAATTCATACAATGATAACATTATGGAGAAAAATAACTTTGAAAGACTTTACATGTCTGATCAGTGCAATAATAAATCACAAGTTCAAATAAATGAAGATGAAACATTCCACTCACCTTTTACCACAGAGTGGATGAACTTAAAATGAAGAATGAGATCATACACTTTCATACATGGCTGATGTAGTCATTTGTTTTGCAGATCTCTCTCTCTCTCTCTCTCTCTCTCTCTCTCTCTCTCTCTCTCTCTCTCTCTCTCTCTCCCCCCCCCTCAATATTTGCTCAATGGTCAGGAGATTATTAGGAGGAACAGATTAATTTTTGAATGCTTGCTAATCAAAATATAAAAAATAAACTTTAAAAAATTTATTAAAACTATGTTTAAAAGAAAAATAAACGTGGACACAGTAAATACAAGATATTTACAAAGTAATAGTGATGAAGGGGGAGGCACAAATAGCTGGGGGAATGAGGAAAGGCATAATACAGGAAACAGCACTTAAACTAAGCTTTGGAGGAGGCTAGGGATTTTAACAGGCAGAGGTGTAGAGTGAGTGAATTCCAATTATGGGGAGAGCCTGTGTAAAGAAAGGTACAGATACACATATAGGAGAGGGCAAGTCCTGTATAAGGAACAGCAAGTAGCATATTTCAGTTTGAATGTAGATCACACAACAGGGACAAATGTGTAATCAGGGTAGAAAGACAGGTTGAAGTGAGAGTGTGAAGCAAATTATACTAAGGTTAAATAGTAAACAGAGAAGTGCATATCTTATCCTAGAGGCAATAGAAAGGAACTGAAGATTTTTGGAGGGAAGCATTCAGACTTCTGCATAGAAATATCATTTTAGTGACCATGTGGAAGAGGACATAGAGAAGAGATACGCTTAAGGCACAGAGACCTTTCTGAAAACTATAGCAAGAGGAGGTGATGAGGTCTTGAACCAGAGGGATGGCCCTCTGAGTGGAAGAAGAGGAGGGATTTGAGTAATTCGATAAAGATAAAACCCACAAAACCTGGTGACCAATAGCATAAACTAAATGAGAGAAGATGAAGAATCCAGGAATGACTCCCCAGCTGAGAACCTGAGTGACTGGAAGGACTGTGGTATCCTTGTCTCAAAGGAAAAGATGTAAGTTTTGGGGAAAAGACAAAAGAATTCCATTTGCAAGATGCCGAGTTTGAGATGACTTGGAAATGACCAGTTTGAAATGTTTGATAAATTATTACAAAGTGGCATATTAAAAAATCTTCAACTAGCTCACATGCATCATGTTAATGAAATCTTGGCCTTCATTAAATGCAACCAAAAATTTTATAATTTATACTGAAATGGATTTTGCTTTCTTCAAACTCACAACTGTGAATCTAGCTGTTGTTGGTGTTAGAAATGATAAGCATACTAATACACCTTAATGTTGGTAGAGCTCTGAATTAGCCCAACCATCCTAGAAAGCAATTTGGAATTACATTAAGAAAGTGACTAAAATATCTGGGGGCTTTGACTTAGAATTTCCACTGCTGAGCATATACACCAAGAGAGTCAATCACAAGAAGACCTCACATATACCAAAATATATTTATAGTATCATATTTTTGTAGTAGCAAAGAACTAAAAAGGGAATAGCTGCCATCAACTAGAGGACAATTCAAATCCATGAACGTAATAGACTATTATAATGAAGAAAGAAACAAATAATATGAGGAATATAGAGAAGCAAGACTTATGTAGGATTTGATTTGGGGAAAAAACTCTAAAATACAGTAATAGGTGACAACCTACCAAAACGTAAACTCTGTGAAAGGTGGAAGCCCAAACATGGTGACCTGTTTACAAATCACAACTCGAACACTGAGTCAAAACTTAAGATGCTATGACCTGTGAAAGCCAAAGAAAGAACATTGTGACCGGGACATGATCAACGTTTGGGCATAACATTGGCTTAACTCCCAAGCTCATTACTAAACAGAAAACCAAAAAATATCCACTAATCAGTGAATGAAGGACAAACAACATCCTCTGTGAGTAGTAGTAGGAGCTGCCCCAATGGGGACCCAACTGGAAATGGCCAGATGGGCAACACAGTTTTTTATTTTCTTCCTTCCCTCTCTCTTTCTTTTCATATACATATTTATACATATATAATATATAATTTATTATAATAATAATTATATAACATGTAATTTGTTATTATATAATATATAACAATAATTTTATGTAATTATATAAAATAAATTATATTATACATAATTATATAATATTTATTATGTTATTATAGTATATATAATGTAGATACACATACATATATATGCATACACATACAAGACTAAAAATTGTATAGTTAGATCCTTTGGTGACAATGTGTTTCATCATTATGTGGTTTTATGCTCCTAGTATCCATGTGCCCTTCATACCATCTTTACCTGTGTGTATCACATTAGCTTCTTCTCTGAGAATAATGCAAGTTTCCTTGATTATTCTCTCAATTGTAAGACACAGATTATACCCTCAGAAATATAATAAATAAAAGTGACTGGCATTTAAATACTTTTTTGAACATTTGAAAAAATACATAAATAACCTTCTTTGATCATCACAATAACCTTCTGAGTTTGGTATTACATATATTATTTACCCCATTTTACAGGTGAGAAAACTGACACACAAAATAGTTAAACATCGACCATAATTACACAGCTGCTACCATGGGGAGAATTTGAATCCAGGTCATCCAGATTCTGTGTCTAGTATTCTATCCCCTACATCACACTGCCTTTCATAATCTCAGCTATGGTTCTAACAGCTAAGTATAAGTCATCTTTTGTATCCTGCTTCCAAATCTCTCTAAACTAATACATAAAGACCCAAGGAAGCAGGAAACTGAAAGGATATATTGCTCTCCCAAGAACACAAAATGCAAAACTGAAAAGATAAGACCTGTTTTCTCTGGACTAGTTCCCAGACTGCTGGCCTGGAAGAAAACAGGCAGATCCATTGCTCAGCACTAAATGCCACAGGAGCAGAGTTCCTTGGCAGAATTTATCCAGATTTTGCTTCCTAGTTCTATCAAACCCTCTAACAGGGCTGAATCAGCATTGAAAGGAGTTTGTGGTGGAAGTGTTATAATCTAGCGTCAGAGTCATACAACCCCTTCTACTCTGGAGATGCAGCTTCCTTTGTCTCACTCCTGGGGACCTAGGGTGTGGGCAACCACTCCAAAGACCAGCAAATAATCCCAACCAAATGAAACCCTTCTGCAGGTGAGAGGTAAAAGATAACCAAAAGGTATGATAGCAAATCATATTCCTTCATCCCTCCAACTTCAAAAAGTTCCTTTTGAAGGGAAACTACCAATTCCCTATTTTCTAACAGGGGATACCTCCACTTCTCAGTTAATTTCACAGAGCAAAGATGAATGAAATATGCTGCACCAAATGAAAAGCAGGCTACCAGCTGGACAAATTCTTTCCAGGTTTCCTCTGATGACTCATTACTCAACTGGCCTCAGGGCAACAGTACTACAGAAGTCTATCAGTACACTTGTAAAAATTATTTCAAATACACACAATAAAAATGACATCACTAATTCCTATCAAGGAGAGAGGGATATTTTATCACAGCCCACTGGAGGTGGCTTCAGGTTTCTTCCTACCTCCCCTTATCTCTCATTGACTTCACTATCACTAAGGTGTCTGAGTATCTGTTTTACTGGATCAGAACTCAAGGTCCCCATGATCTGGGCATAGCTCACTAGGACTTTTACCTTACATTTGCTTTATTTTCTTCCAGTTTTATCACAAGATTTTTATTAATAGGCCATTGGGAAAAAACAATCACGGTAGGCATATATAGCTCATTCCGCTAATAAAAAGCCCCACCTTACAAAAAAAGTGTTTATTTTTTTTTTACTTCATTCCATCTCTTGAAAAACATCATTTGAAGAGCAAGAGGAAGTTGTTGGCAGCTTTGAAGTGCTTGCCAACAGTGTTCAGAGGTGGGGAACCTCTGGCCTCGATTTCTTCTGTGAAGTTTGGACGACGTCAAAGGGCCACACTTGAGGACCTAGACTGCCACATGTGGCCTTGAGGTCACAGGTTCCCCACCCCCATAGATATAATGGATCAAATCCTTCATGCAGATAATTGCGGCTAGGTATATGTACTAGATTGAGGGTTAGGAAGACATGATTTCAAATTCAGGCTCAGACTGTATGACCCTGGGAGAACAAATTTAATTGCTGCTTGCTTGAGTTTCCTCACCTTAAAAGAAGAAAATAATAGCACCCACCATGCAGGGTTGTTGGGAGGATCAAGTGACATAATATTCATAAAATTATTTAGAAATCTTAAAACACTAAATAAAGATAGTTATTGACTTGTTGTTGTTGTTTATATTTACCACCAGATTTTTCTTTTTTCTTTTTTTTTTTCTTTTTGGAGGGCAATTGGGGTTAAGCAACTTGCCCAAAGTCACACGGCTAGTAAGTGTGTCAAGCGTCTGAGGATGAATTTGAATTCTGGTACTCCTGACTCCAGGGCTGGTGCTCTACTGACTGTACCACATAGTCCCCAGATTTTTAATAGGGGCATTAAGTCAGGACACTTTATTCTTGATCTTGCCACAACCTTACTTGTAAATCAAGTCATTCACAGACTTCAGGTTTGGGTAACCCTGCAAGTGGATGATTTCACAATCCTCAATATATTAGTCTACTTGTATTTAACAAATAACCACTAAAGATTTGGTGAAGACTATTTGTTATGCACTTTTGGGCTGACAGCATTGATACATCTAAATTTGATCACAAAAGCTACTTTGGGTTCAGCAGATACGATGTAGCTGCTAGCTTTTCATCCCATGCTAGCCAACTGCACATGTGTCTGTATCATTTATGGTGTCCAATCTTTCATTGACAACCTTCCTTCGCATCTTTTGAAGCATGTTTGTGGCCACCTTTCACAGCAGACAGTCTATCTTCAGTTTCACAAAGGTATTTAGCCTTTTCAGAAGGGATTCTGGAAGAGATGACAGCTGCTGCTTCTTTTCTTCCACTCCCACCAGGATTCCAGTCAATAAGAGGCTTCCATTTACTTTATGTAGGGAAGCTTGTCAGCTGCCTACTACCAACATAATTGTTACTTTTAATAAGTTAATGCAACAAACATGTAACAAGTGCTCACCATATTCAAGACACAGCTAAATAGCTAAGGGTACAGAGATTAAAACAGAGATTAAAACATAAAAAGAGGTCCCTGCCCCAAAATTACTTATATGCTACTGAAGAGATACAATATGTACATAAAGTATATTACAAGGTAAACTGAGATGGCAGAGATCACTGAAAACTGAAGGGGTCAAGGAAAGCTTGACAGAAGAGAGAGATGACACCAGAGTCAAGTCTTTAAAGTATAAAAGGATTCAGAGAGGAAAAGTTGAGGAAGAACACATTCTCAGTATGGGGGAACAGAGAGTGTAAATACACTGAGACTGTAGATGGAGGGTCAGATCTGTGGACAGTCAGTAGTCCACTTATGCTTAGAGTCTGGGAAAGATGGAAGTATGAAAACAAAGTAGTAAAGTAGCTAGCTGCCAGATGTTGCAGGAAAGGTATACAGGATCCAGATTATGGAGGGTCCTACATGCAAAAGTGACTAATGTGTCGTATAGCACCTGGGTCCTTTTCAGTCACTGGGCTCCTAGAAAACTATTCCAGGCTCTAAGTACTTGGTGAATCACAGCCTTCCCTAAACTACAGCTCATGCTTTTCCAATTGATGCATTTTGCTTTTATTAGTCAGACAAGGGTCAACATTTAGTTCTAACAAAGGCATTTAATGAAATATCATAGTAATGAAAATAACAGTACATTCCTCTCCATGAAATTTTATCTCACTCTCCTACAACATCCATTCTTAATGGGGAAAGTAGACATTCATAGGGATTACATATGGGTAACACACACACATACACACACACCACAGGGAATATATATGCCCAAGGTACATGCTTGGAAGAAAAAAATCCTGTCTTAAATGCTGAAGAGCAACCAATTCTGGTGATAACATCACGTTGCTTGTCTCCTAGGCCTCTCCACAACAGGAATTCTATCTCTGTTGCTCCCCAAAGGTATCGCACCTACCACGGTCTCCTGCTGGGTACCATGACTGGCTAGACGTCACACCTGCTCTTCTAGCTGTTCTTTAAGTATCTAACTATTTACAGTAAGTCTCTCCCACGCCAGGGAGCGCAACAGCTCTTTCTATTTCTGTAACTTTCACAATCTAACAAGAGAGGAGTAAGGGGTAATGACGTGGTTCTGAAGCCCCTCCCTGCAGAGAAGGGGTACCACTCTTTTACTTTCCCACTGTGCGTAAGCTATATCTTATCTGAGGTTCTTTCCTCAAAGTCTCCTGCTGTGCTGACCAATAACCACTGTCAAAACTCTCTACAGAGTAATGGTCAGAAACCAGATTTAATCCTTAGGCCCGATACCACCCTACCAAGTGAGACTTGAGACATCTATCTCCAGGGCTTTATTTCACCAAACAGAAAAAGAATTGAAACTGTACTAAAGAAATCAGTTTTAATTTTTCTTATTGTGCTCCTCTATTTTATGTAAATGATTAGGCTGGGATGGTTTAAAAAAAAGGGAAGGGGAGTATTGTACTGAAAATTTGCATAATAGCTTTGTCCTACTTCTTCTAGGAGGGAAAAAACCTAGAGACCATGGAAAGCCACTGAGCATTTTTGTTTTAAAACAAGGAATTGATATGGTCAGAACTTGTACCTTAGGAAGATAATTGTGGTAGTGACGGGTGAACGAAAAGAGAACAGAATGGAAGCAAGGAGAGCAATAAGGAAGTTATTACAAGAATAAAAGCAAGGTAAAGAGGATCTGAACCAAGATGGTAGCTACATGAGTAGAGAAAAGATGAGAAATGCAAGAAATACTGTGAAGGAAGAATCTACAAGATTTAGCAACTGCTTATATTGGAGATGGAGGTGGAGCCAAAATGGCAGCATAGAAGCAGAAAAACTTAGCAGCTCCCACCTCAAAGACCCATAAAATATGACTCTAAACAAATTTTAGGGCTCCAAAACTCACAAAATTACAGAAAAACACATCTCCCACTGAAGGCAGCGCAGCAGGTGGGACAGGAAGGGCTCATTGCAGCAAGCTGGGAGCCAAAACCAGCCCAGCATGAAATCCACGGCTTGGCCTTGGGGCAGCCATGCCAAGCCTCAGCTGGAACCTTCGGGAGAGTGGGTCAGCAGCAGCCTTGGTGATTTCCAGAATAATCAAGCCATAAGATATAAGGACTAAGTGAAAGGTTAGTGGAATTTGGCTAAATTTGGGGGAGAGGGTCCGGGAGAACTGCCTCCAGAGCAAGGAAACAGCAGAAGTAGAGACCCTGCAGCCCTTTTCACATAGATGCTTCAGAAGCTACCACCCTGCAGATTCCAGGGGGGCCAAGTGGTCATTCAGAGGCTAAACGCTCTTGCTTTAAGCTGCCTGGATCGAGATTGTGGTCTTGGGTGCTGGACTGGGGGGCGTTTTCAGTGAGCCAAAGCCAGTGGGGGCGGTAGCAGCTGACCCCAGCGATTTGGGATAGAGCTTTCCCCTCTGGAAGCAAAATTCCACAGAGCTAAAAAGTCAAGTAATTGACTGGCAACATGAGCAGGCAAAGGAAACAAAGTAAGAACAGCAATGAGACTTTAGATTCCTTTTTTGAGGACAAAAAGGATCAAAGCATGGAACGGGAGGAAGACTACACAGTCAGAACTCCCACATGAACAGCTTCCCAGAAAAAC
>CM053594.1:131886687-131927697 GCA_028646575.1 Pseudocheirus occidentalis | reverse complement strand
CCCCACGCCCTACTCCAGAAGGCAGCAGTATGTCATCTGAGTTGCTTGGCATAAATTGCTCAGCCTGAAGCACCCAGAAAAGCTGCAGAGGGTGGAGGGAATAGGAACCTGTGGGTGCTTTGAAGCTTCCCTGGGGACTTGGCAAGTGTTTGATTTTTAAAAGCATGTCTCGCCTGCAAAATGCAAGTCCCCATGGAGCTCTTACATTACAGACAAGCAGAAGAGTAGGACCTGAAGAGAGACGTGTTTGAAGGCTAGAGGCTTGCCTCTACTAGGCTCTGGCACCTCCCTCCCTCCCCCACTGGCTCTGGCTTTCCCTCACTAGAGGACTGGATTTGAGTTGTCTTTCCCAAGGCAGTAACTGTCAGAGGAACCATCTGGTTTGGTTTCTTGTGACTGACTCCAAGGAACAACCATCTCCTCTGGGAAGCAGCCCTGGCAGCCAGAACCAGCTACAGCTGCAGCCAGACTACCCTAGCTCCAGAATCTGAGCCAGGGAGCAAGATCACAGCCTTGAAGACCTTGCTTTGGAGGCTTCCTTCTAAAATGGACATTCCTGAAAATTTCAGAACACCTTAACTCTCTTGGTTGGAGAACTATGTTGATGGAGAAAATATTTCCATGTTTGCATTGCAGCAGCAGGCTTACCTCCTCCTAAGTTTTGAACAACACTCCAGACAAACCAGATGATCCTTTTCCCGCCCACTCCTTGAACTCATTGTCCCCTCCCCTGGGTACACTTGTGTTGACATCTTTTCCTCTCTGTCATTCCTGTTAGATTGTAGCTTCCTTGAGGGTACCAAAGTTGCTGTCCCCCCTGCGTGTTCTATGAGTTTAGTTCATTGATATTGAGTCTGTGGTGGGGTTCAGAAAATACTTACTGCTGATTTGACTAATTTCTTACTTCAGAGTTCCCTGCCCTGAAGGCTCTTAGATTCCAATGGGGGAGATAACAGGTTTATATATTGCACAGAACAGATGGAAGGCAATCTGAGATATTAGGAACTGGAGAAAGTGGGAAAGACCTCCTGAAAAGATGGTATATTTATTAAGTACTTACTGGGTGCCTGGCACCATGGTTAGTGCTGGGGTTGCAAAGAAAGATGAAAACCTTCTCAAGGCACTCATCTTTTAATGGGTGAGATAATATATAAGTAAGTGTGCACATCTAAGATTATTTCAGATGAAAGGAATTAATAAGAGTGGGAGAAGAGACTGGGAAAGATCTACAGAAGGTATGATCGATCCTCCAGAAGGTGAGAGGCAGAAATGAGTAGGGTGGAATATTCTAAAAAGGGGGGACAGCCATTACAAAGACACAGAATTGGGACAGATGGAGTGTTGTATAAGGAGCCCCAAGAAAGCTGGTGCTTCTGGATAGTAGAGTATGCAGAGAGGAATAAAGTAGACCAGAAAGACAGGAAGAATCCAAGTTGTGAAAGGCTTTAAATGCCAAACAGAAGCATTTACATTTGATCCTGGAAGTTATAGGGGGCCACTGGAGTTTATTGAGTTAAGGAAGTGACATGGTCAGATCTATGCTTTAGGAAAATCATTTTGGCAGCTAAGTGGAGGATAGATTAAGGTAGGGAATTACAAGTCAAGGAGGACAATTAGAAGACTACTGTAGAAGTCCAAGCAAAGCATGATGAGGACCCAAACTAGGATTTTGGCTCAGAAAGCCAAGGCAAAGGGCTATATAGAAAAGAGGTTGTAGAGAAGGAAACCACAGTACTTAACACTGATTGTCTATATAAGGTGAGTAAAATTATGAAATTGAGGATGACAGTAAGGATGCAAGCCTGGCTAACTGGGAAGATGGTAGTATCCTTGACTATATATGGAAATTGGGGAGAAGAGTGGATTTTGGAGGTAAGGATGATGAGTTCTCTTATTCTGATCACTCTTCTCTCAGGTATTGATAGGATGACCCTTGTTTTGGAGACTCCTGTGGCATGAAAGGCCCACCTCTTGTCTTGATTTGGCATGAAAGAGCATTTCCTTGACTTGAACTCCTCTCCCTCCTAGTCTCTAATCCAATGAGAAGGCTGGCGCCAACTCCTCACTTGCAATGATAGACTCTGCAGCAAAGCTGAGGTTAGAATTCAGATCTTCTGACCCCAAGTCTGGTGTTTTTTTCTGTGACATCATGAGTTGTGTGTATTCACGCATGTGACAAAGTGGAACTCAGGAGCTTCCTGACCATCTTCTGTATGAGATTGTTTGCCTTATATCCAGGAGGGGAAAATGAACGGAGGTTTGGAAACATCTTTTTTGTTTTTCCTCTGAAAACTAAACCCATCCTATGTTACCATCTCTTGTTTTATATTTGCCAGCCAAGCAAGCCCCTCTGTCGTGAATTGGTGATGCTGGAAGTGATTGTTTGTCATAAATGGTCTATTTTAGGAGACATAGTAGACATCTCTGTCCCAACCCAAGATTAAGAAGTCACTACTTCTAACCCAGATGGAGAGATCAGTCAGTGTGGCTGTGGTAGGAGCTCAGTTTTTGACACAGTACCTGAGTTGAAGGTTTTTTGGTTCAGACTGAAGTTTTTAAATTTTAAGTTCAGGCTTTGCTCAGCTGTCTAGGTGAATTGAGTGACTACACAGTGGAAGACTTTCAGCCCTTGTCACGTCTCTGATCCATCCAGAATCAAATGAAGTCATCTTTGTAAAGCATTTCCCACAGCACTTGGCACATAGTAAATGCCTAATAAATGCTTATATAAATCCCCCCTCCCTTCCTTCTGATGGCCTTCACTTGTCTTAAAATCCTTTAGAAATCCTCTTCAAACCCCATTATCTGATATGTTTTAAATTTGACAGTGACATTATTTTTAGTAAGAATTTTGTGCTCATTAGTTTTTCCTATGTAGTTGGTCATAAAGGAGAAAGGGAGGTGGCAAAGGATTCTACTAAATATTGATACCTTCTTTAATCTTTTATTTAAAAGTAGATGAAAATATATAGCACGTCTTCTTTCTCTTCTTTATTACTTTTTAGGACTTCTGGGAAATGAAAGAGTAATATCTGAAGACCATTGCCTTATCTACTATTGCAGCGGTTCTCAACCTGTGGGTCGAAAGACCCTTTCACAGGGTTTTGCCTAAGACCATCGGTAAATACGTATTTCCAGTGGTCTTAGGAACCAAGACACCGCTCCTCTATCCATCTCCAGGCAGGTCTGCCCACATGCAGATATGCCTACATACAAGTATTAAAGGGTGGCAGCATTAGGAAGGTTGAGAACCACTGTATTATTGATACCTGTTTCCCCTGGAATTTAGAGAAACAGGATAGTACTAAGTTATTGTTTGAACAGTTGAAGAAATATCAAATTATAGAATGGAGATGTGTAGATGAGAGCTAGACCTCAGAGGTCTAACCCCAAGCTGGGACCTCAGAGACAAAATAATAAGAAGAATGGAAACAGTTTCAGTGTCTCCCATTAAAGCCCTCCTTGCTGCCTTGTCACAGCATGGAAGTGATCCTGGCCTCTCAAAGACCATTGATGCCAGTGGAGTACACACTCAGACAGGCCCTACTGAGCCAGACCTTCCTCCAGGTGTGGTCCAGAGGTGGACAGATTTTGCCCATCACCAATTGGTTGGTCACCAAGTGTTGAATTTGGGCCCAGGGATCTTTTAAAGTATGAAATCAGTTTACATTAATTAGAGTTCTGTAGTCACAAAGTACAGTACAACCACCTTCCTGTTTGATTGCCATTGTCTCATCCATTCTGTGAGGTGGGTGGTTGTCAAGATCCACTGCTGGCATTAAAGATGCTACGTGAGAAGATCAGGCCAAATGATGCTGAAAACAGTTGACTCTTTTCCTTGTCATATTTAAGGGAACTCCATGTGGCTTAGCAACCCACTAGAGCACAAAGCAAGAGATCAGGACAAGAGAAGGGTTCTGGGGCCCTTCAATACCCCCCTCTCACTGAGGGGCCTGGGGCAGATACCTCCAAAGCAGGGGAAGGGAGTGCCACAGGGATGTCACCAAAGATCCTCAGGTACAAAGGTCTTCTAGCCATGACAAAAAGGGAAATATGATACGGTCTTTCCAAATGTTCCTCCCAGGATTTGGCCTATGATTACACCAAGCTCTCACTATGACTCCATTGTCTAGTACTTCAGGGCAGTTCTGGGGTCAGGGCTGCTTAGGTTTTTTCATAGGGAGTATTAGGATCCTCTTTAATTGAATCTGGTGGTTTTCCCAACCCTGAGGTCACAGACAGGAAGGATAATATTTACCCATAATTAATATCAATGAATAAATTATTTCGCTAATAAAATATTTCACATCTAATAGACATTTCCGTAGTTTTAAAGTTTCCAAGGCACCTACATTACCTTTGATCTTCACAACAACCCTGTGGGGGTATTATCATCCCCATTTTATAGTTGAGGAAATAGAAATTTTCCTAATTTCAAAGGAATTAGGTGACTTTCTCAGGGTCACAAGGTTATTAAACTTCTGTGGTAGGAGTCAAAGCTTGGCCAGCATCATGCCATGCTGCCTTCTCAAAAATGTCTCTCATGTGGTAGAAATAATGGATAAAAGAGAAGAATTCAAAGCAGGATGGAGAATGATGATTCAAATGTTCCTTTATGGTCACAAAGCATTTTTACATACATTCTCTCATTTTATTATTCCAACAACTCTATGAGAGTCAGCTTTGGTACTGGAGAATGGACAAGATAGAAAGATCGGGGACAAGATGGAAAGGACAGGTACCAGATGGAAAGTCATAGATAGGGTAAAAATGACACATTGGACTACAGAAGACTGACTGGGCTGGAATCCCACAGAGTTTTTCCCTGCTATGGATTGAACTAGGACAGCTCTTTAATTTCTAGAAGAACCTAAGGCTTAGAGAGAGTTATGCAATCCAGCCACCCAAGGCTCTGTCTCCAGTAAGTGGAAGAACCATAACTTGAACCCAGTAAATATAGAGCTCTTGACTGCTAAAGGGCAGAGTCATTTGCTTTATTTTAAGTTCTTGTTGTTTTGTCATGTCCAACTCTGCAAAGATTTTGGAGTGGTTTACCTTTTCCTTCTTCATAAATTTAAGTACTTACTGGGATGACTTTTCATGATGGGAACCAATAAAGAGCTTTTTGTAGAAGTAGAGGCTGGTATGTATTCATGGAGTTGTTTTTCTTATTTACTCTTTTGGTTCCCCTGTTTGCTTCTTAATCAGTCCTCATCGAGTACTCAAATTTAGAGTTATTCTTCTTATATCATTAGCATCTGAACTCTCCTTATCAGCTGCCCTTCCCCTACTAGCACTCTGTCTGTTAGACATAGAATCATTGGATGGTAGAGTTGGAAGTAACACCAGAAATCATATAACCATTTCTTTTGGACAAAAAGAAAAAAAAAAGTGTTTGTGTGTGTGTGTGTGTGTGTGTGTGTATGCATGAATGTATATACATATACACATATATACATATGCATGCACACACATTATATGTGTATGTGTGTATATGTATATATATGAGTATATATATATATATATATAAATTCATATCTATGTATAAAATGCTTTTTTTTACTTCTCAGTAGCTTGGGAAATGCTACTACTTTTCATGGTAAGGAAAGAAAAAGATATGAGGTATGGTAGTCTAGCACTAGTCTGCATTAGTAACTAACCAACATAGAGTATTTATTGTAAGCCTTCCCTGTTCCTCCCCACTGGCAGTGGCCTTCCTCCTTGGACTTCACATAGCACTTAGTTTCTATCTTTCTAATAACTTATTAATTATCTGTGTTTGTCTTCTTCAATGACTAGGCTGTGTGTCCTATAAGGTCAGGGACTATGTCTTATGTAAACCCTGTGTATAACCCAATACCCAGAAGGTGAATAGGTTATGCTTTTCTTTGAATTGTCAGATTGATATTTTTTACTTTCACATTACTCTCTCATTTCCCACTGTATCTCTCCTCCTAGAGCCATCCCTTCCAACAAAAAGGAGAAAAGAAGGGGGAAATAAACCAGTTCCACAAATAATACATCAACCAAGGCCAGCATTCCATAGTGTTCCACGTCCATTGTTCCTTTTCTTTGGGGTGAAAAATTTCTTTGGAACCAAGTTTAATCATGATGATTTCATAATATTCAGCTACAGTTTTTGCTGTTGCTACTTACAGCATCAGTTTATACAAGTCTCCCAATGCTTCTTCATATTTTTCATTTTTACATTTTTACAACATGTTCCGCGCTGGTCAGTATTGAGATTGGGCCTGTGAGTGGCTGCTGCTCTTACTGCCTGGACAAGATAGGAAGACCCAATTTAACCTCTTTAAAAAAAAAAAAGACAACTACAAGGAATCCATGTTTATAAGGAATCTTAGGCTTACCCAGGGTTATGGGGTCACCTCTTCAGGGTGTGTACCATTTGTGCCAATGAAACTCCATGAAGTACTCTTGTTAAGAGCAGGTTGATACAGTGAGCTAGGGGACAGTAGAATCTCCAGGACTAAGAGTTCTAGTCTCAGCTTTGTTGTTTTGTGATGACTTATGCTTGGTCCTGGACATATGGCTGTGGGTCTCCTTTGACTTCCTTATTTTAGTCACTTGTGGTGGAATAGGAAAGAGATCCCTCAGAGAGATATGGCCAAACTCTTGACTTACATGCAATTACAGAGGTTTAAACCTAAGTTCAAGACTTTTACATTCTAGCTTAGTGTATAACCTTATTCAAGTCACTTCAAGTTTTTGAGCCTCAATTTACCCGTCTGTAAAATAAAAGGATTGAACAAAATTTCCACAGATCCTTTTCAATATTTACATTCTATACTTCTGAGTGATTAATTTAACTTTTCTATAATTATCGAGAATCCATGAGACTCAAAAAGAATTTTTAAAGCACACTAAATAGCAGGCGCCTAAGAGATCGTCTAATCTGACCCTCTCATTTTACAGATGAAGAAACTGAGTCCCAGAGACAGTAAATATTTTACAGAAATTAATTACAACTAATTATCAACTGTTCTCCTGATTCCCAGTCCTAGAAAGGATGATTTATTCCCTTGGCTAAGCCTCCATCCCTAAATTAAAGCCAAGGATTCGAATAATTGCCCACATGACTTAATCTTCAGTCCTCCCTAAAATATCCTCAAAATATACTAATGGTAATTCTAATTAAGCTTTTTTTAAACCCGATAGTTAGGATAATTTCATTAATCCTTTGCTTGGGTTGAGAGATGTGGCCAAAGCACATCTGATTCTTCTGTGTTGTTGACGTGAGTTTTGTGAGATGAAGCAGGGCGTTCAGTTCCTTACCACTGTGTTCAACTCTCCTCTTTTCCAGGACACAGAGAATCAGCCATTGCTATCGAATTACTTATCGCCACATGGAGAAGACTCTCACCCAGCAAGAGGTGAAGCGTATCCATCAATCTATCCAAGATGGGGCTGTGCAGCTGCTGGGTGTGGAGGGCAGATTTTGACATGCCTGCTTTGCTGAGGTGGGAGACCTTCTTCCCACTCACAGACTCACCTAAGGAGAAAGGATCACACTCCCATCCACGAATCAGGGGCGTTGGCTATATTTTGATAAATGGGTCGGTTTTAGAAATTGTGGAAAATAAATATAACTCTGGAGAAATTGTTGACATAACGTGTCTTTTATTTTGGTAGGGGGATGAGAAGCAGCAATAATATGAGATTTCCTTCCCGTTATGAGTAGAAATACTCTACCTGGTGGCACTCGTTGTTGTTCATTGATCCCCAGGTTCCCTTAAAGTGTAAACACTTGGTATTATTTCTTGTTTGGCAGACTCTTCCTCCCACATAATACATGAAACCGAAGAGGCACATTGGATTCTCCTGGTACCAGAAACCTTTTCCTCCTCCTAAACTGGACTCTCTCCCTTTTATTTCTTTCCATTTTGTGAAGAACAAGCTTCAGAGAAAGCAATAATGAAATACCAGGGTTTCCTCAACAGTAAAGGTGGCCTTGTATCTCCAAGATGAGACTTTTCCTTAAAATAAAACAATGACTAGAGATAGACTCACAGCCCCACAGCCTACCGTTTTGTGGTTTGTTGCCCCACCAGATAGGGAAAAGATGAAGGAACAGCTGTCTCCCCCAGTGTTTTGTTTCCTAATAGGAAACTGCTGCTTCTAGAGGTGACCTTTGAAAAAAGAATGCAAGACTTTGAAGTCTTCCTTCCTTTTCCATACCAGTCACTTTGTAGCTAGCCTGCTTCATTCATGACCAGGGATAATAGGCAGTTCCATCCCTGGCATCATGCTGGAGGCCAGTGGAGATTCACAAGTGCTGGGATAAATATTTTATGAGGAACTGCCATTAATGGTTAACTCTTGGAGGGTCAGCACAAGGGGGCAGGCACTGCTTTTGGAAAGGATGGGCTTTAATGCAGTTTTGCTGTTGGAGACTAATTGAAAGGTTTTCCAAAGAGCAGTACGGCCTTCTGAAGGAAGAAGAAAAACTTAATATGGTCTTGCTCCAGGCTTAGGCAGAAGACACTGGGAGGGGGCCTCTTTCTAATGGGGACAGGGTCTGAGTGGAAGAAGAACATAGTAAAATTCTGCCCTAGAGAAGCTGTCTCTGCACAGTGTTTTAATCCCACCTCAGGTCAATGGTGTCTGATGACCATGATGATGAGTTTCATTTTCACAGAGAGGGTCTGGTAAGGTGAGCAGAGCAGGAAAGCTCAAGCAACTATCGCACCATACTCTTCGATGACTTTCTCTATCTCACTCCAGGTTACTTCAAATTATGACTATGGTTCTGTTCTATTTAAAGAACATATCCTGATGGATCCCTGAGAGCAGAGATTGCTTCTTTTTTTTTTGTCATCCCAGTACTTGGAATGGTATTTGGCACATCATAGGTACTTATAATAAATGCTTGATGGATTGCTTGGAGCCTTGCTCCCTTCCTCTCATATACTGCCATCCTTTTCCTGATCTTATGCTTTATAAAGTTTCACCTGACTCTGAGTAATTGTCAGAACACGGCAAAAATCATAGAAATTTGGACCTGAAATGGACCTGTTCATCTAGTCCAACCTTTTCATTTGACAGAAAAGGAAACTGAGTCTCAAAGAAATTAAGTGACTTGCCCAAGGTAATATAACTGATTGATGGCAGAGCCAATCCTAAAGCTCGGGTTTTCTGACTCCAAGACCAGTAAGTACTCTTTTCACCACCAATCTGCCCTCATAAATGCCTCTTACAAAGCATACCTATCCAAAAGCCTTGGCATTCACTGAAATCCTGTAGTTTAAGGCTTGGGTGAGCAGCAAAGGAAGGGAAGGATTAAGAGACCTCTTTAAGGCTGGGGACTCCATTTGTGATTTCATTGAAATAGGTGACAGCTGATGAGGAAATGCCCTCCTCCAGTATAAGAGGGCACCTCCTCAAAAACTTATCATCATGGAGAGGGCCACAAGCAATGAGAGGTTGTGCAATCTGCCCACTATCACATAAGATGGAATTTCAACCCTGTTCTTCCTGGCTTGAGACCAGTGTTTAGCATGACATTTGGAGCCTAGTTGCCCCTTCATAATGTTTATTGATTGATTTCTCTCCGCTACACCCATGGTCCACAGGACCCTAGACACTTTAACAATCCTATATCTCAATAGCCATTTTGGAAAACAGCCTGTGGGCCCTTATACATTTTAGCCTCTTCAATGTACATTCTGGGGACTGGGGAAATTCTACATGACATGCAGGTATTTCCAATGAGTTCTATATTCTTGGTGCTGGGTTCTGCCCTCTGAGGTTAGCTAGAATAATTTTCTACACTTTTCCATGGAACACCTCTTCATATTACTTCTAAGTTTTCTATTCTCCATGATAAATAGCCCCAAGACCTTCAATTTGTCCTCATATCACATGAGTTTGATGCCCACTGTCTTGCTTGCCCTTCTCCAGAGGCTCTGTTATTTTTTCTTGTTTTTCAGTCATTTCCAGGGCAAAACCCTGGACAGAGAAAAAACATGTAAGGAAATAAGGCGAGGATGAGTCTTTACTAGTACTCAAGTTTTTGAGCCTTGTATCCCCTGCTTACCACCACTTCTGTGGCTACCTGCTGAATGTTCTGAGAGAACTCCCTGGGGGCACCTAACCCTGCTTAAAGCCATTCTCCAGATACATATGACTCAGATTGATCGAGAAGGACAGCTATCCTATTCCTCCAACACCAGTCACTTGCCCCCCTGAATTTTGCCAAGTTATTTTTAACATTGTAAGCCTCTAATTCCTCATCTGAAAGATGGGGATAATACTAAAATGTAAAACGCCTACCTCAAAGACTGCTACAAGGAAATAGATGTGTAAGTTATATAAGAGTGTTATGGTCACATTCGTTATAATCATCCCTATTACTTTGGGCTTGTGCCATTGTATCGAGGAGGGCAAGAAGACCAAGCCAGGAACCCCCCTGAGCAGGCTCAGCAGACAATCATAAAAACAGCAGTGAGCAGGGAGCACGGGGCTTATAACCTCAGATGTATAGTGAAGAGTCATCATTGCCTTTAATTTCTTACATGTTTTTTCTTCCTTTGTTGAGAGAGAACATAAAACTACTTGGAGATGCCTGGGATGATGACAATGGATGATGGCGTTAGGTAGAGTTTCCCATCTCTCGTCTTCCTTCTGTTTTCTTTGGCAACCAGAACAGCTTTTGAACTAGGAATGACAGAACAAAAATGGCTTAATTTAAAACAAAAGAGAAGAATAAGGATAGAGAGCACATAGCTGCCTTTGGCAGATGAGATGTGAGCCTCTAACAGTGAGGACTGAGTGACTGTAACCAACAAGAGAAATAGCACAGAACTGGAGAAAGAAAGATAAATGTTTTCCTGATTTTCAAAAATAGAAATAAAGTGGAGAGGGCCTATAGTCTGCAGAGGATAGGCCAGTGAACTTGACTTTGATGTCTTAAATATTCTAGAATATGTCATTACTGGAATGATAAGCAAATTTGTAGAAATGATCATCTTAAGACAATTCCAAAAGACTCATGGTGGCGAATACTATCCACCTTCAGAGAAAGAACTATGGAGTCTGAAGGTAGATCAGAGCAGACTATTTTTACTTTTTTGGGTTTTATTCTTTATTTCTCGTGGTTTTTCCCTTTTGTCCTGATTCTACTTTCAGAACATGACTAATGTGAGGATATGTTTAATATGATTGTACCTGTATTCCCTATATCAGATGGCATGCTGTCTTGGGGAGGGTAGAGAGGAGAGAAACATTTAGGACTCAAAATCTTAAAGAAGTAAATGTTGAAAACTAATAATAATTAATTCATTTTTAAAAAAGAAATGATGATCACAAAAGACCAGCTGGCTCCATTGACAACAAACCATTCTACACTAACCCCATTTCCTTTTTTTTTTTAATGGGGTGAGTAGGTTGGTGGATCAAGAGAATGATGAATGTATTGTTTGCCTAGATTGTAGCAAAGCATTTGATGAACATCTCATGTACTATTCTTGTGACAAGCTGGAGAGGGTTGGGTTGGAGAACAGGACCTTTAGATGGGTAAAGAAACGGTGAATGGCTGTGCATTGTTTTGGAAAAGGGTTTCTGCTTTACCCTGTCCTCTTGAACATTTTTATCAGTGGCTTGGATAAAGGTGTGAATGGCACACTTGCCGGATTTCAAAATAGCACAAAGCTAAGATAATATTACATGACAACATCAGGACTTAAAAGATTTCCACGGGCTAAGCAATGGACCAAGCTGAATAAGACGAAATGTAATAATATAGCACAAAGTCATGACTCAAATTCCAGGTCCTGCCAGTAAATCCTTTCACTTGGGTTCAGAATATCAACTTCATAAGCATATGACAGATAGAGCAATGCCTAGATACTTCAGTTAGAAAAAACAGTGGGACTTTTCATACACTGTAATAGCAATATGGAGCTGGTAGGTGGTACAATGGATAGACTGCCAGGCCTGGAGTCAGGAACACTCATCTTTCTGAGTTCAAATCTGGCCTCAGACACTTATTAGCTGTGTGAGCCTGAGTAAGTCACTTACCCCTGTTTGTCTGAGTTTCCTAATCTATAAAATGAGCTAGAAAAGGAGATGGCAAACTACTTCAGGGTCTTTGCCAAGAAAACCCCAAATGGGGTCACAGAGAGTCAGACACTACTGGAAATGACTGAAAAGCAAGAAAAAATAACAACAGAGCCTCCAGAGAGAAGGGCAAGCAACACAGTGGTCATCGAACTCATGCAATATGAGGATAAATTGAAAGTGTTGGGGCTATTTATCATGGAGAAGAGAAAACTTAGAAGGTGATGTAATGTGAGGAGGTGTTCCATGGAAAAGTGTAGAAAATTGTTCTAGCTAACCTCAGAGGGGAGAACCCAGGACCAATTCTTAGAAGCTAGAGAGAGGCAGGTTTAGACTTAGATTAAGGAAATGTAAGGATGAACTTTTACATCCATAGAGTTGTCCCAAAGGCAAACGGCCTGAGCTGGGGCATGACAGGTTCTTCTTTGCTGGAGTGTTAAAGTAAATGCTGGATGACTGTGTATCAAGTTTGTTTTAAGGGATTCTTGTTTGTAACTAGGTTAGATGACCACATATCAAGTTTGTTTTAGGGGATTCTTGTTTGTAACTAGGTTAGACCAGATGGCCTCCACTGTCTTTCCTAGTTCTGTGATTCCACTCATTCAAAAGGGGTAGTGTGGGAGCAAGTGGCAGGCTGTATTTTTGTTCCTTGGATCATTAGGAAACTATTGAAGGTGTTTCATCTATGCCACAGTACCAATATTGACCTGATGCTTAAGAAGTGAAAAGACAACCTTCCTAAAATTCATCCAACTGTGAAGTATGAATACTGTTGTCATTCCTTGCCTCTTCTCACCCTAGTTATGAAAGTTCATAATAACATCTCCAGAGAACCTGAAACTTTGCAAAGTGCTTTACATGCTTGATTTCACTGGAGCTGCTACAACCCTATGAGTACTTGCCATATTTGCTTTGAAGATGAGAAAGCATATGGTTAGAAAAGAGAAGTGATGTCACACTGTCCAGCTAGTGAGGACCAGAGGTAAGATCTGAACCCGGTTCTTTCTAATTCCAAGAATAGCACTGCACTATTTTCTCCATGTAAAGGTGAAGTGTGAATGAAAGCACAGTCATTTGGGGAAGTCTCCATGCATTCAGATTTAGCTGCATGGTAGCATCTTTCTAGGCACTCAAAGAAGCACACCAATAGCACTGGTATTCTCCTGTTGTTTTCTAATGTTCCCACATACCCATCACCATCACCATCAAGAATGCTATCTGTTGTATATGGAGATTATAGAATTGATGCACCACCAGACAGGCACACACTTCTGATTTATAATCCTCACAGTAAGGGTAATTTATATTGATTCTTGCCTAGTCCCCCTTGAGGACTATTTTATAAGCTGATTGGCCAAAGCTGGGCATTCAATCTATGGCATTCAATAGAAAAGCATTTTTAAAGTACCTACTATGTGGCAGGCATTGTGCTAGGCACAGAGAATGCAAAGAAAGGGGGCGGCTAGGTGGCGCAGTGAGTAGAGCACCGGCCCTGGAGTCAGGAGTACCTGAGTTCAAATCTGGCCTCAGACACTTAACACAAAAACTAGCCGTGTGACCTTGGGCAAGTCACTTAACCCCAACTGCCCTCCAAAAAGAAAAAAAGAAAAGAGAATGCAAAGAAAGGCAAAAAAAATACTCCCTGCTCTGAAAGCAGTGATAATGTAATGAAGGAGATAACATACAAATAACTATGGACTAACAAGACAGACATTGTATAAATTGGAGCTACTTTTAGAGTGAAAGCACTAAGATTAAGGAGGACTGGGAAAAGCTTTTTTTTATTCATCTTTTTACAATTTAAATTTATTTATTTATTTTTAGTTTTCAACATTCACTTCTGTAAGAGTTTGAATTCAAAATTTTCTCTCCCTTCCTCTCTCCTAGTCTCCCAAAGGCAGTGTACAATCTGATATAAGCTCACATATACATTCATATTAAAAATATTTTTACATAATAATGTTGTAAAGAAGAATTAGAAATCACAAGAAGGAATAAAGAAAAAAAGAGGAGAGAGCAAGTGGTATATCCCGATCTGCATTCAGATTCCATATTTCTTTTTCTGGATGTGGATAGCATTTTCTATCGTAAGTCTTCTGCAGTTGTCTTAGGTGCTTGCATTCCTAAGAAGAGCTAAGTCTATCAGAGATGGTCATTGCACAACATTGCTGTTACTAATAACAATGTTCTCCTGGTTCTGTTCACTTCAATCCACATCAGTTCATATATGTCTTTCCAGGTTTTTCTGAACTCCACCTGCTCATCCTTTCTTAAAGCACAATAGTATTCCATTTGATTCCTATACCACAACTTGTTCAGCCATTCCCCAATTGATGGACATCCCCTTAATTTCCAATTCTTGGCCACCACAAAAAGAGCTCCTATAAATATTTTTGTACTATGGATCCTTTTCCCATTTTTATGACCTCTTTGGGATATAGACCTAGAAGTGTTATTGCTGGTCAAAGGGTGTGCACAATTTTTTAAAAAAATTTGTTTTATTAAATTTACCTACTTTTAGTTTACAACATTCAGTTCCACAATCCCTTGAGTTCCAAATTTTCTCCTCTTCCCTCTCCCTTTCTCTCCCCCCATCCCATGGTGGCATGCAATCCAATATAAGCTCAACAAATACCTTCACATTAAGCATTACTCAGGTTGTAAAGAAGAATTACAGTGGAGTATACAACAAGAAAGAAGGAACAAAACTAAACTAAAAAAATCAGAGAGCAAGTAGTTTGCTTCAATCTGCATTTAAATTCCATAATTCTTTTCTCTGGATGTGGCTATCCTTTCCATCATGAGTCTTTTTTTGAGTTGTCTTGTAACCTTGCATTGCTGAGGGGAGCCCAGTCCATCAAAGTTATTAGTCATAGATACGATATGTCTGCAATTGTGTACAAAGTTCTCCTGGTTCTGCTCTCCTCACTCAGCATCACTTTATATAAGACTCTCCAGGTTATTATGAGATCTGTCTTCTCCTGATTTCTTATAGTACAATAGTATTTCATTACATTCATATACCACAACTTGTTTAGCCATTCCCCGATTGCTGGGCATCCCCTTGATTTCCAATTCTTTGCCACCACAGGAAGAGCTGCTATAAATATTTTTGTGGTATACATAATTTTTATAGCCCTTTGAGCATAATTCGAAATCTCCAGAATGGTTGGATCAGTTCACAACTCCACCAACAATGCATTAGTGTTTCAATTGGGAAAAGCTTCTGTAAAAGGAGGGTCTTTAGCCAAGTTTTAAAGGAAGCCAGGAAAGCTGGGAGATAAGAATGAGGAGAAAGAGCATTTGGAGCATATGGCACAATCAGTGAAAATTCCCAGAGTCAGGAGATGGTATGTCTTAATCAAGGAACAGCAAAGAAGACTGTCACTGAATTGCAGAGCATGTGGAGGGGAGCGAGATATACATACACACATATATACATATATACACACATATGTATATAAATATACATATATGTATATACATATACATATAGGACCTGCTTTCATAAGAAGACTGGAAAGGAGTGGCATAGGTTATGAAGAGCTTTAATTGCCAAGCAAGGGATTTTATATTTGATCCTGAAAGCAACAGGGAGCCAGTGGAGTTTATTGAGTGGAGGTGATAGGGTTAATATGGTCATACTTGGATTTTAGGAAGACCAGGTTGACTGCTCTAAGGAGGATGGACTAGAGTGGGGGAAGACATGAGGTAGGGAGACCAACCAGCAGGCTATTGCAGTAGCCCAGGTGTGAGCTGATAAAGGACTGACCCAATGTTCTGGTAGTGTCAAAGGACAGAAGGGGACGTATATGAATAATATTAAGAAGGTAGAAGTGATCGATCAATTGGATATTGGAGGTGGAAGAGAGGAATCAGACATGATACTTAGGTTGCTAGCCTGAGTGACTTCTGCAAGAAGGATAGTGCTCTTGACAGTAATAAAGAGTTAGGAAGATAGCAGGATTTAGGAGGAAAGATAATGAGTTCTGTTTTGGATGTGTTGAATATAAGATGTCTATGAGCCAGCTAAAGATGTCTAATAGGCACTTAGAGATGCTAGACTGAAGGTCAGGAGAGGGGTTAGGACTGTACAAGTAGATCTGAGAGTCATATGCTTTGAAATGGTAATTGAAACCACGGGAGCTGATGAGATCAGCAAATGAAGCAGTATATAGAGAAAAGAGAATATGGTATAGGACAGAAATTTGGGGGACTCCTACCATTAGTGGGCATAGCCTGGATGCAAAGAGAACAGGAGAGGAGTGGTCAGACAGGTAGGAGGAGAATCAGGGGAGGACAGTGTCACAAAAAGAACATCATAGAGGAGGAAGATCAGCAGTGTCAAAGGCTGAAGAGAGGTCAAGGAGAATGAGGAGTGAGAAAAGGCCATTCATTGAATGTGGCAATTAGGAGATCAGCACAGCATTTTAACAAGCAATGGAAAGCAATGAATGAACACTCTAAAGAAGGCTGTATGGAGCTGCCCCACAGCACCAGCCATAGGTTTTATGTCAAAACAATTAGACACTGCTCTGTAATCCCAGGCTCTCAAAGAAGTCAATAGATTTATATAGGCAACCACAGCTCCATCAGGAAAGCAAATGGGATGACCGGACATGGTCGGAGTTAGAAAGGTCATCTGTTGTGTGATAGAGATAGCTTGAAAGTCAAACAACCTTGGTATCCCACGAAGGCAGCCCACACTCCCAAGAGGCTGTTCCTTTTCATACTCTTCCTTTGTAATGTGGGGTGAGACAGTATTTATTCTGTACTTATATTTCAGAAGCTATTACTCAAGATTCCCTTGGCCCTGAATTTTTGAGGAGCTTCTCTATGTAGTAATTATGGCCTTATAGCCACTTTAACAATTATAATGCTTTGTCCTTCACATACAAGAAAGACAGTTGGGGGGGGGAGAAGTACCCACTGGATATGAGGTCAAAGGACCTAGAGTTTAAATCTGTATTACTTTTTGCCTATATGACCTTGAATAAAGTCATTTAACCTCTCTGGGCCCCAGTGTCCTCACCTTTAAAAATGAGGACAGTGAACTAGATGGTGTTCAAGGAAGTAGGAACCACTGTCCCAATCTATTTTGAAAATGAAGACCCCTTTTCTAGCACTGAAATATTAACTCCCCTCCCACCTTGATAGTAATTATATTATTGGTATTGGCATTTCACCCTGGGGCTGAGCTGTCCTGATTGGTGGGTGAGTGAAAACTCACTTAACCTACTCTATGTAGTCAATCCCAGAACATACTTCATGCCTTCCACCAGGACACCAAGACCTACCCAGCCTTCCACCTCCTGCTCTGGGAATAGTGATCATATCAATATTACTATTACATTGGAAAGGATATAACTGCCCTGTGGCTCGGCTCCCCACCCCTAGCCTCCTACTCTATATATGTGCTGTCTGCCCTTATAAGAATGTAAAGGGTAAGGACTATCTCACTTTTGTATTTGTATTCCAATCACCTAGCACAGTTCTGGGCATATGATGACGGACTTCATAAATGCTTGTTCATTAATTTATATCCATTATTTGAGAAAATAGATAAGGACAAAAATCTAGTTAATTAAGTGACACTTTTGGATGAACTTGTATTTTATTAATGACATCTATGTACATTTGAAAGGGAGCACATATATTTGTGAGACATTACTGAGTCTATAGAAGAGATATTATATTTGCTTATATCATATACCATGTCATGATGCATATTGTATTGGGTCTAAAGATCAAGCTGACAGTGCTGTGTGTGTGTGTGTGTGTGTGCGTGTGTGTGCATGTGCATTTCTTGCCTTGTGATAATTCTGTATCCCCCTCCTGGACTCCTCATCTGCAAATTGTAAATTACGTCTGTGACCCAACTTTGAGCATCCTCAGTTTCATGGAACTTGCTCCATCCCCTACCATGTGGGTGGGGAAGCCTCTTTTGATTGACTGCCTGCATCTTTAAAACTGGTGAAACCTGACCTCTCTTTCACCCCCTCTCCAAGAAATGGGCCTGGAAGTGTTTGTTTCCATTCTATGTTGTTTCTTCTCAAGTTCAGGTGCCTGAGGAATTTGAACCACAGAGACCTTGGAGTCAGGATTGTGGGCAGAATGGTGCAATAGCCAGCCTACCTGGCATAGCAACCCTGAGAAGCCAGGAGACCTGGAACCCCAGCTCCAGGAGGGTTTAGGACTTGAAAGAGGGACTGTGTTCTACAGAAACAGAGTTAAACTATGCAGCTAATCCCCTTCCCCTTCCCAGAGGCTGAGGTGTTGCAGAGGAAAACAGAGATTATGCCTCCCATGTGCTGGGGAGAGTGTATACATTTGTGATTATCTTTTGGAAGTAAATATTCCTCTTTGTAAAATCTCCACTGTTATCTCTCTCTCTGTGTCTCTCTCTCTGTCTCTGTCTTTCCCTCTCCCTCCCTTCCTCCCTGCACTCCTTCCTTCCTCCCTCTCTATTTGGGGGTTGGAGAGAAGATATGACTAGAGAATAGATATTTGTTTGGAAAGCAAAAGACAAGTCTAGAACAAGCAAAGGTTTTCCAGGCTAAAATGCCTCTCCCACCCCCCCAATGCATTGAGAAGATGAAAAGATAATACTTTAAGGTTAATAAAGTGGTTAATAAATGCTTTTTTACTCATTCATGCTTTGCAAAGGTCCTTCCTCACACCTACCGGAAAGCCTGTACATTTAAGTGGATTTTCCCAGCATTGTTGCTGTTGAGTCATTTCCAGTTGCGTCTAACTCTTCACAACCCCATTTGGGGTTTCTTGGCAAAGATACTGGAGTGGTTTAACATTTCTTTTTCTTTTATGGGGTGTTTACAGTACCTTATTGTAAAATTTGGGTCATAGGCTATATGTAGGTCAATGTTAAACAAAAATACTTTTTCTGTGTTATCTGCTGGCCTCCTCATGTCACCAGCAGCTTCTGCAAAATTCCCCCAAAATTCTCATTTAATTTCTTGTGCCAACCCTTGAGATACATTGAAACCACATTGAGGAAAGTCACAGTAAGAAGGAATAACCATATAAGTAGTAGTATCCCTCTTTTATAGAAAAGCAAACAGGGTTAGAGGAGTCAAGACATGTTCAAAGTCATGCAGTGTGTTGTTGCTTCTTCCTCATGTTTTAAGTGGATACATCATTTTTATTCTCTCTTTGAGTATAATGGATGACTGGCCAATGAGCCCAGTCTTATCCGGAGTTCTCTGTTGATTCAATCCTTATGGAGACTTTGAAACATGTGGAGAACACCTCTTTACACACATACACACATATACATACACATGTATATATGTATGTAAGCATGCATATGTAATTGTAAAGTCCTTGAGGACAGCTTCTATCCAAGGACCACCTCATTAGAGTCCTTTCCCATTCCCCCTTGGAATTCTAGTGCCTTACCTTCTAAGGTTACTTTTCACCTGCCCTGCTTGTATTTGTAGGGACCAATTTATTTTGATGTTGCCTTACCCATTCGAATTGTAAAGTCCTTGAGAGAAGGGATTGTTTCTTTGAATTCCCAGGGCTTAGCACAGGTACCTAGTACATAGTAAATGTTTAATAAATGCTTTTTGGTTGACTGATTCACAACTCAGCCAATTTCCTCCTTTCTAGTATTCTTGCCCATTATCCCTTCCAGACATCCTCATGTACTACTTACTCCCATGTGACACTCCATATCCTCTCTCCTTGCTCTTGCACCAGCCATTCCCTGTGCCTGGAATGTTCTCTCCCCTCACCTCCACTTCTTGAAATCTCTGCCTTCAAACCTCACTTCAAGTCCTACCTTCTGTAGGACACTGTTTCTGATCCCCCACATTACTAATACCCTCCCTCCTAAAACCATTTTGCATTAATCTTGTATACCTTCTAGGTACAATCAGTCCTCAACATTCAACCTCAAGCATTGCTGTGATTTTATTAGTAATCTCATTTTCACTTTCATGTTGCAACCATGCACATCTAGGGCTATGTGCAGTAAAGAAAAATGAAAGGTGAGATGTGCAAAGTTTATATTTGCAAAAAGGAGGAAAGCATTCACAAAAGTGTTTGTGAATCTGCTCCAGAGTGCTGAAGTAACCTCTTAAGTGTGCAATGAGGGAATTGAAAACGTGGAAAAGCGATTGAGTTTGTGGGCACATGAAATCATGTCACCTCTGCCCTCTCTCCAGCACTTGCATAGCTGAACAAGCATCCCGCCTATCCCACTGCCTGTGCCACTGGGGCGCCCAGGTGTCTTGTCGGGCCGATGAGCTGGTGGCTCTGAGCCAGGGACTTACCCAGGTATGGAACAGTTCAACCACAGTAGCCGAAAGAGAGAAGAGAGACTGCTCTTTTCCCTTTTTAACCTTGGGGTTCTTCTGACATCATCACCCCTGCCCCTCCCTGTCCCATCTGTATTTTGTGGATTATGTCATGGTTGCCGTGTTAGGAAAAGTGCATATTTTCAGAATGAGTGTTTTCTTAAAAAGAAGTATATGGAGAAAAATGTTTTTCCAGCAATCTCTATTGAGAGATTTCAGTCTTTGGTGGTTATGGGAACCTAATCTATTTCCCATGGGTTCAATGTATCAATAACATTCCCTTTTTTAAAGCTTCTTGACATTTTCTAGGAATGTTACCACATAAAAGTTGAGGATTGACTGGAATACATATATGCACCTGCATGCACATATGTACATACATGTGTGTAATACACTTATGTATATACATCATGTGTAGGGGTAAATACACACCCCCACACGTTGGCGTGCATGCATATGCATATATGTATACATATATATCTGTGTTCGTGCACACATATAATGTATAAGCTTATATACATCTATATATGTGTGTACACATATACATGTATGTATGTATGTGTATATACCTGTATTAATGAACACTAGAATGCTGACCACTGAGGGCATGGAGAGGAATTATGTGCAAGAAACCTGGAAAAGGGAGGGAGAAAAAAATAAAGCAAAAAGTGCACAGCAGAGAACAAACAAGAAAGAAGCAAAGGATGGCTGGGAGCTTTGAAAACAGTGTGTAGTATTTATTACACAGGTTTTCTTAAATGGAAATTTATTGTTTTGTATTGAATACTCTTATTTTCTTCTGTGTACATGGAAATGTTCTCTTTTTCTTTTCTCATTTTGTATTTAAATTTAAAATGAATAAAAAATTTACACACACCAAAAAAAAAAAAACTGGAAAGGAGGTGATAGACTTAGTTGTAAATCAATCCATAAGTATTTATTAAGCACCTACTGTGTACTAAGTGCCTGTGCTAAGCCCTGGGAATTAAAAAAAAAGCCACAACAATCCCTGCCCTCAAAGACTTTACAATTTTAATGGGTAAGGTGACGATTAAATAAATAGGTCCCTACAAAGACAAGCAGAGCAGATGGAAGGTAACCTTAGAAGAAAAGTCACTGGGGCGGCTAATTGGCACAGTGAATAGTGCACTGGCCCTGGAGTAAAGAGGACTTGAGTTCAAATCCAGCCTCAGACACTTGACACACTTACTAACCGTGTGACCTTGGGCAAGTCACTTAACCCCAATTGCCCTCAAAAAAAAAAAAGAGGGAAAGACACTAGCATTCCGGGGGAATGGAAAAGGACTCTCATGAGTCCTTGGAAGGAATCTAAAAGGAATCTAGGTATTCTAAATGTTAGAAGTGAGGAGAGATGGCATGCCAGGCACAAAGACAGAATGCCAGTTTGGCTGAATTGCAAAATTTGTGACAAAGAGTAATGTGTAATAAGGTTGAAAAGGTAGGAAAGAGCTCATGTAGTCAGTTTGGCTTTAAATGCCAAACCAAGGGGCTTATATTTGATCCCAGAAGTAATAGGGAACTGCTAGAGTTTATTAATTAAGGAAGTGACATGGTCAGACAGACCTGTGCTTTAGGAAAATGACTTTTGCAGCTGTTTGGTGGATAAATAGGAATGGGGAGAGATTTGAGTCAGGGAGTCCAATGAGGAGTCTATTGCAAAAGTCTGGGCAAGAAGCAATAAAGGCCTGCACTAGGGTGGTCACTGTGGGAATGGAAAAAGGGGACAGATACATGAGATGTTGTAGAAGCAGAAACAATGAGATTTTGCAACTAATTAGATATGTAGTGTTAGTGAGAGCGAGGAAATGAGGACGACAGGAAGGGTGCCAACCTGGGTTATTGGTGGTGGCCTCAGCAGAAAGAGGGAAGTGCAGAGAGGTGAGGCGGCAGAGCTGGAGATATGTTATTTCTGATGTGCTGAGTTTGAGACATCTACAAGATATCTAGTGCAAAGTATCCAGGACCAGTTTGTGATACGTGACGGGAGCTCAGGACAAACACTAGGGCTGGATGTGTAGATCTAAGTGTCATCATCAGAGAAATGACTAAACCTACTAGGAGGTGATGAGGTCAATATGAGATGGAGTGCATTAAGAGAAGAGAAGAGGGATGAGGATGAAGCCTTGGTCACTCACAAGTGGGGGTTGTGACATGAATGATGAGGAGAAGAAACTGAAGAATGATCAGAAAAATGAAAAGAGAGTAGCATCATGCAAACGCAGAGAAAAGACAGTATCTGCAAAGAGAGGATGTTCAGCAGTGATTAATGCAGAAGAGAGGTAAAGAAGCATGAAGACTGAAGAAAGCCTTCAGATCTGGCAATTTAAGAGGTCAAAGGTAATTTTGGAGAGGACATAAAATAGGTCAGTATTTTATTTTTGAAAGGAACTTAGCAAAGCTAAAATTATCCCTTTCACTATTCTTAGATCCAGGCTCTTCCACAATCTTGAGTATGTTAAATGTGTTCTTCATATCCAGAGATAGTCTTTTTGAGATTTCTCTTTCCCACCTCACAAAAAGCACTTTGCTAAGGATTTATCTCCACTTTAATCTCCAAGTTACCCAGGATGTGGGATGAGATCAGACACTTCTGATGAAATCATAATCAGTAGGGGAACCTTAGATTAACTGACCATCAGGAGAGTATAATATTTAAAGCCCTTCAAAACACAGCCCCCAACCCTCATTCTAGCTTAATCTCCCTGTGTAAACTCTATATTCCCACCAAACTAGAATACTATGTGCCTCTGCTTCTTTACCTTTGCCTCAGGTGCCCTTCACCAAACATTTCCACCTGTACTTTAAGGCAAACCTCAAAATCTACTGTTTCCCTCTCTCTGTGTCTCTCTGTTTCTATCTCTCTCTCTCTCTATCTCTCTTTCTTTCTCTCCCTCCCTCCTTCCATCCCATTCCTTCTCCTTCTCTTCCATCTTTCCTTCTCTTATTTTTCTTCTCTCCCTCCCTTTGTCACCTAACACATCCTCCCTTGTACTATTATACTACCTTGCTGACTTGTTTTATATTCCCCTGTAAATTACAAACTATGTGTGGGCAAGAAATGAGTCTTACTCATCTTTGCCACCCCTACAATGCCTAGCACACAAGACACCATATGGGAATATTTATTGAATTGTACTGGGTTGGCCTGATAACCAGTATAAACTCTACATGGCTTAGAGGGAACCAGGGGAATTAAAATTTTGAAGGCAGGATTTTTTTCTTTATAATCCATGTTGAACCCATTTGATGACTGTCCTGTCGGAAGGGCATAAACCATCTTAGCAATGGATCAGTCAACCCTGAGAATCCATCATATTGGAACCCCAATGTCCCTGGGGTCTCAGTTAATGTGAGAGGGGAAAATGAGTTTCAATCTTCTAATGCTTCTTAAATATTAGAGCAAGTTGCCCAGAAGGCCCCTCCAAGGAAGCTGCAAAAACTAGCCTTCACATGGTATACTACTGTATTGGAAATGTCTAGGATCCCAATAGTGCAGTAAGCAGAAATAGCATGAACTCAGAAGATGAGAAAGAGGTCATGAAATGTTGTGGTTGAAGATCTTTGTATGTGGGCGATTATGTCAAGTTATTTCCTTAGGAAGCTCAGATGACTGTAAGTTTGGCAGTCCAAAGCTAACTGCCTATACTTAGATAGGGAGCAGAAGGGCTGGTTAAAGGTAGTGCTCCCAGCATCCTCCGGGGATGAATGACTTAGTGACCTAAAGAACCAGAGCACACACATGGAGTCTTCTGCTGAAAGTTTCCCTGGTAGAGGAGTGGGTGCTCAGGTTCTGTTCCAGTCACCTCCAGGGCTATGCTTTTCTTCTTCTCAGAGGTGGGGAGGATAACAAGGCCCTCACAAGGCCCTGGATAATGTTGTGTGTGTGATGAAAGTGAATTGTTTGCCTAAGCAGAAGGGGAAGGGGCTTAAGGAACACTACTCTGTGTTGCAGTTTATACAAAGGATGAAGTTGCTAGACAGAGGTATACAGTATGAAGAAACTTTGAGAAGAAAAAGTTCTTAGGTTATGGAGGGAAATAAAAACCAGTGTTGAAAGGTTGCCTAGAAAAATGTGCCATGAGCAGAAAGAAGGGCAGTGTAGTGCAGTGGATAGGTCTCTAAACTTGAGTTGGGAAGAACCGATTCCAGAGCCCACCTCAGATACTTATAAACTCTAATGTTACATATGAATGGCTGACCTGCAACTGGAATCACATACAAAAATTGTCTGTCCCCTCTCAACCTGAACTGTATCCTTATAGCCTTCCCTGAGCATTGGTCAGGAAAAAGATATCCAATCATTTCCAATAACACTTGCAACCTCTCTGGCCATGCACTGTTTCTGTTGCCTCCTGTGTAAGATACAAATGGTAAAGTTAGTGTTCACCAGTGGGGAAAAAAAACCAGGTAATATTAAAAAAAAACATGACCAAACATTCACTTGAATGTGGATATCCTTGCAGGATCTTTTGTTGTAACACAGGGGCTTGGAGTCAGGAAGACCTGAGTTCAAATTCAGCCTCAAATATTTCCTTGTTGTATTGTCCTGGGCAAGTCACTTAACTTAATTTACCTCAGTTTACTCATCTGTAAAGTGTGGGTAATAATAGCATCTACCCCTTAGGGTCATTGTGGATATCAAATGAAATAATATTGATAAAACACTTAGCACACTGCCTGGAACATAGTAGGCACTCTATAAATGCTTGCTTCCTTTTCTTCCTTAAGGGGTAGCATAGTATCATGAAGAAGATGGTGTTTAACCTCTTAAATGTATGCTAAATGTGACATGTTTGTCTCCATTGGTTATGAGGTCCGGGTAATGTCTCCCATCCCTGTATGAGGCAGTCAGTTCTACTGCACACTAGGCTGGTGGGGCCATCTCTAGTTGTCCTGATCTACATCTGGCCACCGGGACCCGGATTGCTCCAGAGGAGAAAGTGAGGCTGATGACCCTGTGAAGCCCTGCCTCACTTAAATCCAATTCACTTGCATGTCACGGCAACATCTCCCTGATGTCAGGGTCCTCTTCAAGAGCCAAGGACCAACAACAGCAACGCTGAGCTGCCAGAGGGAATTCTAGATCTAGAATCAGAAAAGACTGGAGGTGAAATCCTACCACTGACATTTAATAGCCGTATGACCTTGAGTAGGACACCCGACTTCAACCCATGAGCCTCAGCTTCCTCCTCTGTAACAAGAAGACTAAAAACATCTACTTCCCAGGGTCGTTCTGAGGCTTAGATAAGATAAGGTTTATATATCAAGTGGTCTGAAATGCTAAAGAGTTACATGCATCTCAGCTATTAGCATCCTTACTGCTCTCTTCAGTGGTCACAGATTGCTGTTCTCAACCTGTCTAGGCTAGGAGCATCTCTTTCTAATATTAGGATGATAAAGAAAAAAAGAAGAATCTTGGTCCTCGGAAGGTATGATTTTGCTTCTAGTGCAGTATATGTTTATCTCTCTCTCTTTCTTCCTCCCACTTGTCTTTTCCCTCAACTCAAGAACCTGTTGAGCTGATTAGCTCAGGAGAACTGATTGTTAAATTTTCAGTGTGATTATTTACACCTCAGAAATGACCAAATGCAAAACCGGAGCTTAAATTATTGTTTTCTTTTGTGTCTAGATTTAGGAAAGTTATGGAGAAAATGTTAATGACGCAGATTAGGCTTAAAAGCCTGTCATGGATGCATTTTTTTCTGGAGAGCTTGTTGTTAAACATTTACCACCACATACTGGCCTCAACTCTTGCTGTCCCCCTTCCTCTCATCCAGCACTCTTAGAGACCTATCTTTTACATCCACAACCTCTCATGTCCATTTTCCTGACTCCACTCTTACAACCACTACCCTGGGTAGAGCCTTTCATTGTGACTCACTAAAACTATTTCAATCACTTCTTTTTCCATCTTCACTTTCTCTTCCCCAAACCATTATTTATTATTTTTCTCTACTTTCTTTCCACCCACCTACCCCCATTCTTTCTTAGGCATGGATTTGTTCGTGTCACCTTTCCATTCAACACCTTTTAAGGGTCCCTCATTGCCTAATGAATAAAATTCTGACTCTTTTTCCTGCCTTTCAAGGCCTTCCACAACCTCTTGCTGTCCTCTCTTTGTTTAATAGATACCATTTCCTCCAAGGGTACTTCTAGTAGGGAGTGGGCAGACAGAGCACTGGGCCTGAAGTCAGGAAGGCTCATCTTCCTGAATTCAAATCTAGCCTTAGACATTTATTAATTGTGTGAGCCTGGACAAGTCATGAAATCCTGTTTACCTTGGTTCCTCATCTATAAAATAAGCAGGAGAAGGAAATGGCAAAGCACTCCAGTATCTTTGCCAAGAAAGCCCTAAATGGGGTCACAAGGAGTCAGACAGAACTGAAATGACTCAGCAATCAATTCTAGTAGGGAGCTGTCCAGCTGATTCCAGGGCAGCTGGATGGTGAAGCTGACTGGCTTTACTACTCAGGATATAAAAAATACATGTGCCTGCAAAAACACTTTGAGTTCTGTGCTGAATTCACACTCTCTCTATTCTCAGAACTGTGCTGTATTGCTTCCTCTTGTTCCTCAAACTCTGCTAATGTAATCTAGTACCCACTTTATTTCTCTGGGCCCTCAGTTTAGCGATCTAGTGACCTTGTGGCTCCATTTCTAATCCCTCTCTGAATAGGGGTCCTCCAGTCATGACTTTCCATAGATCCCCAAATAGAAAATTCTCAACTAGTGTCATGGGAAGTACCCAGCCCTAGCCCCCACCCTACCTTAAACTTAGCAAGTCTGAGAGGGTCATTAATTTTTTTTTCAACCATAACTCATTTTTTGCTTTGACTTACTCTGTGCCCCTGAAATATTTCCTGATTTACTCACTACCCTCCTACCGCCTTGGTATGGCTTTTCCCCTTTGGACTTTGTGTATACCTCTCTCAAACATATGTACTAATTTGTTTTTTTGATTATTTATATGTCATGTGCCTTTACTAAGTATAAGCCTCATAAGGCTTACATAAGCTTACATGAGCCTCATAAGACCCAAGACAACATAGGAGCATAGGAATTACAGCTGGATGAAGCCTCGCAGGTCAACTCTTCCAAGCCCTACAATTTATAGATGCTAAAAAAAACAGGCCCAGGGAAGTGATATAAACTTTGTATCTCCCTCCACACCTAGCACAGTGCTTAGTACATAGCAGATACTTGATAAATGTATGTTTAGTTCTTTTGGATGAAGCTAATATGGTTATTAATCATAGATGTTTTTCCTTGGATACTTGTCTTCAGATGCCTAGAAAGGGAATCCTATTTGTGTCTAGGTTTAATTTCACCTGAAAAGATGAGAATTAAGCTTCGGCTATTGCATAAGGGAACAGCCAGTGGCTGGGTAACCTGTTTACCCCCTGTGATTCTCCAAACACCGTCTGGCAAATTAACAGTCAGTGAGAAGGGCAGCAGTCCAATTCTCCCATCAGTATGAATTAATCACCTTCATTGTGGGCCAGGCACAGACAGCAAGACCCACTAATAACAACAGGAGAGCATGCACATTTAGCCTAACCTTCCCCATACAGATGGGCCCATTTAGCAGAAAACTGGAATTGGGGAAAAATAAACAATGCTCAGATCCCTGCCTTGTGCTCTGGTGTCCATTTCTGCTAATGTAGCTAAGATGTGCAGTTTCAGTTCTGGTCCCAGATACCGGTTGTGACTGCCTCGATTCTTAACTCTCTTCCACGTTTGGTTGTTAGGAGCACTTCCAAGTGTTGGCAACTTTTGAATTTTAGAGAGTGGTATATTAATGTTTGAGAAACATTCATTTGAGAGTATATTTAGCACTGGGAAAGGCTTTAGAGATCCGTTAGTCCAACCTCTTCATTTAATGGATGAGAAAAATGAAGCCCAGAGACATAGTGTCTTACCCAAAGTCTCAGAGACAGAAGAGCCTGGGTTTAAGTTTGGAAGGTCTTTGGATCCCCAAGTTCAGCCCCCACTGTTGAGTGCTCTTTACCACAATGGTCTCTCCTGTACCATGATGCTTACAGATGAGGAACCTGAGACCTACAGAGAGGAAGTGATTCACCCAGATTTGTATAAATGGTAAACAGAAGAGCCAAGATGTGACTCCAGATTGCACTGGATCCTGTGGATTTTCCACATCACTGGTGCTGCCTCTGGTCTGGCCCATACAGCTATCCAGGAGACCAAAAAAGGGGCTCATCATCCCCGCAGTCATGAACACCAACTACCAGTCAATTTCAATGAATGAATATTTAAGCCCAAGAGGGCTATGAATAATTATGCACCCAGACCACCAACCCTGCTTACAGCCTGGACCCCCATAGCAACTGCTGGAGAGAAGGGACCAACTATCTCCATCACCATCAACAAAAACAATCACCAAGGAACTGCCATCAGTATTCAAGCCAGCCTAAGTGAAGCAGCTTTTTCTTTATTTTGGAGGGGGAGGGGAAAAGCAGGGCAATTGGGGTCAAGTGACTTGCCCAAGATCACACAGCTAATTTTGTGTTAAGTATCTGAGACTGGATTTGAACTCAGGTCCTCCTGACTCCAGGAGTCAGGGCCAGTGCTCTATTCACTGTACCACCTAGCCACCCCGTATAGCAGCTTTGAAGGAAGGTGAGAGATCACACATAAGAGGTACACAAGATAACCGCCACCACTCCGCCTCAGGCCCTGGAAGTCACATGTCAGGGCTCAGACCCCAACTGCCCCAGTAACTTCAATGCCCTCTAGACCAGTAGTTCTGCTTCCAGAGTCATCATCAAGGGGGACAACCCTAACGGAGAACAGGTCTGGCATCCCTACTACCACTACCGGACATGCAAGCCCAAAAATCCTGGAAATATTAATCTCTTCCCTGTTCAGTCCCCCAACCCCACTGCCAGCTCTGTTCCCATTGCCTTTGTCTAGAGGAGCAGTGCTCCTGGGGATGCAACCTATCAGCTGTGTATGCAAATGTCTTGGGCAGGTGTTTGCAAGGATCAGCAAATAGCTAGATCATGGAGTAGGTGGAGGGGAGGGGAGTGTACAGAAGCTGGAAAAATAGGAAGGAATATGGTTATTAAGAGCTTCAAATGTCTAATGGAAGACTGTATTTTATTCTGTAGGTAATAGAGAACCACTGGATTTTTATTTCTTAGGGAGGTAACAAAGTCAGTACTCTTTTATTTTTGAAAATCACCCTGCTATCTGAGTGTAGGATGGATTGGAATGGGGAAAGACTGGATTAGGGAGACTATTGCAATAGTCTAGGAGGTGAAATGAGCCTGAATTGGGGTTAGAGGAGTGAGAAGAGACACTTATGAGAGATGTTGTAAAGGGTGAAACAATAAAATTTGGTATTTTAGTGAAGGAGACAGCATATACACTCCTATGTATAAAGCTTTGAGGCTTACAAAAGGCTTTCCCACCATAAACCCTGTGAGTTTATGATCCATATCAGAATTCCTTTGGGTTCTGTTACCTATTGGGGTTAGGAGTTCCATAGGCCTGTCCTCAGGATTTTAACAGGAGGAAAAATGAAATGAGCCCCTTCCAAAGAAGAAAACCACAAAAGAGAGGGGGTCCCACCTCAGCTTGGCACGAAGTCTCTCTTCTAGCACTTAGCCCAGCACCTGGCAGACAACAGCTCCTTAATAAATAATAAATATACCACAATTTACTCACTACTCTCCTGACCCCTTGGGATGGCCTTTTCCCCTTGGACTTCCTGGGAGTCAGCACCTGGTGGTGGTGGCTCTCATGGTGAAACAGTTGGATAGATTTAAAATGTTTCTTTTACTAATGTATTTGGAAATCTTTAAGACTAGTGACCTTTTGTGAAATAAGGAGTTGAGCTACCAGTTTGCACATAAATCAAAAAAAGACATTAGTATTAGTTCCACAAGACCCTGACTCCTCAAGTTGACGCCTTGACTTACTGTGTGTTGTTATTATTGGTACCCTTTATTCATCCTGTGGCCCCATACCTAGGATATGCTCCCTCTTCATCTCTTCCAGGCTTCCTTCAAGACTCAGCTCAAATCTAACCATCTGCAAGAGGTTCCTGGTTGGGGTGGCTAGGTGGTGCAGTGAACAGAGCACTGACCCTGGGGTCAGGAGGACCTGAGTTCAAATCCAACCTCAGAAACTTCACACTTACTAGTCATGTGACCTTGGGCAAGTCAGTTAACCCCAAATGCCCTGCCCTCCTGCCTCCAAAAAGCAAAAAAATAAAAAAAATTTAAAAAGAGGTCCCTGGCCCCCACTGCTAATATTTTCCTTCTGATACCATTTTCTATCTACTTTGTATAAATCATGTTTATACCCCTAGTTATTCACATATTGTTCTCCACCCCACCCCACCCCCCCACATTAGAAAATGAGCTCCCTGGGGCAGCTAGGTGGTGAAGTGAATAGAGGACTGGCTCTGGAGTCAGGAGGACCTGAGTTCAAATGTAGCCTCAGACACTTGCTATACTTGTGTGACCTTGGGCAAGTCACTTAACCCAATTGCCTTGCCTTCCCTCCTCCAAAAAAAAGAAAAGAAGGAAGGAAGGAAGGAAGAAAGAAAGAAAGAAAGAAAGAAAGAAAGAAAGAAAGAAAGAAAGAAAGAAAGAAAGAAAGAAAGAAAGGAAGGAAGGAAGGAAGAAAGAAAGAAAGAAAGAAAGAAAGAAAGAAAGAAAGAAAGAAAGAAAGAAAGAAAGAAAGAAAGAAAGAAAGAAAATGAGCTCCTTGAGAGAAAGAACCATGTTTTGTACTTTCTCTATATTCCCAGCACTTGGTACAGTGAGTGGCATGTAGTAAGTTTTTAACATATGTTTTTTGATTGAGTGATGGACTATTAAAATTCAGACTTCTGCAGATGTGAGTTCATCCATCTTTATGACATGTTTTTTTAATAATAAATATTATATATTATATTTTCCAATTGCTGGGCCACTGAGGCACAGAGAGCTTGAGGTATTGATTTAGAGTCAAAGAGCAAGGCAATGAGAAGAAGAGCTGGAGTAAGACTCATCAGATGCTCTGATGTCCTAGTGTCAGAACCTTCATACCCAGAGCTTTAGGAGCTGTGGTCATGAGTCAGAGTGAGGGTTCCATTGGCCTTTTAAAGATCAGAATAAATTAAACAATTATTACATATGTTTTATTATCAAGAACACAGGGTATCTATTTCTGCCAAGCTAGATGCCCTGATAGTCCCCTCCCCCCAAAAAAAGAAAGGAAAGGAAAAGAAAGAAAAATTCATTTTGGTAAGGACCAACAATACTGTGGATCATAAAAGGGGGAGAGGGGGAAGAGGGGAAAGAGAGAGAGACAGACAGACAGACAGACACTTCATGCCTGGGAAATGGGAGGGAAGGAGGGAGGGAGGAAAGGAAAGGATATCTCCTTTTTTTTCTAATTGGGAGGGAAATTATCAAACTAGATTGATGAGCTTTTTGATTGCTTAATGTTGGCAAGAGGCCCCTTTCAATGTTTTCTTGGGGGTTTTTTTGTGTTTTTTTTTTCTGGAAGAAGGCAGGGCAATTGGGATCAAGTGACTTGCCCAAGGTCACATGGCTTGTAAGTGTTAAGTGTCTGAGCCTGGATTTGAACTCGGGTCCTCCTGACTCCAGGGCCGGTGCTCTATTCACTGGGCCATCTAGCCACCCCCCACCCCCAGAAGCCCCTTTCAGATTCCTCTGCCTACCTCCTCCCCCTTCCAGATACAGCCTCACTGAAGGTTTCAGTGAGCTGGACCCCTACATGCTCCCCTTCTTCCTCTTCCTCTCTCCTCTCTTCCCTTCCTACCTAGAATGATTTGCTGCTGAACTCATTGTCAATGCCTTCCAATGGTAACCTCATTACAGAAGGAAGAAAAGCAGAGGAAATTGAGCTGCCATTTTGATAGGTTGGGATGAAGATTCTAATTTTCATGTACAGCAAGACAAAATTTAAAACAAACAAACAACGAAGAGTCTTGCTCAAACAAGCACCAGAAACTTCCTGCCTCCAACCCCACCCCCAGAACCATTTCTACAAACTATTCTTTACTGTCCTTATGGAAATAGGAGGAGAGAAAAAGAAAAGTACCAATTCACCAAAAGGCAGAAGTAGACAATCAGGAAACAGACAGCTTGGGGATCTGAATCTTCTGTCCGGAAGTCCCAGGTGAAAATATCATCTGAAACATTTCTAAGCAATGTCATCCTGGGCAAGTTACTCTACCTCCTTCTGCCTCCATTTCCCTGCCGTGTAAAATGAAAGGATCAAGCTTTAGATATGCTAATATCCCTTCTCGCTCTAAAACCTCAGATGTATTTATTAAGCAGCTACTGTCTGCCAGGCTCTGGGCTAAGTGCTAGAAGAGAGGCTTCATGCCAAGCTGAGGTGGGAGCCCCTGTCTTTTGTGCTTTTCTTCTTCGGAAGGGGCTAAATTTTTCCTCCTATAAAATTTCCTCCTGTTAAAATGCTGAGGACAGCTGTGGAAATCCTAACCCCAAAACGTAATGGAACCCAAAGGAACTCTGATATGGACCATAAACTCATGGTCCAAGTAAGTCTTACATGGTCATGTAAGCCTCAAAGCTTTACATAAATGGGAGTTGCTGTTAGGATCATCCCCTTCATGGGAGATAAATTTGAATTGTAGATTACTAGAGCTGGAAGGAACCTCAGAAAGCACCTTGCCCCACTCCTTCTTTTGAAGGTGAGGAAACTGAGTCTGAGGGAATCTCAGGGATTTGCTCAACATCACATAACCATTTAGCGTCTGTGCTAAGACCAGAAGCTGAGTCTCCTGGCTTCTAGTCATGTTCTATTCTTTATGACTCCTTTTGGGATGGTCTTGGCAACAATCCTAGAGTGGTTTGCCATTTCCTTTTTCAACTCATTTTATAAGGACTGAGGCAGACAGAGTGAAGTGACTCGCCCAGGGTTACACAGCTAGTAAGTGTCTGAGGCCAAATCTGAACTCAGGTCTTCCTGACTCTGGGTGGTGCTCCTATCTGCCCTAGGACTCTTTAGACTACACCAGACAAGAGTACATTTAGCAACAACATAATATGTTTTCCTTCTCACGATTCCCATCCTGATCTGGACCTTGGAGGAGTAGGATTGATTCTAGAGAGGTTTCTAGCATCAAGAGCTGGAAATGATCTCAGAAGTTCTCAGTTCCACCTACCCACCACCTTTATTCACATGCACTGAGACCCAGGTGATTTCCCTAAGATCTCATAGTTACAGATCAGAGACAGGCCAGGAACCAAGGTCCTTTAACTCCAGTTAGTGCCCTTTCTTCTGTTCTGTGCTGCCTAACTCACCCATTAGAGCCAGCCAGGGCATACCATCCATTTCCCCTTGTTGTCTGTGTGCGTAGGGGTTCAACAAAAGCAACAACAATAATAACTGACATTTATATAAGCACTTTAAAGGTAGCAAAGCATCCTACACACATTTTCTCTCTTTAACTTAACGAACAACCCTGTTAAATAAGTGCTATTATCCCAAATATCCCTTTAGGGGCAGGTAGGTGGCATGGTGAATAGAGCAACAGCCACACTTAGCATTTACTAGCTGTGTGACCTTGGGCAAGTCACTTAATCCCAAACTGCCCTGCCTTCCTCCCTCCAAAAGGACAAAAAAATAGTGCTATTATCATTATTTTATAGATGAAAAAATGAAGCTGAAAGACAGTGACTTGTTCAGGATCACACACACAAAATCTGACACAAGAAAGAAACATAACATTTTAAAAGGAGATTGGCATAAAGAATATTTCCTTTCTCCCTCCATTCTCTTGCTTTGTTGTTTTTGTAGGCTGGCCCTTTCTTCTTTAGACTCTTAATGCCAATACTTTCTATGACTTATCTTTTGGACTCTTAAACCTTGCCTATAGCTTTTTAAAATTAGTTTGCATTGCAAAAACTACAAGTGGATATAGTCAGGAACTATAGTATACCTTCACCTCCTGCAGAAGGAGAAGCAGAAGCAGAAGTAGAAGAAAAAGAAGAAGCAGAAACAGCAGAAGAAGCAGAAGCAGAAGCAGAAACAGAAGAAGAAGAAGAAGAAGAAGAAGAAGAAGAAGAAGAAGAAGAAGAAGGAGAAGAAGAAGAAGAAGAAGGAGAAGAAGGAGAAGAAGAAGAAGAAGAAGAGGAGGAGAAGGTGGAGGAGGAGAAGGAGGAGGAGGAGGAGAAGAGGAAGAAGAAAGAGAAAGGAAGAGACAAAAGAAGAGACAAAGAAAGAAAGGAAGAAAGGAAAGAAAGAAAGAAAGAAAGAAAGGAAGAAAGAAAAAAAGAAAAAAAAGAAAGAAAGAAGGCACAGGAGCCTGTGGGTATTGGGTTAGTGCTTATAGTGCCCATATTTAAAAAAATCATTTTCAATTCAAAATATTTCTTAAAAAAAAGACTAATACAATTCAATAGTTGGACTGTAGGGATCATTTGGTCCAATTTTTTCATCTCATTATCATTGAAAAAGGTCTTTTGCCTGTTCTTTGAAGTATGTTTCCAAACTACCCTATCCTTAGTTACTTCTCCAGCTACTTATTGCTAAATAATACAGCAAAAGAAAGAATGTTTGGGACAAAAGGCTTGTTTCTAAGATATCTGATGTAAAAGTAAAATACAAGTGAGACAATAAGATAAAATATGGAGTATAGATTTTCTTAAAGACATTTTTTTTAGAGGGGGAAGGCAGGGTAATTGGGGTTAAGTGACTTGCCCAAGGTCTCACAGCTAGTTTTTTGTGTTAAGTGTCTGAGGCTGAATTTGAACTAAGGTCTTCCTGACTCCGGGACCAGTGCTCTATTCACTGCACCACCCAGCCACCCCCTAAACACATTTCTTAAGGATCATTTTCATGAGGCTAGGGTGTTTATGGTGGTAGCAATTTATCTGTATGGTCCTTAGAAGAGGAGAGAGGATCATCAAGAGTCATCATCAAAACAACACTCCACCTGTACTCAGCCCTCTGAATCCCTTCTTATATATGAGTATGATTCATTCAGTCTTTGGCTTGTGCCTTCTCCTACTTGAGACATTGAGAATTAAGCTTCATTACCTGACCAAAATGGGGCAACTGGGTGATGCATTGGATAGAGAACCAGGCCTGAAGTCAGGAAAACCTGAGTTCAAATCTGAATTCAGATACTCATTAGTTGTGTTACACCGGGGAAGTCACATGACTCTATTTTCCTTGGTTTCCTCATTTGTAAAATGAGAAAGGAAATGGAAATGAAGGTGAGAAGGGAAACAAAGAAGTTAATGGCAAACTCCTCCAGTATCCTTGCCAAGAAAACCCCCAAAAGGGTCATGAAGAGTGGATCACTATTGAAAAATGACTAAACTGACTACCTGACCAAGGGTCACTGTGTTGGAAGGCAATTTATTTGAATTAAATGAAAGGGTTAACAAGATACAAGTAAGACATACTCTCTTGTTTGTCTGAAGTGACAATTATATTAGTCCCCTTGCTCCATCCTGCTCCCACTCCAGTGTAGAACTTTGCTCCCTTGCTTCCCAGTACAGGACAAGACAGATTTTCATGCTTAGAACAACCTACTTGCTCCTCTGGGCATAGAGGTAAGTGGGTAGGTCTAGGTCACTCACAATAGTTAATACAGTCTGGGAGCTGGAATTTCTTCTCTCAGTTGTAGAAACTTTGATTTTGGAACTCTGTCACTTATGCTGCTCATTCATCAGCTTGGCCGGACTGGAACTTGCCTGCTTTGATGTCTGTGTTAAGTTTGAAGAGCTCTGACTTAAAATCAAAAGCTCTTTATGAATGAGAGGGCATCCTGTGTCTGGGAAAGGGAGACCTGGAAAACATAGTAAGACAGAGAATAGATCTCAGGAATGCAAAAACATTGCAAAGTTCTGAAAATGCTATGTAGTATTTCTAATAGGTAAAACAGTGAGAGTTGTTGTTCAGTTGTGTATGACTCAGGGTGACCTCATTTGGGGTTTTCTTGGCAAAGATACTGGATTGGTTTGCTATTCCCTTCTCCAGCTCATTTTACAGTTGAGGAAACTGAGGTAAACAGGGTTAAGTGACTTGCTCAAGGTCACATAGCTACTAAGTGTCAGAGGTCACATTTGAACTAAAAAAGATGAGTCTTCCTGATTCCAGGCCTGGCACTCTGTCCACTGCGTCTTCTAGCTGTCCAACAACGAGAGAACTATGAAAATATTTAGCATACAATGGCAATGGCTACCATAGAAGCCATAATCTCAGAGTTGGAAAGGACCAGCTAATCTAGCACACACTGAAGCAGGAATCTCTCCTGAAACACTCTCAACAATGATCTTTTCTTGAAGACTTCTAGTAATCAGGTACCCTTTCAATGAAATAGCCTCTGCCCCTATGAGTATTTCTAGAAAGTCCTATCTCAAAATGTGTTCTTTTTTATTTTAATTTATAGAATAAAATGATCATTTCCATAACATAGTATAATAAAAAGATTATTGCATATGAAATTGCAAATCTATTATGCACAACTTGCTATTCCTTTTAAAAATAATAAAATTATACTGCAAATTTTTTCCCCTTGTTTTTCCTTCCCTCCCTCCCTAAAATGTGTTTTTCTACAACTTCCACACCTTGTTCTTGTACTCTGGTGCCAAGAAAAATAAATCTAATTCCTTTCCTACAAGATAGCCCTTCAACTTCTCTGAGACATTCACCATGTTGTTACCTCAGTCTTTTCTTCTCTAGGCTAAACATTGTTTCTTCAGCCAGACCTTCTATGGAATGGTCTCCATTTTTCTTGCTACCCTGGTGGACCTCCTCTGGACACTTTCTAACTAGTTAATGTCTTTCCCAAATGGTGATGCCTGGAACTGGACAGGGATCTCCAAATATGATCTGATCAGGGTTAAGAGCAACAGAACAATTATTTTCCTCATTTTTGGATGCTGGTTTGGTTTTTTTTTTTGGTTTTTATTATAAGACTCTAAATTTCAGAGTAGACCTTCATTGGCAGGGGAAGCTCTACGTACCAATAAAATCCCAGGTCTAGAGAAAACTAATAATGGTAATAATCATTTTAAACTTTAAACTCACAACCCACAGACATACTCTTGGATTTATACAGATTGGATTCCGTTACAGGTTCTTCTCCCAATTCGCTGTTTTTGTCCCCTGCCCCCATTTAAAATTGCTCCAGGTACATCAGAAAGTTCATATCCAAGTCTTTCCAGAAAAATTAAAAGAACATTCAACTCCCCTAAAAGCACCTGGGGTAGCAATACGTTGAACACAGGTTTTTCTTTACTTCACCAAAACTCTAAAACAGAAAGATTCACATGAGCCCATAAACAGTTAAAATACTCTCCTTCTTTAGTTATGCATACACCCTCTGATAGTGGGAATTGCCATAGCATTGGCCCCACTCCAAATAAAGGAAAGGAACCTGGGGGTCAAAAGAGGGTGAATCCCTTTTTCTTTACCTTTAAAATTATATTAGTTGGACCCTACCTCCCGTCAAAGGAAGACCTCAGAGATACTAGAGACCAATAACAATGACAATATTAGCCAAGTCTACAAAGCACTTTGCATATCTCATTTGAATCTCACAATAACCCTGGGAAGTAATCTATTATTATCTCCATTTCCCAGATGAGAAAACTGGGTCTGAAAGAGGTTAAGTGGTTTAGCTAAGATCATTTAACTGTCTGATTTAAACTTTGGTCTTCCTAACTCCGTCTCTAGTACTCCAACCTCTCCAATGCCTATTGATCTTTTGCAGAGACCTATGTAATCTTGCATCCTTATAATCCTACCCTAGTGGTCAACCCTTCCCTTAAAGGAGAAGGTACTTGGAATTGCTAAAGAATTAATACCTTTTCTCGAGAACCTGACAGTCAGCACTCAGAGCACTAGTCAAGGGTCAGGGTTTCCCTTTCCACATCTGCTTCTTGCTATTCTGTCCCTCCATTTGGTCCAGGCACTAAGAGTTGGGCAGTAACTCTTCTTTTTGGCAAGAGATTTAGTTCAGTAATTTGGTATGGGCCAGGAATTTAGGGTCGAGTACTAGGAGACAGCATGACTCAATGGAAAGAATATCATAGTTGGGGTCTTTATGAATCCCCATTCTTCTGCTTGTTCCTTATGTGATCATGGACAGGTCACCTAGGATCATAAGATTGCATGTTTAGACCGAAAAGGACCTCTGAGGTCATCTCATCCTTCTCCTTCATTTTATAGATGAAGAAACAGAGACTCTAGAATGATAAGGGATTTGCCCAAGGTTGCCCAGGAGTCACTAAAACAGCAGGAGTGGGTCTGAATCCATGTCTTCTTTATGCTTTCTCTTCTATACCTTGCTCTTTTATCTTGCCTCAGTTCCCTCACCTATAAAATAAAATAGTTGCACTAGAAGACCTCTCCTTTTCCTTTCATCTCTAGATCCTGTGTTCCAATGACCTGACTCACCAAAAGTTTTCACCTCATCTTTTGTGACACTCCCCATCCCTGAAATTGTGAAATCATACTTTTTCCTTGGGGAAGAAGTCTCCAGTTTTCAAATAAAAATTAATGTAAAATAAGATTTATTTTTTAATATACATATTTTTATATACAGCTAACTTTGTTTGGCCCCATCTCTTTTATAGTACTAGTGATGGTGACACTGAAATCTCTAGCATTGAATGGAGATAATATAAACTTTGAAGCAAGGCCAATTTATTAAGCTAGCCCTTGTACTGGGGAGGCTAGGTGGCGCAGTGAGTAGGGCACCGGCCCTGGATTCAGGAGTACCTGAGTTCAAATCCAGCCTCAGACACTTAACACAAAAAAACTAGCCCTGTGACCTTGGGCAAGTCACTTACCCCAACTGCCCTCCAAAAAAACCAAACAAACAAGATAGCCCTTGTACTGATGAGGCGCTGCCTCTGGGAACCCCCTTGAACTCTGATTGAATCTTCCTGTTTGATGAGGCATTTGACTGAGGCCATAAGCCTTTCATTATAGCTCTGGCCCAAATCTCTGTTACTAGCCTAGCCCTCCTTTGTCCAGCTACTTCCCACCCTTGATCCTCCCAAAATATCTATAAACCCTTAAACTAGCCTAGCCTTCCATTGTCTCATCTCCAGGTATCCTCCAGCTACCTCCCAACCTTAATCTCCCATCACAGAAGTCTGATCTATTTGAGTCCTCCTGAAGACCCTCCCCAAACTCCTCCTCTAGACCACTCCTAGATTCCTCCCACAACCTTTCTGTATATAAGACCTCCATCTTGCCTCAGTGAGAGCACCAGAGAATTATATAGTGCAGACTCACTCTGTGTCAGATTATTCTGGCCCACTTGTCCAATACAAGCATTATAGATACCGAGGCTCCTTAAGAGTCTACCCAATATGGCAAATTTCTTATAAACTTTGCTTTTTTTTGGCTGAGAGAAGGCTTGAGTCAAATTCATTTGGCAGGACCCAGCATGTTGGCATTTTGGGGTCTTGTGAACCCCTAAACCTCAACTTCAACATTTTATGGTGACCTCTACATTTTTATGGTTCCCTGACCAGGAAGCACTGCTAATCTGAAGTTCTTCTCCAGCCAGGACTAGAAGATACATAAGCCTCTCTCTTTTTCTATTCCCTTCTTGCTCTCCAAGTACTTTGGAGGTGTTTTTTGTGGGGGGGGGGCCTGACCTCTCAGGTCACACTAGATCAGACAGCTAGGAGGCTGTCTTGTACTCAATGTGACATTCCCAGGTTCTTGGTCCAGTTTGGTTATGTTGGAGAACATGGACCTGGGTGCAGCCTCTGAAGAATGGAGGGCAAGCACAAATGCCCCATCTGGAGGTGTAAGCCAGATTCTTTCAATTCTCTTGGTGCTAGCGAATGGAGAAAACTTCAGGTACCTTTTTGTGTGTGTTTTTTTGTCTTGTTTTGTTTTGTTTTATTTTGTTTGTTTTTCAAGGCTTATTCCTAAATCTTCCTTTGTGGAGGAAGGGACTTCCAGCTCCTATGCCTATATTGGATCAATCCTTTTTAGCTTCCCAAAGTTTGCCTTTGGGTTGTCTTTTACAACATTGGGGAAAATTTAGTTTGTCTAAAGAACTTGAAAAGAAAAAGTTGATTTTTTTTTTTTTGCAACACTGTTTGGACTTAGTATCACCTAGAGGACCATGAATTGTGGCCTGTTTTGAGGACTTTAAAAGATAATACTCTCTACCTGGAGAAGCTTATACGAAAGTGATGCTGAGTTAGAAGAGCAGAACCAGGAAAAATTTGTACACAGTCACAGATACATCATATGTGTGACGACCAGCCTTGAAAAACTGAACTCTTCTCAGCATCGCATATTAAAAGACAACTTTACAAGTCTCAGGATGGAAGGAGATGTCTACATTCAGAGAAAGATCCAGAAAGATCAGAGTTTAAACGGAGACTGAAGCAATGCATGCTATCATTCTTTTCAGTGTTTGGCTTTTGCTTCTCTTTTCTCATTATTCACTCCATTGGCTATAACACCTATTCAATCAGACTAGTATACAATGTGAAGGAGTTTGCAGATCCTATACATGACTGTATGCCACCTTGGCAGGGGTGGGGGGTTGGGAGCAAGGGGAGAAAAATCTGAAACTCAAGTGATTCTAGAACTGAATCTTGTA
>CM053594.1:131883773-131886187 GCA_028646575.1 Pseudocheirus occidentalis | reverse complement strand
ACGGCTGGTTTTGTGTTAAGTGTCTGAGATCAGATTTGAACTCAGGTCCTCCTGACTCCAGGGTTGATGCTCTATTCACTGTGCCACCTAGCCACCCCCTATATTTGTCATTTCTTAAGGAGAAATAATATTTCATTATGTTTGTATTCTAGAATTTCTTAATTACTTTTTAGTAAAAATTAATTTAATTAAATTAATTAAAATGACTGTTTCTTAATTATTAGACATAGACATAGACATAAGGTTTGCTTCCAGGCTGTTGCAATCATGAATAAAGCTGCTATGAAGATTCTTGTATGGATAAACGATTGTGTGTTTTTAATAACATCCTTATGGTATAGTCACAGTAGTAGAAACATTGAGTTATAAAACATTAGCAGCAACAACAGCAACCACAACGGTAAAACCATGACCACATATGTAGACAGCTCTTGGCGTACACTGATACACTGCTTTCCAAAGAGCTCACATTGATTCCCTCCGTGTTTTTCTCCAGAGTCGAGGTGTTTTGCGTGGCTTTTTTGAGATATTTTTAGTGAACCAAACTAGATCTTGTGATCTGGACCCTGAGTAAGTTTTGAAGTTATTTATTAGCTGTGAGTTTGAAAGACTTGCATTTATTTCCAAGTAGCAACTTTTTCTGCAGCTGGGATCAGCCAAGTGAGCCTTTGAGCCTTGATTACATGCTTATAGTTTAAATGGCTAGACATTTACGCCTGGTATGGTAAAATTAAGGGAGAGTGAACCATGTTCTGTTGGGTTTTTTTTCCTATTCAGGATGCTGTTTAAAACAAAACCAAAAATGCAATTATTAAACTAGCTATATGTAAACATGAACTCTTAACCATACGACAGTGATACAAGAGCTACATTGTCTTTGTATACCTATGTCAGACAAATAGCACTAGCACACAGGATGGCTGCTAGCACAGGTTCACTTTTGATCCGGACAGACGGGAAGACACTAAGACAGTTTTGAAGGAGTTAATGATCTTACTTTATTCTAGTCTAGTTTTCTCAAGAGGATTGCTGTTGATAGGAGGACAAACAGCACTCTTTAATCATCCTTCTTGCATGGGCAGGCAAGAAGGGAGAGCAACAACCCCTATACATTGATGGGATCAGTTGAGCCACGCACCACTTGTGTATTCCCTTAAATCCCCTGAAGCCTCAGTGGGGGCCAGTTGAGGCAAGTACAGATCCCCCCCCAACCCTTGATGGGGGCCGATCAAGGCATATACAGCATTCCAGCTTGTGCATCCAACTCTAAGGGTTCCCTACCCTTTACCGTGCTCACCTGTTTTATAGGGCAACAGACGAAGAAGGCATATGGTCAGAGGTAGCCTCACAAGTTTACATGACCTCATCCCTGTATCTCACTGTGCAGTTGTAGTGGATATTTACAATTTAGGCACCAATGTTTATATTATTTATCATTATATAATGCTGCGCAATCATGGTGGAGATGTATTGAACCATGATTATGAGAACTCATATCTAATACCTGGGAACAAGAGATTGTTATGGCTATGAGTCCTGGGAAACTGAACTCTAAGAAATAATAACAAAAATCACACACTAAAATCCACCTTACTTAGAATATACTATATATGTACTATGTTATATTATATGGTAATGTAACACAATTACTATATTTAAGAAAGAAAACTTATAGCATGATGCCTGGCATGAAGAAGAGACTTTATAAATGTTTGTTGATTGACTTAATGAACATATGACTGGGTGGTAGAGGAAGAAAAAGTGAATCTAGTTTAAAATTCTTAGAATTCTTAGCACCATACTCTAGGAGGAACATTGACAGTCCAAGAAGTGCCTAGAGCATAAAGAATAGTGGGAAATTGGAAATTCTCTCATAAAAGGAACTGTTGAGAGACCTGGGGGCATTTAGTTCAAACTAGAGAAAATGTAGGGGAAGTACAATAGCTGTCTTTGAATATTTTAAGGGCTATCGTGTGGAAGAGAGAGCACTTATTCTATGTGGTTCTTCAGTGTGTGACTCAGATCAATAGAGAGAAGAAGAAGGAGGGAATTTTGGGCTCAATATAAAGGACTTCGTAGGAATTAGAATTTTTAAATAATGGAATTGACTGTATTATAAAATAGCGAGTTTGCTTTAACTTGAAATTTTTAAACAGCTGGATCTATAAGAGACTTTGTTTTTTTTAGAAAGATTCTAGTACATGAACAAGGCAATGGTAAAGATTTAAACCAATTACCTCTTTATTAAGCACCTACTGTGTGCCATCACTTTGCCAGCTGCTAGGGAGGAACAGTTTTAGGTAAGCTATGTTTCCTGCTTTCATAAAGCTTATAGTCTGGTAAGAGAATGTGACATTTAGAAAACTATCTTTAAAAATAATGTATGGTAAATGCACTAGAAGGATGCAAGCAAA
>CM053594.1:131856273-131881273 GCA_028646575.1 Pseudocheirus occidentalis | reverse complement strand
ACAGTCCCTTGAACAAGAATTGTTCGCAAGTGTTTTTGTTTTTGTTTTTAGTTTTTAACTTGGGTGACATCTGTGTAAGAGGTTAAATTTCAAGGTGGTTTTGATTTGCATTTCTCTTACTATTGGTGATTTAGGAGAGCATATTAGAATGTTAAGTATGGTCTTTAAAACAAATCTTTAGTAATTGTTCATATTCTTTAACTACTTTGCTATTGACTTTGGACAATATATATTCAGGTAAATTCTTTGCATATGTCAAACTTTAATTGTTAATATGTGTTATAAAATGAGATATCTATTTCAATTTTTTTAGTTATAGATTTTCTAGTTCTGTCTTTGTTTCCTTTATTCATACTATTTTAAAAAATGTTATGTAGTTAAAACTGTCCATTTTGTTTTGTGCTTTTTCCTATCCCTTGTTTGGCTAATGGTTCTCCTCCTCTAGCCATAGTTATGAAATGTTCTTGATTTCAGTATCTTCTAAATTTTTTATGGTGTGACTTTTCATATTCAGGTCAAATATTCTTTTTGGGCTTATTGTGGTATATGGGGCGGTCTAATCCTAATTTCTGCCTAAGTGCTCCATAGTTAGAGTGATGGAGCAGGGCAAAGGGCAAGATGTCCACTTACAGGGGAAATGGTCCTGTATTCAGTACCATCTATGGTATTTATCTTCTTCCATAATCTGAAACTTAACACTAAACCTGGTGGTTAATCCATCAGACCACCAGATTTTCTAATATGAAAATGAAGTTTACCCTTCCTTTTGTTTGATTTCTAGTATTTTAATATCTAGTTGTAATACAGTATATGACTCAGTAATTCCTTCTCCTTGCTCCAAAATATTGTACCATGGTTTAAAAAAAATTCACTGACGAAAAATTGTAAAAAGTAGACACTTAATATTTACATTGAATTAGATTGAATTCTAAGATGGTAGTGTTGTTATGTGGTCGGTCTGTTGTCTGGTGTAGCCCAAAATTAATAAAAAGAGTGGTAGGCAGGCTTAAGATGATGATGATGATGATGGTGGTGGTAGTAGGTATTTCCTTCCTTCCTTCCTTCCTTCCTTCCTTCCTTCCTTCCTTCCTTTTTTACCTACTCCATTTTCTGACCTTGTGTAATGGTAATGGCAATTTGAAGATCTTCCCTGCCCCTTAATAAACCTAAGGGAATCTGAAGACCTTCCCTACTTTGAAAATAATCTCTGCCCCCTAATAAGCTGAATTTAGTCACATGGAACCTATGGTGGAAGGAGTTTGCTGAAGGGTGGAGCAGAGCCCACAGAAAGTTAGAAGTCAGAACAGCTATATGATGGGAGGAGAGAGGACAGCAGGTAAGCAGTTAGGCTTATGAGTAAATGTTGGTTTGTGGGAAGGCTAAAGGATGCTGTGGTTCTCTGTGCCATTGTGGCTTATTAACTTCTTTGGTACTATGATGGAATTGGCTTCCTGGTTTGGGGATTTGGTTTTCTGGTGTCTGAATAAATGCTTTGCTTTTGTCTTCTATAAGGAGCATCTGTTGTATTTTGCAATTGATCACCATGCAGGTATATTTATAGTGATTGTGGGTGCTGTGAATATTGCATTGGTGCTACACCTGGGTTAATTTGCTCCTCCTTATGTAGTTTAATGGTCCCCTAATCCTAGAGGCTCACCATATTAGGGCCTAACTTAGTTTGGAGGTTCAATAGGCTCAGCATACTATAATTCAAAACTCCTAAACTCGGGTAATCCACCAACCTTAGCTTCTTGGTAACAGGAATTACAGGCTATGCCATCATGCCCACCTGGTGGATGTTTTCTTCCTAGAACATCATAGTAGCACAGGTTATTGTGGGTTTTTGTTTGTTTTTGTCTAAGAAAGTAACTAAGGACAGCAACCTCTTGTGTTTTAAAATGCCAACATCTTTGTCCAAAGTCTCCTTGCTGATTCTCCATCCCACTTAATTTAAAGGCATTGGCAATATGCTAGAAACTTTGGCAATGTCTGAGAAGGGACTCAGCTGATCCAGGATCAGATCAGATTTGACTCTATCATTATGTTACCTGAAATGAGAAGCTTTTGGGGGTTGAGTGAATCCTATCATCCTTCCAACTCAGTGTGATTCAGTCAAGTTAGAAAAGTGAAAGAAACTTTGAGAACAATGAAGTTATTGCTTCATAAAAAAATTTTCCCCTTTCTTTGGCCTCAGTACAAATTTGCTTTTGGGGTTTTTTAGTTCCTAGAGAAATCACTTTGTTTAGCTCAGGTTTCAAGACTTTCCATTTATCCCTTGTGAAATAGGCCAAGCTTTTCCCTAACTCTGCACTATTCCTGAAAAGAAGACTAATTGGTCTTCTCTGCAGTGGGCTCAGTGTGGAAGGAATGGTTGCTTGGGCATCTGGAATATGACTAACTCCCTGTAGCATCATAATTTAACATATTGTTCTTCATATATAGTACATAAAGGATAATAGTAACACAGAGGATGGGTACTGGAATTTGAAAAATAATTATTTGGTTGGTAACTACTGTGTGTAGAACCTGCTCTCAAGGAGTTTATAATCTTATAGGGAGAATATTTCTATTAGATTATAAATTCCATGCCCAAATCTGGCCTTAGGCACTTAATAACTGGGAAGTCGTTTAACTAGCCAGCTTTTATTTCTTTCTCTGTAAAATGAGTTATGTGAGAAGCAAAGTTATGTGAGAAGCAAAAACGTTATATACATATACGTGTATGTATGTGTATATGTATATGTACACACACACACACATACACATATATAATTTAATTCATTAAAGCTTAAAACTCCTCTCTGACTCCAGGGCAGCTATGTGGTATGGGGTATGGAATGCCAGATTTAGAGACAGGAAGGTTTATCTTCCTGAGTTCAAATCTGGCCTCAGACACTTACTAACTATGTGACCCTGGGCAAGTTACTTAAGCCAGATTGCTTAAGGTTCCTCATATGTAAAATGAACCGGAAAAGGAAAGGGCTTTAGTATCTTTGCCAGGAAAACCCCAATTGGTGTCACAAAGAGGCAGGCAGGATTAAAATGGCTGATCAATAAATGACTCTTGGGACATCCTGTATAAAACATTTTTGCCGACCTTAGAGTATTATATAAGTTATCTATATATTAAGTGCTGTCATCATTATCATTAGTAGTAATGTGTTTCTTTATAATATAAATATTTTTATAAGTGCTTGAGGAATGCAAAGAAATTGTCAAACCTGATGTGAGCTAAGATCTGCAGAATGGATGGGGGAAGCGGAGGAAGGGATGTTCCACGAAAGGGGCATTTGAACTAAGCTTTAAAAGGAGGGGCAGGGATTCAACACACAGAGAGCTTCGAGTTGTTTTTCCAGTATCAGTGATGGGTTTGGCCTGATCGATCCAAACTTTCTTGCAGTCTCTAGTGACAAACAGCTCTCCTGTTTAGGGCTGGCTGGGGTAAAAGGTACAGTCTATGACCAGGAAACAGAGTGAAGTTAATGGGATAAAAGAGAAATACAACCCGAAACCTTGAGCTCCCCAATGCTATGCTTTAACCAACTGATCCAAAGACCATAAAAATAATGATAACAATGACAAATAACATGAATGTAGTGTTTTAAGGTTTGCAAAGCACTTTGCAAATATTATTTCATTTGATCCTTACAACAGTCCTGGGAGTTGTAAGTGCTGTTATTATCTCTTTTTTAAGGACAAGAAAACTGGCAGACAGAGGATCAGTGACTCGCCCAGGGTCACACAGCTAAAGTATCAGTTGCTGCACTTGTCCGTGGGACTTGCTTCTGGGTCCTTTCCACCCTGCTCTATAGCCATTCACTCTTGTATAATTATGCGTTTTTTGGAACACCTGCTATGTGCACATAAAGCACTGGAGGCCATACAGGTGACTCTTGGCTCCTTCTTGGATTCTATGTTCTCGTGGATTTGAGAACTCCCTTCTCTGGAGCTGATAGCAGGAGCTCCTCACACTTGTGATGATTCTCTGTGTCTTTCCACAAAGGGACATTCCTGCCAGTATGGAAGCCCTTAAAAAGTTAGAGGTGCCAGTAAATCATTAAAGTTTTTAATTTACTACTTTTTTTTTTGCTATAACTCACATGATGTCTTTTATGCCATTTCCTTGAATTGTTCTTGTAAAGGTATGAAGTAGGCAGCTAGGTGGTGCAGTGGTTAGAGTGCTGGACTTGGGGTCATGAAGACCTGAGTTTAAATCCTCCCTCATTCACTTACTATCAGTGTGATTCTGGGCAAGTCATTTAACCTTTCGTTCTCAGTTTCTTCTTCTGTACTATGAAGGATGATAATAGCTGCTACCTTATGAGAATATTGTGAGGGTCAAATGTGGTGGCACATGTAAAATGCTTTGCCCTTCAATCGTCGTACAAATGCTAGCTCTTAGTATTAAGAAAGTGCATTTCTAGCTACTTGAATCTTTTTAAATCTATAGTCATATTTCTAGCTGCTTGAATCTTCCCATTTTCCTTTGGGTTCTCTACAGTCTTGATTCTCCCCAAATCAGAGTGTTCTAGCCACATATCATGATCTAGAAACACTGAAGCTAAAAAGATGAACGTTTGTGGCGGAGAATAGTCTGGGATCATTGAAAATATCATGTAGTTTCCCCAAATATCGTCCAGGATAATCTTCTCCTCCTGCCCAACTCTGGGCCCATCTCATTGACTTTCTGTAGCAGAAAGAAATCAGCACAGACGGACTTATTCAATGGACTGCCCGTCTGACTCAGGGTCAGAAACTGATCAATATGGGAGCATACAAAGAAGCTTTTAAATTACCTCAAGGAGTTCAGTATCTAACCGGGAAGACACGACCCCGCCCCCCCCCCACATACGATAACTATTAACATATGATAGCCTAAGTCAAGCCCCAAATGAACCATCCAGACAATAGGTGTTATCACAGTTCAGAGAAGGGAGAGAGCGTAATGGGATGAAGTAGTCTGAGAAGTCTTCATAGTCTGGGCCTTGAAAAATTAGCTGTTGTTGTTTAGTCGTGTCTGACCCTTCTTGACCCTGTTTCGGGTTTTCTTGACAAAGACACAGGAGTGGTTTGCCATTTCCTTCTCCATCTCATTTTACAGATGAGGAAACTCAGGCAAACAGGGTTAAGTGACTTGCCTAGGGTCATACAAATAGTGAGTGTCTGAGGCCAGATTTGAACTCAGGAAGATGGGTCTTCCCAACTCTAGGCCTGGCACTCTTTCCACTGCTCCACCTGGCTGCCCAGCAGCTAAGAAGATTAGAGAGGGCTTCAGAGGGAATGAGACAGGAGAAATGAAGGCAGGAGGCTACATATGCAAGAGCACGAGGTGAGAAGGCGCCAGACATCTCTGAAGAGGAGGGAGTGGACAGACCAGCTTGGCTGGAGCAGAGGGTTTGTGTAGGGGAGCAGAAGTGATCAATTCAGGAAAGGAGGAGACATTGAACAGCAGCCTAAGAAGTATGCTTTTTAACCTCAAGGAAAAATGAAATCAACCACCGGGAGAAATTCTCTAGGCAGTGCTAAGCTCCTGCAAATAGAAACGCTTCATTTGCCGTATTTGTATTCCCAGTGCCTAGAGCTGCATGGCACATAGTAAGCAATTAATAAAGGCTTGTTGATTGATCATAGATTGGACTGCATGGAAAAGAGACAGGAGGCTGTTGTTATATCCTAGACTTACTGTTCTTCCCTACGCTACAAAGGACATGACGGGTAATGAGAATTTCCGCCTGTCCAACGGAGATATCAAAACATCTCTAATTTAATGAGTCTAAAACCATTTGTGGGCAGCTAGGTGATGTAACTGATAGAGCACTGGGCCTGAAGTCAGGAAGACTAATCTTACTGAGTCCAAACCTGACCTCAGACGCTTCCTAGCTGTGTGACCCTGGGTAAGTCACTTAACTCTGTTTGCCTTGTTTATCCTATCTGTAAAGTGAGCTGGAGAAGGGAGTGGCAAACCACTCCGGTATCTTTGGGAAGAAAACCCCAAATAGGTCACAGAGAGTTGGACATGACTAAAAATGTCTAAACAACAAAAACCATTTATATACTTCCCACTCTATCTATTCCTTGGTCAATGGAAAGGAACCAGAGGATCTGGGTTCAAATACCTAAGTCCCTTAACCTGTCTGGTCTTCAGTGTTCTCATCTGTAAAATGTAGGGTTTGGACTAGATGACCTTTCAGGCCTCTTCTAGCTCTAAATCTTTGATCCTGTGATCTTTCTGATTTCCCTGTTTCTGTCAGTGACATGACCATTCATGTAGTTTCCAAGATGGAATCTTTGGTGTTATCTTTGCCTCTTCATCCGCACTACCCTATAACATCAAAGTTCTAATTTACCTCCATAATATCTTACCCAGAATATCTTTATTTATCTGCCCCTCTTTTTTTTATTTTTGGAGGGCAACTGGTGTTAAGTGACTTGCCCAAAGTCACACAGCTAGTAAAAGTGTTTCAATTGTCTGAGGCCTGATTTGAATTCAGGTCCCCCTGACTCCAGGGCCGGCACTCTATTCACTGCACCACCTAGTTGCCCCCTATCTGCCCCTCTTAATATAAATCCTCTCCCATAATATTGCAACAATTTTCTAACACATCTTCCTGACTTAACTCTTAAACTTTTCCAGTCTTTCATCTATACTGCTGCCCAAATTAATCTTCCTTATGCATAGATCTCATTATTGTACTACTCCTCCTCTTAAAAATTGTTGGTGGCTCCCTGTTGCCTTCCAAATTAATATCAAATACCTTTGCCTTGAATTCAAGTCTCTCCATTAGTTAGAACCACTTTACCTTTCTAGTCATGCCTTCTCAAGTCAGCCAAACTTGATTATTCTCTCTCCCAAATCTACCCTGAATTTGCCCACCTCTGACCCTTTGCTGACACTCTTTCCAGCTGGTTATTAGAGGGATCCAAGATAAACTAATCACCTGAAATCTCATCACCCTGCTGCCAGTGAAGCTTTGGACACTCAATACTGGAGGGTGGAGCACTAGACTCCTCCAAAGCTGTCTTTTATAGAAGGCTGAGACCCGGATGTTCCAGCTTCACTTTCCGTCTATAACTCTGCTTGGTTTCAACTCCACAGAACATGATGCCCCCTGTCCCAGGTGCCCTCTGGTGGGCTCCCTTCCCATCTGATCTTGCTTTCCAGCTTCCTTTTATATGTTGTCTTTCCATATAAAATCATAAGCTCCTTGATTTTTCTTTTTTGTATTTCCAGGGCTTAGCATGGTGTCTGGCACATTTGTTGTTGTTCAGTAGTTTCAGGTGTGTTCAACTCTTACTGATGGGGCGCTAATAAAGATGGACCTCTAAAGGACACTGGACTTTCCCAAAGGGCCCAGTCCCTGGCATTCATTTGTCAGAGGCATCTGGCCCACCCCAGCCCACCTTGATTACTTAATTAATTTACCTGATGCTCCTTAATCTCATCCAGTCCCCTTTCTCCCTTACCTCCAGACCACCCCAGGCTACTTGTCACTCCTAGATGCTATCCAGATCTTCCCACAGTCCTTCTGTATAAAAAAATGCCAATTTTTATCCTCATCAGTTGTGCAGATTCCTTAAAATATGGCCCACTCATATCCCTGTCACAAACAGTGCAGAGTCACTAGGAATCTTGCCCACCTCAACCCACGTTTTAATAAACTCATTTCTTGGACTGAAAGAAGGCTTACGTGGTTGAATTCTTTCAAGGCATACCTGCACCTGAAACTTCATCACTCTGCTGCCAGTCAAGCTTTGGACACTCCGTACTTGAGGGCCCTTGCATTTTAGGTGCCCCAAGACTGCTATACTGCAACATTAGCAACTCTGTTTGGAGTTTTCTTGGCAAACATGCTGGAGTGGTTTGCCACTTCATCTCCAGACTCATTTTACAGATAAGGAAATTGAGGCACACAGAATTAAGTGTCACAGATAGGAAACGTCCGGGGTCAGATCTGAACTCAGGTCTTCCTGACTACAAGCTTAGAGCTCTGTGCCAACTAGCTGCCTGGCGCATAGTAGGTACTTCATAAATGTTTATTGTACTGTACTGTATTATGCTGTATTGTAGAACCAGTTGGAAAACCTACTGGTATTTCAAACTTAACATGTTCACAATTAAATGTATTATTCTCTCCTACAGAAATGCTACTGCTTCTCACTATTCTATTTCTGTTTATCTCCCATAATTCCAGCTAGATGGCACAATAAATAGAAGACTGGACCTGGAGTCAAGAAGACCTGAGTTCAAATCCAGCCTCAGATAATTACTAGCTGTGTGACCCTGAGCAAGTCACTTAATTCCTATTTACCTCAATTTCCTCATCTGTAAAGTAAAAGTAATAATAGTACCAACCTCCCAGGGTTGTTGTGAGTATAAAATGAGATAATCTTTGTTTTTTGTGTGTTTTTTTTAGAGGGGGAAGGCTAGGAAGTTTGGGGTTAAGTGACTCACCCAAGGTCACACAGCCAGTAAGTATCAAGTGTCTGAGGCTGGCTTTGAACTCAGGTCCTCCCGAATAATCTTTGTTTTTAAAAAGTGTTGTGCAAACCTTCAAGTGATATATAAATTCTAGTTCTTATTGTTGGTGTTATCCAGTGTCCCATATTCAAAATTTTGGGGACTCTCTGACTTTCCCCTCTCCATCAGCTCTTATGTCAAACTAGTTGTCAAGCACTATAGAGTCAGAGCTGAGAGGGAGCTCAGAGTTTGTCCAGTCCTATTTTCAAACTTTATAGATGAGGAAACCAAGGTTCTGAGATAGTAAGTGGTTTTTCTTTAGGTCACATAGTGAATACGTGTCAGAGAAGACTTGAACCTTGGTCTTCCTGGTCCCAAGACTGGCTCTCTTTCTGGAGAATACTTTATATTATTGCTAACTGTTGTTCGTCCTCTGAAGAGAACCAGTGACATCAGGACGGTGATGTCAAGACTTGGAAGTGAATTGGATTTAAGTGAGGCAGGACAGCATGTAAAGTCACCAGCCTCAATTCTCTCCTCCAGAGCCATCTGAGTGGCAAGATATAGATCAGGACAACTAGAAGTCAGCCTGCATGTGGTGGGAGACCACGGCCTTTTAAAGCTGAGATCTTTCTCAGGTCTCAGTTAGTCTAAGGCAATACCCTTTCAGTGATTAAGGCTAGGTAAGAAATGAGGCAAAAAAAGGCCTCTTTTACCTAGATAAAAAACAATCAGTCTGGGAGGGGAAGAACCTCAGGGATTCGGGTCAAAACAGAAACAGTTGCTATTTACACTCACTCTGAGTTGTCAAAACCAAAATACTGATCAATATTGACCGATCAGTGAGAGTCAGAGTGATTTAGATTTAATTTCAATCCCAACGGATTTTCTCAAAGCCTGATTTTCCAATGATTCCTTGAAATTATAGCTCTATTTTCAACGCATTTTCAATGCATCTCTTATGAGACTAGAAGCTCTATGAGGGCAGGAAACATGTCTTATCTAAAATTAATATTTCCCCTAGGTCTGGTGCAATGCTTTGCACAGAGTGCTGTTTTTTACTGCTCAGATAAGCCTCCATCTTTTTTTTTACTAAAAATAATGTTTTATTTTTTCTCAATTTGCACAGAGTGCTTAACGAGTGCAGTCATCTGTTGAATGGCATTGGAAATATAGAGATGGTAGGTTAGATGAGAAATGAACCAGATGTATCTATATCCATATCTGTGTCTCTATCTCTATCTGAATCCAAAACTTTAGCTATTTCTTTTGTTCATATCTGTGATTTCATTATATATTGCAGTAGCCTCCTTTTTTCCCCTCTTTAGCTTGAATCTTTCCATACTTCAACCTATTCTCCACAGTCACCAAAATGATTTTAGTAAAAGTCCAGGTCTGAACATGTCACCCCCCTACTTAATAAGCTCCAGTAGCTCACTATTACCTGTAGGGTCAAATATGAACTGTTCTCTTTAGCCTGTAAAACCCTTTACAATCTGGCCATATCCTACTTTTCTTGCTCTATAACACATTACTCCTCTCTACATACTCTATAGTTCAGCCAAATTAGTCTTTTTTCCTGTTGCTCACACATACTAACCCTTCTCTCCCATCTCTGTGCCCTTACACTGGCTGTCTCCCGTACCTGGAACGTGTTTCTTCCTCACGGTCTTCTCTTGGAATCCTTCATTTCTTTTAAGACTCAGAATCCTCTCACTTTATAGATGAAGAAACCAAGGTTCTGAGACATTAAGTGGTTTTTCTTTAGGTCATGTAGTGAATATGTGTCAGAGATAAGACTTGAACCTTGGTCTTCCTGGTCCCAAGACTGGCTCTCTTTCTGGAGAGTGCTCTGTATTATAGTTAACTGTTGTTTGTCCTTCAAAGAGAACCAATGACACCAGGACTATGAAGTCAAGACTTGCAAGTGAATTGGATTTAAGTATATACACACACACACATACACATACATATATACATATATAATATATGCATATATAAAATATATACACACAAACATAAATATATGTTTTACATATACACATATACATACAAACACATGTACATATATATATTTATATATAGTCTCCTTATTAAAAAATGTTAAATTCCTTGAGGGGAGAGGTTATTTTGCTTTGGTGTTTGGAACCTCAGCCCGTAGCAGGGTGGTTGGCACATAGTTGATATTTGTTATTGTTCAGACATTTTTCAGTCTTGTACAACCTTTTATGACACTATTTGGGATTTTCGTGGTGAAAATACTGGAGTGTTTTGCCATTTCCTGCTCTAGCTCATGTTTACAGGTGAGAAAACTGAGACAAACAGGGTTGTCACTTTCCTAGGATCACGCAACTAGTAAGTGTCCGAGGTTAAATTTGAACTCAGGAAATGAGTCTTCCTAATTTCAGCTCCCATCCATGGCACCACCCAGATGATGGTGATGTAAACTATTAAAACTTAAAGCTTTAAGGTACACTGAGATTTTTGCGACTCCCTGTTTTTCTCACTAATAGTTCATAACAAGGATGATTTAGCTCTTAAAAGTTCCCCTTAGCTGAGGCTTCAGCCCAAAGTTGGATGGAAACATTATGAAAAACCATTATACAAGGATTTGAAGACTGAGAAGACTCTCAGGTCCTAGAGCTTAGGAAAAAGAAAAACAAGCTAAGGTTCCTTCTGGGACACAGAGGATGGATGATACATGTACCTTATCATCGTGCCCTAATTCCTTGCCTTTCCCTAGCAACATAGAGAAAAAAGGCATGGGCCAGCCAGGCTTCAGAGAGGAAACCCATCTCCTGGTAATACTGCTCTTCCACTGTTCCTGCTAGAAAGCTGTACACTGTGTGCTTTGAGATCTTTTAGAAAGAAGATTCTCCTTTGACCTATGGTGGAAGAGATATCTGAAGACAGTGCCAGAATTGAAGGGCTCATTTCTGACCGTGGCAGCTTCTCTTTGTCTCTCTAGGAGTCGTAGTGAGCAGAGTAAATGAGTAAACATGAGAGACAGCGGTGGAGATTTTTCTCTCTGTTCCCAGGGTCCTCTCCCAGGTTGCTTTTTTGATGGCCCAGCAGTTATTGGATTGCAATACCAGACTAGCCCTCCCCTCTCCTCAGCTACTCTCCAACACTTCCCCCACCCAAACCCCCCTACCCTATTTATAAATAGGCTCCACCAGCTGGGCTAGCTTGACAGCTTCAGGAAATCTGTTAGAAGAAACTGCCAGTCTTGCAAACCTGGCAACATTCTACCAGGGTGTGTGTGCATGTTAACTGTTAACTGTGTGTGTCAGACTTTCCACAAACGAATTAAATCAACAGTCTTTTATCAGATCCCCAAGTTTGTCAGCCAATATCTACCAGATGTCTGGGAGCCAACAGCCTCTTAGTGCATTTGTGGCTTAGGATCAAAAGGGACCATGATGCTAGGAGGTAATATGGTTCAGTGCAAAGAGCCCTGCTTTTTCCTTTGAATGAAAAGGACTGACATTCAGATCCTGCTTCTGATACTTATATGTGACCTTTCATAAGTGGTTTAACCGTCCTGGACCTCAATTTTCTCACCTATAAAATAAGATGGTTAGACCAGATGGCCTCTGGGGTCTTTTTGGATTCTAGATCTATGGAGGCCCAGGCAGGCTCTAATCTGCTGCCATCTGACATTTATTCACTTTTAGATCACCAAAGGCTTGATTTTGGGCAGGAAGGGACCACAGAGTCCTTTAGGTCCCAGGATACATTGTCTAAATTGTATAGTCTAATTCCATCATTTTATAGATGAAGAACATGAAGCCCAGAGAGGTTAAGTGACAGATTCAACGTATTCAGCAGAGGTAGGATTTGAAGGACCTGTGATTCCACCGTTTGGGTGGAATCTAGACCTCACTTTCCTCATCTGGTTAATGAGAGGGATGGATTAGATGGACACGAGGGTGCCACTCAGTTCTAAATCTATTGTCCTGTGATCACTACGGATCATATGTAAAAATCATAAATGCTAATGCTGAATGGGACTTTAAAGATGATCTCAACCAACTCTTTTTTAAAACTAAATTTTATTTTCTTCTATTAAAAATATTTTTTTCTGTCCCTCTTCTCCTAATTGGATGGGAAAAAAGAAAAATATAAAGCCCTTGCAACAAATATACATAGTTAAGCAAAATCAATTTCCATGTTGCCAGGCAGGCAACAAACATTGATTAAACACTTATGATGTACCCAGCACTATGCTAACACCAGGAATACAGATCCCAACAAAAAGAAAGGCAATCTCTGCCCTCAAGGAGCTTACTTTTTCCTGGGGGAAGATGACACATAAAAGGGAGCTGCAATGTGGGGGAGAAGGTACTAGAGATGGGACATGCTAGAAAGTGGGAAGAGTCAGACCCCTAGTCAGGAGGGGAATGAAGGATGACGGCTGGTCTCAGCCCCTCTCCACGATGGGTCCTTTTCTTCTTTCTTTGATCTCTTTGGGGTATAATAGTGGTGTAACTGTGTCAAAAGGTATGCACGATTTAGTAAATACTAGGGCATAGTTCCAAAATGCTTTCCACAATGACTCAACCAGCCAGTCAATCAACAACCATTTATCAAGTGCTATCTTCCTGCTACCTGCCAGGCGTTGTGCTTAGTGCTGAAGATACAAATAAAGTCAAAAACGAATCCCTGCTTTTAAGGTGCTCACAGCTCTACCCACTGCACATTAATATTCCTATTTTCTCCAAAGCCCTTCATAATACTCTTTTGTTTTATAGATGAGGAAATAATAGCCAAAAGGGTTGAGTGTTTTACCCAAGGCCACACGAAAGGTTAGTGGCAGAATACTCAAGAATCTTACCTCCCAGTCTGGTACTTTTCCAACATCTCTTCAATACCATTAAAGCCTTGAAATTAAGTTAAACTTCTAAAATAAAAGAAATGTCTGCCACTTCCTACTTAGTCAGAGGGAAGCAGCCAACACTGGAGAATGGTTGAAGGACAATCCCTTTCCACCATAACTGACCAGATATTTCTTGTGTATCCAAATCTTATCCTTATATTTCTTCTTGCTTCCTGGACTTTGATCTTATTCACTTTGTTTGACTTGTGCATCTGACTTCTACCCCAAGCTCTTAGTTTCGATGACCCTAGTCAAATTAAAGCATTCATGCCTGTCTCCTAAGATCTTGTGTCTAAGTCATCCTTGGCTTCTTGTCTAGTAGAAGCAAAGAGATACATACTTTATAGTCATTTTCTACCTCGTAACTACCAAGTTTAGTATATTCCTGCTGTAGTTCCTGGCTTTCTCACCTCTGGCTTTTGTCTCAAATCTTCCACCATTCATTTTGTCTGTTCTGTTCATATCTTGTTTGGATCCAGACCATGTTGTGGTTTTTATTCCTTGTTTCCTTGGCTTTTTCATTTCATGCCTTCTTCAAACACTTTCCCATCTCATAGCCACTGGATTTCCTAGTTTACAATGTATCCCGGGACCTAAATGACTCTGATTTTGCATAGGCCACCAGCTCTGGTGGCTAGTTGTTATAGGTAAAGTGGCATAGTAAAAGGGTATGCTGGATTTGAAATCAGAGATGTGGGTTAGAATACTGGCTATGTTATTAATACTCATTGTGCGACCTTGGTTAAGTCACTTAACCTTCATGCGTCTTAATTCTTCATTTGCAAAATGAGACAGTTGTACTAGATGCCCCCAAGGTCCCTTTGAACTCTAAAGATGTGACCCTTTCATGGCATGAAGGCTTAATCTTCCTAAAATTCACTGTAGACTCTCAGTGCTTCATTGTGTGTCTTCCTTCTGTATATTCAATAGGGGAAACCTATCTGGGTGCAATCAAAATACGTCTTGGTAAATAAGGGCAGTACAGTTAGGCTGTTGAAGAAAACTTGGCTTGTCAGGAAGGGTGGTAGGCTTGATGGAAAGCCCAACTCTTTGGTCATCAAGTAGACCCTGGGGCTCCTGCCTCATCTTATCCTGTCTCAGCGTCTTGAAAGATTGTACAAATAAATGGAAAAACTCTCCAGCCTCTTCACTCAGTTCTGGCTATTTGTGAAGCTTAACTCCCAGGAATTCAGGCATAGCTGGGAGGAGGTGGGATTGCCTTTGAAGAGACAAGAATGCTACTACACACATGAGAACAGTCCCTTCTAGAGCACTATGAGAAATTCCTAGAATTCTCCATCTCTGTACTACCTCAGTCACCTCTAGAAGCAGGAACAGATGGAACACAGGGGGTGGCACCTTGGACCTAACCATCACCCAGAGCTCCTCCACCTCCAAGTTTCTAAAGTCTGAAAGTCCTCTCCTTAGTCCCCCCATGCCTGATCTCCTGTCCTTCTACCTCTCCTTCACTTTCCTTTTCCTGAAAGTGCTCTTTGTCCTCATGATGATTTCTAGATCCTTCATTCTCTTCTTCTCCCAGTTCAGCACTAAAGCTCTGCTTACTTCTCTCCCTTCACAGTCTTGACCTCACAACTAGCTATTTCAATGAGATACACACTGTACCTGCCTTTGAATCCCTTTGCTTGTCATTCTGGTCTTCTCTGCCATAGGTTATAATTTAACTAACTCCTTGGTGGCTAAAGAAGAAATTCACTAGTACAATATTCTACTCTTTGGTTGGACAAGGCATTTATGCATTTCCTAGGGGAGATCATAGAGTCCATAAACCCCTGAAAAACTCCTTTGTTATGATACATTTTGACTCACACAATGTGAAGCTTAAGGATCACAATGAAACATCCCAGGGTGGGAGTAGGGTAGGGGTGGAGGGGCTGGAGCAAAAAGGGAAAGATAAAATCATAGAGTCAGCTGGAATTTCTAGTGCCATGCTCTTTTAGAAGAAGGGGAAACATGCTGGTTCTTTGGAGAGGCTCACTGGGCCTTATGTACTAGTTTTGGCATACTCTTTACCCCTCCCCCTTACTTGATGTGATGGTCTATGTTCTCACTGAGGGAGGCTTACTGACATGGGGTTTATAGGGATCGCTCCTTTCCATTCAGGCACTCCTAGGTTTCCCATTTCTGATATTACAGGCAGAGAGAGTAAGGTATTGATTGAATGAGACCTGGGGAATACAAGCATGGGCTATGGAAGCTTCCAGAAAACAACAGGGTTAAAGGTACTACACAAAGAGTTATGTTCAGAGAAAAGGCAGCCTGTCATAAATGAGTTTTATGGGTGTTAAAGAGGAGTACAGGTTCCATGGTTTTGTTTCTTTTTTATAATATTACAACTAAAACAATCAAAAGAATCAGAGAAGTTGATGAATGAGAACAGACTAAAAAGACAAGACTAAAAGAAGTAAGCTAAGGGGCAGGGGTATTATTAAAGTTTATAGAATCATGAAAGGAATTTCTATGGCAAAAACAGATGTACTTTTTCATCATATTCTTGAACTCCAGTGTACGTGATGAGTGTGTTTGGGAGCAAAGGAAGTGCTACTTTATGAGATATAGCCAAACTTATGCAAGCAGTTAGTCAAAGAAATGATACCCATAGAAAATATAAATACATTCAGTGAGCATTTAGATAAATTATTGAATTAGATCAATGTACCAAGTCATTAAGGGAAGATAGGGGTTTTCCAGGGAACTTATTAAGATTTCAATATTTCCTAGATATTTATATATGTAAATATTTGTCTCCTTGGCACTGCTTTATAAGTACTTAAATTCTTGTTGATTGATTAATTTTAAAGTTAATTTCAAAGTAACACCAAGGAAAGCAAAATATATCTTTCTACCACAACTGCATTGCTGACTACCTGAGAGTTATAATACTGACTCAAATGGATGGCCCATCTGTCTGACCCAGCGTGGTGTTTCCTGTTTCTGCTTGAGGAAGAGTAGGTGTAGTGCCAACACAATATTCACAGCACTGATGGCAACTATAAATATACTGGTATAGTCCTCAATTGCAAAATATAACAGACTTTCCATATAGAAGACAGAAGCAAGACATTTACTCAGACACCAGAAAACTGACACCCCAAACCAGAAAGCTGAATTCATCATTGCAGCAAAGAAGTTAATAAACCATAACACCATAGAGAGCCACACCATCCTTTAGCTGTCCTACAAACCAACATTTGCTCACAAAGTCTAACTGTCTGACTGGGTGTGTCCTCTCCTCCCTTCGTCTCTAACTGCTCTCACTCCCAGCTTCCTGTGGGCTCTGCTCTCTACCCTTCAGCAAACTCCTCCCACCATAGACTCCATGTGATTACATTCAGCTTATTAGGGGGCAGTGAAGGGCTTCAAAATCCCATTAACATCACGACAGGGCAGCATTATCATGTCTAGTTTATTGTGGAGGAAACTGAATCTCAGAGCTGTTACAGAACTGAATTGAGCCAACTAGTAACTGGGGGAGAGAGCCAAAGTTTCCTGGCTGCTACTTTCATGAAAACCCTACTGGTTCCAGACATTACACAAAGAACTGTTGCTCTTACATAGAAGTTTGGTGTGCTGAAGAACACTAGATTTGAATCCTGACTCTGCCCCTCATTGTTCCTATAATGTTGGTCAGATCAATTTACTTTTCTGAGTTCTAGATCCCTCATCTTTTAAATAAATGATTTGGATGAAATAATTTCTTTTTAAAAATTTATTGATATTTTAAAATTTTACATCACTTTCATTTCTGAAAACATCCTTCTCTCTGTCCATCTCCAGAGAATCATCTCTTGTAACAAAGACTAGTAGAGAAAAAATAAAGTGATTCAGCATAAGTAACCAAAATATCCACTGGTCTGATCAAGGAGGCATTGTCCTATACCTCTATGAAAAAGGGAAGGAAGGAAGTGCAATTTTTTCATTTCTTTTTCTGAACCAGACTGAAAGATAGGGATGCTCCAGGAAATTCTCAGATGTTATAATCACATAGTTTTGAGTTTCTGCTTTTTGGTTCATTTACGTTGCAGCAGTCATTACGCATATTGTTTTCCTAGCTCTACTGAACTTTGCATCAGTTTGTATAAATCTTAGTATCTTTCTTTGTATTCTTCATATTCCTCATTGCTTAGCTTACAGTAATATTCCATTACCTTCAAGTACTTGTTTGGCCGGTCCTCAACCAATAAGAATCTATTTTGTTTGCCCTTCTTTCTGCTATGAAAAGTGCTGCTATGCATAATTTAGCAGACAGGGCATCCCAAAAGTCAGTGCAATTTCAAGTTGTAGTTATAAATATATAACTACAGATCATGTTGTTGTTGTTGGATCACGCCTGATTCTATGTGACTCTGTGGATGATGTTCATGGCATTTTCTTGGCAAAGATGCTGAAGTGGTTTGCCTTTTCCTTCTCCAGTGTGTCCATCCCTCTTTTATAGGAACTGAGGCATAAATAGGGGTCAAATGACTTGCCCAGGCGCACACAGCTAGCAAGTAGCTGAGGCCAGATTTGAACTCAGATCTTCCTGACTCCAACTCCAGTGCTCTATCCACTGTACCACCTAGCTGGCCCTAGATATAAACGCACAGCTGTGGCTTAAAATTGCACTAAGACTTTTGGGACACCCTGTATCTAGTACCTTTCTATGGTTAACCTCCCTGGGGTATATGCCCAGCAGCGGGGTACCTGGGCTGGGTCAAAGGGTTTGGACCTTTTGGACCAGATGATTTCTAAGGTTTCTTCCAGTTCCAAGACCTTAACCCTATGACTTCTTTATAAGGTTAACAAAACCACCTGAATATACTTTAATTAAGCCTGCAAACACTCTTAGTAGATACAATAAAAGTAAGTTGAATTCAGATCAGATTCTGTGAAGGTGAGATGTAGAATAAACTTCCCCATAGAAGACTGGGAAATGAACTTGCTGTCTTCTTCTTCGTCCTTAAACTCTTTTTTTTTTCCCTTCACCATCCATACTCACTTTTGACATTATGGGACTTCATCCTATTGAGGTACATTGTCCTCCTAGATGCTCATTTAAGGGTCCAGCCCCAAACAAACCCTGGCAAACAATCTGCCCATAGGAGCTGGGAATTTTACTCCCTTGCTGAGCTAAGGAGGTGGGATATGGCAGAAACTGGCAGTACTGTTTTGTTCTGAGTGAGATAAGAAATTTGAAGGAGTAAAGTTAGTGTTTGTAGGATGTTAGTCAGAAAGGGATGGCACATGACAGCTGGGCCTGCAGCAGGCTACTTGTGACTAGTGACCCTGCTTGATCTCAAGGATGCCTCTCAGTCTCCCTCTGGGATAGTCTAGCCTTGCTCTTTAAGGTGCGGATGGGGGTGGTAACAGACAAGGCTATATGATATCTGAAAAAAAGCCAAGGTTGATGTCCCTTGCCCATCCCCTCTGCTGAGTGTGTGTGTGTGTGTGTGTGTGTGTGTGTGTGTGTGTTGGGCGTGTGGGAGATGACATCCAACACGAAAAAATGAAGACCAAAGAAGCAAAAGGAGGAAATGAAAGTTCCTTTATTGACAGGGCAACATGAATTCAGTAACGGCTGGATTAGGCCATGTGTTATCAGTGATGATGAAACACAGCAGCCGTTGGTAATGAAATATTTATGAATGGGGAGATGAGGCTGCATTCTGCAGAGCAGCACTGGGGAAAGTGAAGTTTCAAGAATACTGTAATAGCAAAGCCCTCCATTAATTATCGGAAGCAAGATGTAATGCCAGTTCCTATGGCAACAGGATCCCCTCTGTATTTGGTGTTCCTCTTCTCCTTTTTAAAGCTGCTCCCATTTACTGTGGCACTGAATTTTGTTTCCCATTGGCATTTTTGTGGCTGTCCTTTGGGTATGAATTCATCCTCCTTCCTAGGCTTTCAATAGTCTAAGCAACTTGGGGGTGGGGGTGGGGAAGGACAGGCAGGCAAAGTTGTAAATTATGGAGCTGTGAACTAAAATCTCCCAGAGCACTTTGAGGGAGACTGTCAGGATCTTCTCATCAGGTTGCATAGGGTCTGAGAGGCAAGGGGGAAATGGGAATCCACTGCAATTATTACCTGAAGAACATGGAGGCAGTTGTGACCTTGAACAAGTTCTGTGGGATCATCAGAGGTCATAGATTTAGAACTGGGGGAAAAAACCTAGCCCCCAAAACTTAGTCATATCCACCCAGCCTTTCATTTTGCAGATGAAGAAACTGAAGCCCAGAGAATTTAAAATTATAGAGCTGGTAAACTGGCAGAACATGGATTTGAATTCACTTCTTCTATTATATTAACCCATTTCATTCTCCTCTCTGGACCTCAGCCAATGTATGGACACAAGCAGGGGGCTGTAGGAAGGAAGGGAGAATGTACATGTAAGAATCTAGATGGAAAGAAAAAAAGACAAAAGTTTCCAGGTCTGTAGGGCTATCCTAAATTAAACAAAGATTTCTAGGGGCCTAAAATCAACCTCCCTCCTTCCCTCCCTCCCTCCCCCCTCTCTCTCCTTCCCTCCCTTCCTCTTTCTTCTTCTCTTCTTCTTCTTCTTCTTCTTCTTCTTCTTCTTCTTCTTCTTCTCCTCCTCCTCCTCCTCCTCCTTCTCCTCCTCCTCCTCCTCCTTCTCCTCTTCGTCCTTCTCCTCCTTCTCCTTCCCCTCCTCCTCCTCCTTCTTCTCCTCCTCCTCATTCTCCTCCTCCTCCTCTTCTTTCTCCTCCTCCTCTTCTTCCTCCTCCTCTTCCTCCTCCTCCTCTTCTTCTTCTTCCTCCTCTTCTCGTTTTCCTCCTCTTTCTCCTCCTTTTCCTCCTCTTCCTCCTTCTCCTCTTCCCCCTCCTCTTTCTCCTCCTCCTCCTCTTCTTCTTTTCCTCCTCTCCTCCCCTCTCTTTGTCTTTCTTCTCTCCTCCTCTATCTCTCTGTCTCTTCTCATCTGTCTATCTGTCTCTCTTTGTCTCTGTCTTTCTCTCCTGGTATACAAAGAGCCAAAGGAACCTATTTATCAGCACTTGTAAGAAGGGCCCAGATGATGCCAAGAGAGAATGTGGGACCAGCATAGTTCTTCAGTCACCCAGGCTAATAACCCTGGAGTCATTTTTGACTCCTTTCCTTCATCCTCCCTATCCAATCAGTTATCAAGCTTTGTCAGTTCTACCCTCCACAGCAGCTCTCACCTCCATGCCTCTCTATCTACTGCCATAACCACAATTCTAACCCTAATAACCCTCATCTCTTCTCTGGATTACTATCTACTAATCTGAATCCAGTCCTTCTCTACTCTAGTCACCACACAACTAACGAAAGAATTGTCCTTGAGTACAGGTCTGACCATGCTTTTCCCCTGCTCGGAAGGGTTCCATGGCTCTTCATTGGCTATGGGAGAACACGTGTACTCCTTAGCCTAATGTTGAAGGTCCTCCATAATCCAGCTTTCTTCTACCTTAGCACATTTCTTATTTATTCCTTTTGAACTTTATGTTCTAACTAAACACCTCATATCCCACCTCTGAACATTTGCCCAGGCTGTCTGCTCCCTATATTCCCTCTTCCCCACAACACACCTGAAATTTATTTCCTTCTTGCCTCTACTACTCAGAATACTTGTTTGGCTTTGAGGTTTGGCTTAGATGTCACCTCCTAATGAAGTCCCTCCCTGATCCCTATAGTTAGGATTCTCTCCTCCCTTTATTTTCCTTGTATTCTATTTGCTTGTGTAAAGACACAGTTCATGATGCTAGACGAAGGTATGTGTAACAGACTCCTTGTTTCTACCAGCTCACCTCCCTACTACTCTTGGGCTACAAATTCCTGGAGGGCTCAGATGGTTTTGTTTTTGTCTTTGCATCCCCAGCTCCTGCCTGGCACATTAGAAGGTGTTTAATAAAAGTTGTTGACTAAAATTAAATTTACTCTTTTTGATGGTTCTCTTTCAGTCTCACAGGGGATTACTAGTAGATGTGGTGTGGGAGGTGAAGGGACAGAGAATTCTGAGTGAAGGACAGGGATATTGGCTATATAAATAACCCTGGAAAGTGACACTTTCCAAAATTCTTCTAGCCTACCACCTAAGAACTTGTTTCATTACTCAAGGAAACTTCTCCTCAACCCTGTAGTTTTGGGACGTGGAAAAAAGCAGAACACACATCAATATTCGCCACTGAGAGACATGTTTTAAGAGTCAAAAGAAAGGAAATGTCTTCCTTTTCCCCACTAGTGATATTGCTTTGAGCATCCCTTTGTCCCAATACAAAACAAACATCTAGAATTGTAAGAGGCCTTCAGTAACCTCATACAAGTCTCCTGAAAATCTAAGATGTGAATTTGAACTCCTTCGGCCCCAGACTACTGTTGCAGACCACTAATTGACACATTCTGTTTAACCTTGTCTAAGAAGTCCATATACCACATTAATGAATGGGAAGACAGATGCTGCTTTGTATGAGACACCAATGATATATGGCCAAACTAATTGGTTGATTCACACTAGCCACAAAAGAAGAAACATTAACATATTTTGAAAATTCATTGACAAAAATCCTATTGACTCGTGAAAACAAAGTATAATCAGTCTGCTCTGCTGAGCTGGTCAGATTGCATGAGGAATGAATTATATCTGGCGGTCCCATCTAAACAGGGGCATCATGTTCAGAAGAGGGCAAGCTGAATTCTGAAGGTCTTCAAAGTTATGACAGATGAGGAACTTTCCTGAAGGAGGAGAGGAGTCATGCTGTCTTTAAATATTTGAAAGGGGATCATGTGAATGAGAGATTAAACTTATTCCACATGACTCCAGCATCATCAGAAGGAACACCCAGCATAGTATTTGTAATGTAGTATGCTTCCAGAATTAGAATTATACTTTCTACCCGTATGACCTTCAGGAAGTCATTTGATGTTCTTGAACTGGTGTCTTTGAGGAAGCAGAATGAGATAGCTGGTCAGGTCTGTTCCATCTGTTATCCTATGAAAGAACTATTGAACTGAACTAGGACTAGGAGATAGACATGATGAAGAAGTATATTTGGGTGCAACATAAGACTTTTCTAATAATTAGGATGGTCCCAATATGGGATGAGGCTCAGGAGGTTCTGTGCTGGAGGTATTTGAGCATAGGCTGGGTGCCCACTTGTCAGAGTTACGTAGAGGGGATTCATCCTTTGGGTAAGGATTGGGCTTGCTGTCTCTCTGAGATCCCTTACAAGTCTAAGATTCTAAGTCTAAAGATTTATTCAGGGGAGCAAAATTCCTTTGGTGGTTTTGGTTTTTTAAGAAGTTGGTTTCCATATTTTCTCTCTGAGGGAGATAATGGCCATGGATCCACATCTGAGTGTTATGACCCATGATGTGATCTGGCTTAAGGAGAATCAACCAACTAACTGACCCAAGACAAACCATAGGACTGCCAGCATCTGACAGGGCAAGCCAATGCTCTGTGGTCTCATTATAGCAACAAGACTGATCTTCATGAGCTGCTTATGGAAATCAGCCTCATTATTTCCTAGCCCCACTCTGTGTAGTCATTGTCATTTTAAAAAAGGAATGAATGCCAGTCAATAGAGTCATGCCTTACTGGATGCTAGGCCTTCTCCAGGTGCTACTGAGAGGCCTGCCTCTGACTCACTTAGGTAAACTAAGGCATAGTAAAACAGCTTGCCTCAATCAATCCTGCCTTGAGCTTCCTTTTTAGATATCGTTGAGGAGACTGTCTCACTCTCAGTAAGGTATGGGTCGGATGAGATGTCTTCTGAGGTTTCTTCCAATTCTGTGACTGAGTCTATAATTCTGTGACTGTGACTAGTTATGTTTTACCAGGATATACTCTGTGACTGACTTGCAGGAAAGACTTCTTTCAAAAGAATATCGTGGTTAAATCGGGGATGGTTCTAGGATCTTTAAATTCAGAATCACTCTTAAACCAGCACCTGTGTCGTATGAACTGTCAGCCCTGCGTAGAAATCCACCTCGACAAGAAAAAGACCCTCCTTAGGGCTAGCATGGCCTTCTAAGTGGCTGAAGTGGCTACAATGTGCCTGAGAGGCCCCAGGACAGGACCTATTGATATAAAATATGTCTCCCACCTCTTGCCTAAAGTTCTGCCATTTTAGATTAATTCCTTTGGGTCTCAAAGGCTCTTTGGTCTTCCAAAATTCCCTATTAAAATGCAAATATATCTGGAAAGAAGGAGTATCATAATTTAAGCTGCAATTAAATAAGAATTAATAGTTAGTTGAGCAAGGTCCTGTGGGAATAAGTCACAGGATAGTTACGTAAAGCACTGGGTGAGAATGGGGAGCACCAAATCCAAAAGAAAGTTGAGGGGCAGAGGGAAGGGTGACAAAGACCAGGCTTTCCTCTCTCCCAGTTCTAAACGGTGCTTGGCCTACACTCTCACCATTCCCATCAACTATTCTGCAATACTATCAAGGTTGGAGTACTGTGATAGAAAGGCTACTAGTCTTACAAATATTAAGACACTACCTCCTTATAACTGTGATTCACTGGAGGGAAAGATTTCTGCATAGGGAAGTTTTTACAGAGCTCTTGGGTAACATTTTCCAAAGTTTCCTTTATAGCTTCAATACTGACAGAAATAGCATTTCTATTATTTCATGGAGGCAACGAGGTGGCATAGTGGAGTTCCTGAGTTCAAATCCAGTCTCAGACACTTACTAGCTGTGTGACCCTGGTCAAGTCACTCAACTCTGTTTGCCTCAGTTTCCTCACCCATAAAATGACCTGGAGGAGGAAATGGCAAGCTACTATAGTATCTTTGCCAAGAAAATTCCAAATGGGGTCATGAAGAATTGGAAACAACAATAGAAGTTAAGACCAACATCTACGTCTGAGGGTTGCTGTGAAAATCAGAGGTAAAATGCTTGGTAAACCTTAAAGTGCTTTACAAAAGCCAGTGATTACAGTCTTCCTGACTGATCTAATATTTGAATCAGTTCCTTCCCACACACATATGGATTGCTGGGACCCCTGGGACCTGGTGGCCACTTTCCTGATAATGAGTCTGCTCAAAGGTAGCTGGGCTGGGCTTGGGATGGCAGATACACATTCTTGCATTGGACCTATCCTTGAAAGTTCTCCAGTCTTGTAAAGCCTGGAGTCACCTCTACGCCACCACAGCAAATAAAAGGGGTGGGGTGGAGGGAGAGACTGATGGGACGAAGTCACCTGAGCATTCCCTCTTCTCCCCCATTCAATGCAGTAAGCATTTGTTAAGTGCCTGCTGTCCTAGGTAGGGGTGAGGTAGTAATAAAGACAAAAATGAAAAGAATCCCTTCTCTCATGAGTTTATTACTTAAAAAAATAAACCAAGAACCACCTTTGCTATGTTATGACCTCAACGGGTCACGTATTCCCCCAAGAGAGGAATGTCAAGATAATTTTCAGAAGTTGGGGGTGGGAGTGGGGAAGCAGAGGGAAGCAGCAAGGAAACCAACAGGACCAACTTTAGAAGGCTTGTAATTATTTTAGTTGTATTATCAAGGGGGAAAATTTGGAAAATGTGGGTCGCCAACTCATACTGCCCTGATAATGTTCTCAACATCTAACTAAGAGATCATATATTAAGTCACTAACTACTAGCCACCTGCTCTGCATTTCTAGGGCTCACCACCTTTCCCATGGTGCTCCACTCCAGCTAAAAGATGCCAGTC
>CM053594.1:131831432-131855773 GCA_028646575.1 Pseudocheirus occidentalis | reverse complement strand
CATGATTTTCTCACATCATTCTCATTCTCTTCCCAGTTGTTCTTCCACTTATTGAGTTTTTAAAATCCTTCTTAAGCTCCTCTATGGCTTGTAACCAGTCTACATTTTTCTTGGAAGCTATTGATGCAGGAATTCTGACTGTGTGGTCTTCCTCCCATTCAATGCTTTGATCCTTTTTGTCCCCCAAAAAGGAATCTAAAGTTGGGTTGCTGTTCTTGCTTTGCTTCCCTCGCCTGCTCATGTTGCCAGTCAATTACTTGACTTTTGGGCTCTGTAGAACTCTGCTTTCAGAGGAGAGAGCTTTGTCCCAAATGGCTGCCGTCTTTTCAGCCCCCACTAGCTTTCGGTAACTGGTCATGTACCTCAGGACCACCACCCAAAACCACGAACCCCATCTAGGTAGGTTAAGGCAAGAGCCCTTAGCTTCTGAATGATTGCTTGGCCTCCCTGCAATCTGCAGGCCAGGAGCTCTGAAGCAGCCATGTGGAGGCGGCTGCTGGCCCAACAGCTTCTTCTGCCTTTTTGCTCTGGGTGAAGATGGCTGGACCTGCTTCTTTCCCCCAAATTTAGTCATGTTCCATTGACCTTTCACTTTGTCTTTGTTTCTTATTTTTTGATAGTTCTGGAAACTTCCACAGCTCCTGGTGACCCACTCTCTGGAGTGATCCAGCCAGGGCTTGTTCTGGCTGCCCTGGGGCTAACTCTTTGGTTTCAGACAAGGCTGGGATAGGCCCCTAGCTTGCTGTCATGAGCCCTTCCAGTCCTCCTGCCATCTGCCTGCTGGGCTGCCTTCAGCAGGAGTTTCGTTTCTCTGTCATTTTGTGGGTTCTGAAGCTCTAAAATTTGTTTAGAGTCATATTTTATAGGTATTTGAGTTGGTTATGGGGGGAGCTCACAGAGTCTTTCTGCTTCTATGCTGCCTTCTTGACCCCACCCCTAAGATCACTGTGCTGTATTCTAATCAGTTCTTCATTTGGTTGAAAAAGAGTAAGGATTGTTCTGATTCAGTTGTCCCCCCCAAATAACACCATTCTCACTTCTACCCCTTTTAACTTGGCATGTTGGTGGGTCTTTGTAGAATAGGTTTGATTACCAGTCTCCCTCATTTTCTATGGTTCATGTGTGACCAGAGGGCTCTGCCACTACTGGAAGTGTTTTGCCCCCCTTTCCTTTCCCCCTTTTTTTTTTTGTATTCTTTTGAAAAAAAAATCCTTATTAATGAATGTTTAGTTTTCAGCATTCACTTCTACTAGATCGTGAGTTCCAGGTTTTTTCCCCATCACCTCCCCACCTCCCACCCCAAGACAGCATGCATTCTGAATCCCCCTTTCCCCAATCTGCCCTCCTTTCTGTCAGCCCCCCTCCCTCCGTCTCTTATTCCCATTCCTTCTATTTTCGTGTAGGACTAGATAGATTTCTGTGCCCCATTGCCTATATATCTTTTTTCCCGATTGAATGTAAGAACAGTTTTTAACATTCATTTTTGAAACTTTGATTTCTACATTCTCTCCTTTCCTCCGTCCCCACCCACAGTCATTGAGGAGGCAAGCAATTCAGTATAGCCCATGCATGTGTAGTCATACAAAAGAAATTCCATGATAGTCATATTGTGAAAGACTAAGTACATTTTCATTCCTTACTAGCCTGCCCCCATTTATTCTATTCTCTTCTTTGACCCTGTCCCTCCTCAAAAGTGTTTGCTCCTGATTAACCCTTCCTCCCATCTACCTTCCCTTATATCATCCTCCCTTCTCTTATGCTCCTCCTCCCTCCTTTACTGTAATGTAAGATAGATTTTCATACCCAATTGAGTACCTCTCACTTTTTCCTTCCAGTACATTCCTCTCTCACCCCTTAATTTTATTTTTTAGATATTATCTCGTCATATTCAACTCACGCTGCACCCTCTCTCTATGTGTGCGTATGTGTACATATACATGCATATATAATCACACACACACCAACATGTGTGCATATACACACACACATGTATACATGTGTGTACACCTACACATACACACATATACGTGTGTGTGTGTGTGTGTGTGTGTGTATTCCCTTCAACTACCCTAATATTGAGAAAAGTCTCATGTGTTACAAATATCATCTTTCCATGTAGGATTTTAAGTAGTTCAACTTTAAGAAGTCCCTTATAATTTCTCTTTCCTGTTTACCTTTTCATGTTTCTCTTGAGTCTGGTATTTAACAGTCATATTTTCTATTCAGCTCTGATGTTTTCATCAAGAATTCTTGAAATTTCTCTATTTCATTGAATATCTATTTTTTCCTCTGAAGTATTATACTCTTTTTTGCTGGGTAGGTCATCCTTGGTTTAATCTTAGCTCCTTTGACCTCCATCATATCCTATTCCAGGCCCTCCAATACCTTAAATGTAGAAGCTGCTAAATCTTGTGTTATCCTGATTGTGTTTCCACAATACTTGAATTGTTTCTTTATGTCTGCTTGCAGTATTTTCTCCTTGACTTGGGAACTCTGGAATTTGGCTACAATATTCCTAGTTTTCCTTTTGGGAACTCTTTTAGGAGGTGATTGGTGAATTCTTTAAATTTCTATTTTTCCCTCTGGTTCTAGAATACTTTGGCAGTTTTTTTTGATAATTTCTTGAAAGATGATATCTTGCCTCTTTTTGTTAAATCATGACTTTTGAGTAGTCCAATAATTTTTAAATTATGTCTCCTGCCTATATTCCAAGTCAGTTGTTTTTCCATTAAGATATTTCAGTCTTCTATTTTTTCTGTCTTTTGGTTTTGTTTTATAATTTCTTGATTTCTCATAAAGTCATTAGCTTCCATTTACTCCATTCTAATTTTGAAGGAATTATTTTCTTCAGTGAGCTTTTGGTTGTTTTTTTTTTTTTCCATTTAGTCACGTCTCGTTTTTAAGGCTTTCTTTTCCTTATTGACTATTGGGACCTCTTTTACCATTTGGATTAGTCTATTTTTTAAGGTGTTATTTTCTTCAGCTTTTTTTGGGTCTCCTTTAACAAGCTGTTGACTTGTTTATTATAATTTTCTTGCATCACTCTCATTTCTCTGCCCAATTTTTCCTCTACTTCTCTTGCTTGATTTTCAAAATCCTTTTTGAGTCCTTACATGGCCTGAGACCAATTCATATTTGTCTTGGTGAATTTGGATTTAGGAGCTTTGACTTTGTTGTCTTCCTCTGGTTGTTTGTTTTGATCTTCTTTGTCAATGAAATAAGATTCTATAGTCTGATTTTTTTCCCCACTGTTTGCTCATTTTCCCACCCAATTACTTAACTCTTTAGCACTTTGTCAAGGTAAGAGTCTGCTTCCTGTGGTGGGGAGTGGGAGGTGCAGTGTCTCAAGCTTCAGGGGTTTTATGCAAATGTTTTCAGAGATATTTCCAAGTACCTGTAAATATTCAGCTCTTCCAAGGTGGTATTATTAAAAAAGAGGTGTTTTGTACTTTCATGGTCTGTGTTCTGGTTTGTGAGTGACCGGAAACACTCTTTTCTGCTCACCATTGCTCCTCTTCAACCCAGGACCACCACTCAGGACTGCAACCCGGATCAGAGCATGGCAAAGCCAGGGAATCCTACCTTAGCACCAGCCAAGAGATCCCTGCAATGCACCTCTGATCAGCTGCTTGATCCCCCTATTATCTGTAGGCCCAGAGCTCTGTAAGCAACCCCTGCCGCTGTCCACTACCAGTCACCACTGCTGCCGTGGGGTTGGGGTCAGATAGTGTTTCTCTCTCATACAGGTCTGATACACCTTGTTTAATGACCTTCTAAGTTGTCTTCAGTGTTTTGGGGTTGAGAAGTCTGTAAACTGCCATAGCTGCCCGTGATTCCATCCCCCAAGGCCTGTTTCCACTCTGTGTATCCCCAATGTCACTCACACTGGACTGTGCTCCTCTCCCAGCTTGGTGCAGTAGGCCTTTCCTGTCCATTTCCAAGTTGTCATGGGCTGGAAATTTCTTTCATTCTGCTATTTTATGGGTTTTGCTGCTCTAGAATTTATTTACAGTAAGTTTTTTCCAGGTATTTGGAGGGGTTTTGAGGAGATCCCAAGCAAGACCCTGCTTTACTCTACCATCTTGGCTCCACTCCCTGCCTTTCTCTTTCTATCCTTGTGCCCTAGGGTGTCCTGGAACCAATGTAGTATGATTTAATTTATATGAAGATCTGCCAGCACTGTGGGTGCAGTCTCCTCCTTTCCTTCTCTAAGGGAGCATCTGAATAACTTAATGGATAGTGTTGTTCAGAATTGGAATTAACTCATTAGCTGTGTATTCCTGGGCAAGTCACTTAAGTTCTCTGTGCCTCTGTTTCCTCATTTGTAAAATGAGAGTAGCACCTACCTTACAGAGTTGTTGTGAGGATGATATGAAATATTTGCAGAGTGCTTTGCATACACCTTCAAGGGAGACATAAGCTGGTATTATTGTTGTTGTTAATTATTATCATTCCCATTGTTATTTCTTCCTCCATAGCATTGGGAAGTACCACAACCATTCAGCATGAGAGCCTGCCCCACCATTAAGGCTGTCCCCAAACCCTTGTGATTCCCTTTGCCTGAGCTGCTTGACTGTTCACAGGGATTGAATGATATGAAAATCAACGGCTCCAATTCTTTTGTTAAGGAGGAGGGCCGCCAGCCCTTACCGTAGGTCCCACTTCTCTGTCCTGTGGCCCTCCAGCACTGTCATCTTAACTCTTTATATAATGTGACATTCTCAGGCCCTTGCCATTTGTCTCACAGGGAACCTGTAGGATTTCCAGTCCTTTCCATTAGCCCTGTAGTTGAATTTTCTTTTCTGTTGCCTCTTCTAATTAGATTATGAACCCCTTGAGAACAGGGACTGTCTCACTTTTTCTCTTTGTATCCCTAGCCCTTAGCACTGTGCTTTGTACATAGTAAGCAGTTAGTAAGTGCTTTTACTTTCATTCATGTATTCATCTATTCATCATCATAACATTGGACCATTGTCAAAACTTCTTGGCTTTCCCAATCTACCCTAATAAATTATATGGCAGGAATTAATCCAACCCCACTTAAACAAAACAAAACAAAATGAAACAGCTACAAGTAATGTTGTTTGGTGGACATTTCCACACTGGAAATACATATTTATGAAATGCATGTATGATTTTTATCAATAGTACATGGTGTTTCATTATACACTTATAGCTCTCTTTACCATTCATTAATAAAGGTGTTTCCTCAACTGTTCAATAACCAACATAACTACTGGAACTGGAAAATCATTATCATCATACAATTCAGTTGTTACAATATAAGATCAATATAAAAATGAATTGTCTTGTACTAACTAGTCACCATTATTGTGCTTTTTTTCAGTAATAAGAAACATGATATAAAAGGATGGGAGTAAACTTCTCTCTCCCATGTAGTCCTTCAATGTACTCCTTAACTTCTTTGTCAAGCTGTACCTTTCTATGAACCAATATTTTACAGTAATAGGGTCAAAAAATTAAAACTGAGTCTTTGAGGGATAGAGCTATCATAAGCATAAAAATGGGCAAATGTTTGATTTACATAAAAAGGATGAAATGGGAAGGAAGGGTGGAGTCTGCAAATTATAAATCCATATGCTTAATTTTGGGGAAGGAAATGGCACATTGCTCCAGTATCTTTGCAAGAAAACCCCAAATGGGGTTACAAATAGTTGGATGGCACTGAAATGATTGAACAACAATAGCTTAATTTTAATTTGAATATATTTTAATGGGATGATTTCTGAACATTTGAAAAAGGAAATGATGGTTACTCTCAGCCAGCATGAATGCATGAAAAAGAGATTATAAATTAAGCTATTGTTTGTAGTAGTTTATCTCTTCCTTTTTTTTTTTTTAAATCAAGGCATTATCCCTCATTCAGTCCTGTCTTCCATAAGCCATTCATTGGCTTAAAAAAATCAGAGACATCATTTCTTTCCATATTTGAGGATAAAATTTATTTGGGATCATTGAGATTGAGGTTCCTCAGTCTCTCTACTGTCCTTTTTAAAAATCTATCTTGGATTCCTTTTTTTTTTTTTTTAATGACTCATCTCCCTGTCTTACCCAGGCTGGAAATCCAGTAGCCACTCATGGGCTTATCTGACTGCTGATTGATAATTTTCAAAGACTTCATTTGCTCCATTTCCAGCCTGGGCTGATTCACTCTTCCTTAGGCAGCTTGTTGGTCCTACCCTTCTTAGTGATTGGTTTTAGTCTGACAGCAACTCAGACTTCTGAGCTCAAATGCTCCAGTGATGTCAGTCTGCCTCAAGAGCAGGGATTACCCAAGGTTTGCCGTCATGCTCTACTTTGGATTGCAACTATCTTTTGCTCATTTTTGTTCCATCCTTTCTAGTCTGAAGGTCATTTTCCTTACAGAATTAAAGATGAATACTTATTTTTTGTTTATAATGTCGACATTTTTTTTTACTTATTCTGAGTAGTGATGCCTTCCTTTTGTTGATTTTTCTCTTTTCCCCAATATAGCTAAAAATAAACCTTTCCATAGTTAAAACACATCTGTATTATTATAATTTTTTTCTGTTCTGGATCTCATGTTTTAGGATGGATATTGGCAAACTGTAACCTTTCCATAGCATGGTAACCAGGATTTTGAAAGTAGTAGAGACCATGCCATGTGAGCATCAATGGAAAGAATGGGTCATATTTAACTTGAAGAAGCCTCATCAGATTTATGGTATCAAACTCTAATTACCTGGAGTTCTGTCCTATAGAAGAGAGTTTAGATTTATGCTTGCTTCCACAGGGTAGAGCTAGGAAGACTTGGTAGAAGTTCTGGAGACCCAGATTTTGGCTTACAAGAAAAAAAAAGCTGAACAAAAGCTGTACTGATTAATTTGGGAAGTAGTATGCTCTCTTCTGAAAAGCTTCAAAGAGAACCTGTATACTCATTTGTTGGGTAGAAACAGTTCTTGTTTAGGTACACCTTGGACTGACTTTCCAAGTTTTAGGTTCTATTGTTTTATAATAAAATTCCAGTTTTTAAAATAATAATATAGTAACAGTAATAGCATAGTTATATAATCTCCATGTAAGAGACGCTAAGATTAATATTTCTACTTTTGGGAAAAGCTGGATACTTTAAAATTTGAAGAGTAATAACTAGTGATAAAAGTAAAAGTTTGTTGGAAAACTAATATGATATAGAAGATGACAGATCAAGGTCCCCAGGAAATGTGGTCTGCTGACAAGATGCCAATTACCATTACTGGGGAAGAAGAGCTACATTTTTGTCCATGTTTAATGTCAGAAATCTCGTACTATCCAGGTCATAGCATCTGTCAACTCAGCTTGCCTCATTGGGAAAACAAAAAAACTTCTACGTATTTCTATGTCCCTGTGCTATAAAAAGTGGCAGTAAAAGTCACACAATGCATACTAGGCTTCTGAAGAGACAAAAACACAAATGTACAAGTGGTTCAAGTACAGAATAGAAAAAAGGCAGGGGAACAGTTTATTTCATCTAGTTCTGTTTGGATCTATCCCACATCAGGATGGGTGTGTTCATCTTTTAGCTAACCTGATTGTCTAATCCAATATAGAACTCAGATTCGTGTGAACTGTTCCTAGGTTATCACCAGTAGAATTCTGGAAGTTGGCCATAAAGATCCTCACATTTGAGCCAATTAGAATTAGATCCAAACTGACTCTTCCAAAACTTTTTTTTACCAGCAGTGAAATGGGAGGTGGCTGCTCTTCTTTAGGGATGATCTAGAGTTAGATCAAATTAATTAACTCCAGGCCCTAGTCTTCCTCCAGACTCCATAGCTGGTGCTATATTCCCTTTGCCACCTAGCTACCTCATCCAGCCCTTAGTCTTGCTCATCATTCCCAGAGCTGGCTTGTATTAAAATCAGTTGTGGAGATAATGAATAGAGAACAGTTGTTGACAATGCAATTCTCACAATTTTCAAACTTGCCCATCACACATCATTTTTCATCTTGTATACATGAAATACACATTGCTTGTATCCTCTTTAAGTTAAGAAGAAAGTGCTATTGGGCGGCTAGGTGGCACAGTGAGTAGAGCACCGGCCCTGGAGTCAGGACGACTTGAGTTCAAATCCGGCCTCAAACACTTGACACACTTACTAGCCGTGTGACTTTGGGCAGGTCACTTAACCCCAATTGCCCTCCAAAAAGCAAAAAAAAAAAAAAAAAAGTGCTATTACTGCAATGAAAAATATAGGGAAATTAACTGAAGCAGTGATGGGGAAATACTTTATTTTAGTGGAACCTATTAGCTTGCCATCAAATTGATTCTGTGGTTTAAAAGTCCTCCCTTGGTTTCTATCTAAAAAGTTCACAGAGATAGCCGAGTGAGTACAGTTCGCTATATTTACAAAAATAGCCCCAACGGTGCTTTAGTTAAATGTAAAAACTTGTCCATGGCTATGATCTTTTGTCATTTGAAGCCTTATTACACTGATTCATCTTATCAGTTAGCAACAGTTTACCTTGTCTGCCAGCAGTGTCAGTTTCAACTGAATTTCTGGACTGTATCTGTATAATTTTCCACAGGCCATGAATTAGCATCTAGGAGAGACAGTACATAGAGCTGGGCTTAAAGAGTTAGGAAAACCTGAGTTCAAATATGGCGTCACTTAACTAGCTGTGTAACCATGGGCAAGTCATTTAACTTCTCTGTCCCTAGGTTTTCCCATCTGCAGAATGGGAATAATAATAGCACCCACTTCTGAGTCTTGTGAATATCCAAGGAGATACCATGTAGAGAAGGTTATAAACTTTAAAGCTCTATATAAATGTTGACTTCTTGTTGTTATTGTTATTTTGATAACAACTCATATATCCAGGTCACTTATGCAGAGACTTAGACTATGATGAATAACCTGGAAAAAGGCAAAGAAGACTTCTCCATAACTAAACTAAGTGTCCCAAAGGCAATGGACTAAATGTCATGTTTTTCAGTCTTATTAGAGCCTCATCATATATTCATATTTCCTAGTTAACATTTCTTTTACATTTGATTCTTAACAATCTCATTGGTACATTCATTTGCTTCTCTATGTTTTGTACCTAATCTCTTCTGTTGACCAACCTTGCTATTTTCTAACCAGTTCTAAATAGTTTTGATGATTATTGTTCTGTAATACAAGAAGAGTTTAACCCTCTAGTCCCTTGTTTTTCATATTCTGTCATTAATTCTTTGAAGATTCTTGGTCTTTTATTGTTCCACATGAATTTTGTTATTATTTTTTAGCTCTGCATGTAATTCTTTGATATTTTGATTGGTATAGTACTGAATAAGTAAATCAATTTAGATAGTGTTGACATTTTTATTATAGTGGCATGGCCACTCATCAACAGTAAATATTTCTCTGATTCTTTAAATCTGTCTTTATTATTGAAAAGAGGGTTTTATAATTGTATTCATCTACAGCACAATTATATTTTATAATTGTTTATAGTTGTTTTCTGTGTGTCATGGTAGGTAGACTCTTAAATATATTATACATTCCTGTTAATTTGAGTAGAATTTGAGTAGAATTTATTCTTCTATCTCTTCAAGCTTGGTTCGTTTTTGTTTTTGTTTTTTGCTTTTTGGAAGGGGGAAAGCAGGGCAATTGGGGTTAAGTGACTTGCCCAAGGTCACATGGCTAGTGTTGTGTCAGAGGCCACATTTGAACTCAGGTCTTCCTGACTCCAGGGACAGTGTTCTATTCACTGTGCCACCTAGCTGCCCCTTCATTCTGTTGTTATACAGAATTATCATTATAGAGAAATAACAATTATTTTTGTGAATTTATATTATAGTCTGTTAATCAACTGAAGTAAATTTTCAGTAATTTAAAAAAATTTACCCTTTAATTTCTTCATGTGCAAGAAGTAATGATTTTCTTCCCTCTTTGCTTATGCTTATTTCTTCAATTGATTTTTTTTTACTGTCTTACTGCTATAACTATTATTTTAAGAATGTTATCAAATAATAGTAGTAATCATGGACATCCTTGGTTTGCCTTTCATCTTTTTTGGAATGAGTTCTAGCCTTTCTCCTTTAAGTATTATATTTATTTTGTGTTTCAGAAAAGTACTGCTTACCAAATTAAAACAAGGTCCATTTGTTCCTATGGTTTTTAGTGTTTTTAATAGAAAGAGGTATTTAATTTCATAAAAAGTTTTTTTCTTTAGCATCTACTTACATTATTTATATTTCAAATTTTTTATTAATTCAGTCTGTTATGTTTTTGATATTTATCACATTTAGCAAACCCTGAATTCTTAGTGTAAATCCAACTCAAGCATAATATATGATTTAAAAAATATGCTATTGTCGACTCTTTGCTAATATTTTATTTTCTATTTCTATTTTGCCCTCTGATTCTAAAATATGAAGGCAATTTTCCTTGAGAATTTCTTGAAGGATGATTTCTAGGCCCCTTTTTTTTATCATGGCTTTCAGATAGTCCAATAATTTTAAAATTATTTCTCCTGGATCTATTTTTTAGGTCAGTGGTTTTTCCAGTGAGATATTTTATATTGCCTTCTATTTTTTCAATTGTTTCTGTTTTATAGTATCTTTAAAGTCATTAGCCTCCAGTTACTCCAATCTAATTTTGAAGGAGTTATTCTCTTCAGTGAATTTTTGAAATTCTTTTCCATCTGGCAAATTTGACTTTTTAAAGCATTCTTCTACTCATTGGCTTTTGGGGCTTCTTTTGCCATTTGAGTTAGTCTATTTCTCAAGGTGTTATTTTCTTCATTGTATTTTTGGGTCTACTTTATCAGGGTGTTGACTTGCTTTTCATGATTTTCTTGCATCATTCTCATTTTTTTTCCCAACTTTTCCTCCACTTCTCTTACTTGGTTTTCAAAATCTTTCTTGAGCTCCTCCATGGCCTGTAACCAATTCATATTTTTCTTGAAGGCTTTTGATGCAGGAGTTCTGAGTTCACTGTCTTCCTCCTGCTCCATGCCTTGATGCTTTTTGTCACCCAAAAAAGGATTCTACAGTCTATTTGTGCTTCCTGTGCTTGCTTATATTGCCAGCCAATTATGTGGCCCTTGAGCTCTTTGTCACGATAGAACTCTGCTTCCACAGTAGAGAGCTGTGTTACAAACAGCTGGGGTTTTCACAGATGTTGTCAGAGGTGTCAGGAGGGCGCCCTTTCTGCAACCACCACAAACTCTAGCACACTGGCATTTTTTAACTACAGCCTAAGACAGTGACCTAGATTCAAGCAGATTAAAGCAAGAGTGATTACCCTCTGAATGGTCTCTTGGTCCCCTGACAATCTGCCGGCCAAGATCTCTGGAGACAACTAAGTGGCAGCAGCTGCAGCTACCACACCTCTGCCACCTCTTGCCCCTGGGGCAGAGGCTAGACCATTCTCTTCAGCCACCCAGTTCCAACAGAGTTTCCCTCTAACTTTTTACTTTTTGGCGTTTATGGGTTGAGGAGTCTGGAAACCACCACAGTTGCTGGTGATTCACTTTCTTGAATTCTGTTTTGGCCAGTCTGGGCTGCTGGTTTGGGTCACCCCAGGTCCGTGCCTGCGCGGCTCACACGGGACTGTGCTCGACTCCCAGCATTGTGGCGTAGACTGTTCCCGTTGTCCTGCTGGGCTGTCTTCAGCTCTAAAATTTGTTTAGAGTCATATTTTATATATATATTGGAGGTGGTTGGTGCCGGAGCTCATGCAATTTCCTGCTTTCCTCTGCCATCTTGGCTCTGCCCAAGTTTTTTTTAAAGTATTTAGATGGTAAGCCATTTAATGCATAAAATGATAGTTAACATTATGGTGAGCCAGGCACTGTATTAAATGCTCTACAATAATTGTCACATTTGGTCCTTACAACTACTCTGTGAAGTATGTGCTATTATTATCCCCTTTTGACAGATTGGGAAAGAGTTTATGTGACTTGACCAGGATCATAAATGTAATAAGTGCTTGAAGTAAGATTTGAACTTCTATCTTTCTGGCTTTAGGTCTAGCACTCTAGCCACTCTGCTACCTGGCATACTTATTAAATATTAATATTGATTCATTGGCTCTTAATCTTTAAGCATAATTCCCCTTTAAAATTGTATCTGTTTTTAATGTCTCCTCATCAGAGATCATTTTTGCTAACCCTGCTTTTTTTGAGGTCAATTAAAGCATAATAAGATATCATACCACTCTCGTATTTTAACTCTGTAAATCCATGTGTTTCAGTAAACAACACATTGTTGAATTTTACGTTCTCTTTAGTCCATCCTGCTACCCTCTTCTACTTTATGGATGAGTTCCATCTCATTCATGTTCATGGTTTGATTATTAATTGTGTATTTTCTTCTATCCTCTCCTCTTGCACTTTTTTTGTCCCTTCCAGGTCCTCACCTCTCTTATACAAAAGAAGGTGGTGACAAAAGAGTGCATGCAGAAGTAGAGACTGGTATTTTATTACATTTATTTCTGTTCACCTGTCCATATTCTCTTCCACTTGCCCTGCCCTGCTCTCTAGTTGTTACTTTTTCTTGTCTTTGGTCTATTCTCCTAAGTTGGATCATGTTTTGCTTATGTCTTCTCCTGCACCAATCCTATTTTCCTTCTTAATCTCTTCTCTCCCTTGTGCTTGTCTGTTTCCTGGTTGAATTTTATGTATTTCTATATCATATCCTTTGTCTGTTTGTGCATTTTCCTTACTTCTCTTTAGACCAGCCCCTCACTTTGTTTTATTTACCTTCCCTTGAATGCACACATTATGGTTCTGTGTGACTTACTTCTTGCCTAGTCTTGAACCAGTTTCTGCCCCCTCCTTGTGACAGAGACAGACTCCACCCAGACATTGTTAATTGTGATAACATTAAGTCTCCTGCAATAATATCTAGCATTTATTCTGCGTGACTTACTTCTTGCCTGGTCTTGAACCAGTTTCTGCCCCTTCCTTGTGACAGAGACAGACTCCATCCAGACATTGTTAATTGTGATAGCATTAAGTCTCCTGCAATAATAGCTAGCATTTATATGGCATTGTAAAGTTTGCATAGTACATTGCCAATATTATCTCAATTTATGCAAACAGTAATTCTGAAAGGTACAGACTATTATTATCCCCATTTTATAGTTGAGAAAACCAAAGCAGACAGAGGGTAAATGACTAGGTCACATAGCTAGTTATTGTTTTTAGGCTGGATTTGAATTCATATCTTCTTGGCTCCAGGTCCAGTATTACATTTGCTATGCTACCTCTGTAGAGGCTGGAATATATCAGGTACTAACCCAATGCCTTTTCTTTCTATGACTCAGGTATCAGCTGCCTGGGTGCTGAGTTGCTCAGACATTGGTTTACTGTATCTTGGTCATGGGCAACTCAGGCCCAGGTTGGCTAGATACTCTGTCTTTCAGAGACTTCCTGGGTGCTGAGCTAGCTTTTGGCCTAGCTTTGCCCAGATTAATAAGTACGTTTTTCACTCCACTCCCCCCCCCCACTCTCTCAGTCTTAGTCCATAATTCAAAATCATTTCTAACTAGTTGGCCAGGTATAACCCTATCATTTCTTGCCCAGATAATCTGAGCTAGTTGTTCTGCCTTCCTTCTTGGTTTCCGAGCCTACAGTCTTTTAAATTATTGTCTTATTTGTAGGTGTCCAGCTTGTCACCCTCCTCATAATATTCTTTTCAGCCCTTTCTTATAACCAACAGTATTCTTTCCCTAAGTTTTTTACACTCCTCTCTTTTCCCCATGACTTCTTTCTTTGCTTACCTTTCCCTTGAGTTTTCTTCACAAGTACCTTCTTTGATATATTGGAAAGGAAAATAGAAAATTTCTGCAGAATTTTTTCTGGCATACTTGACATTTTTGGTCTGCTCTAACTTACAAGTTTTCTATGTACTGCTCTGAAAAGCTTTAAAACAAATTTGTCAGGAAGTAGGAGGGGAAAAATAAAATCTTTTTTTAGCAGATTGGTGTCATACTTTTAGGAAATACTGTGATGCTTGCATGCTGGAGCATGGATCCCCCAATTGTCTCATTCGCTCTATGAAGGGAAGGGATGTGGAGAGAGAAATACCTCATTAATATATCTCATTATTATCACCATTAGGGAACAAGGCATTCCCAATATGTTTTCCAAATAACTAAGGGCTCACCCCCTTTTTAAATGTCGAATATTGTTTTACTTTAACCATTTCTGATGGACACCTTTATAAAACAATAATGAAGCATAGTATTGAAATGGTACTTAAGTGTTTACAAAGTACTTTTTATATATTAATTAATTCATAAAAATAAAGATGGATATGTATGGAGAAGCTACCAAAAACATATTTCTAGATATTATTTTCCCATTTTAAAGATGAGAAACTGAGACTTACGGAGACTTTTCTAGTATCAGTGTGAGCCAGGAGTCTAACTTTGATAACTCTCCTTTCTGCTCTGGAAAGTCACCCAGTTCTAAGCTGCCTCTCAAATAGCTTAACTACTCAGACTTCTTAAACAGTCTCACAAAGACAGTTTAACCTTCGTTCTGTGACTCTGGGTCATGGAAGGCAGCAAGGTATAATTCAGAAAGCACAGTTGTGATGTAAGAAGATCTGGCTTAGAGTTAGTTCCCTGTTTGCCTTTGTGACATTAGGAGAAGTCCCTTTTACTCCCTAGGCTTCAGTTTAATATTTAGCCCACAAAAGCAGTGGGTTAACTGATTTCCAAGGTCTGCTTTCAGCTCTAATTCCTTGGCTAATGCTTTCATACCGTCAGGTCCTCAGGGACTATTGAGGCATGTCAGGTTGTTTTTCTCTTGAGGACAAATAGCCTAGCCCAGACCTCTAGGTTTTTTAAAGTTTTTGTGTCTGCTCTTGATAGTTTTACTATCTTCTGTCTTGCTAGGTCTCACTCTCATGTATTGCTTTTCTGTACTAATAGTGAACATACTTCTTCTAGTCTTTCTGAATCTCTCACCCATTGTGATTCGCTGTTTTTAATTCGTGGTCTTGGAATATTAATAAGTCTAAGGGTGACATCCAACTAAGATGGTGGCATGTTATGACTTTGAAAAGTCCAGGTTCCCATAAATACCCCAGTAATATTCTAAAAATGCACCAGAAGGCAAAATGAGGAGACCAGAGAGAATTAGCTCTAAGCTCTCTTCCAGCCAGTCCAGGATTTCAGAAGATAGTGTTCATTTGATTATTTCAGAAAATGACAACAGGCAGTGCTTTGGATTCTTCCCATACCCTCCTCCCCCACTAACATTTAATTTCTTAACTTCATTGTTTAAGAAAAAAGCGTAAGAGGTATACTTATATTGTAAACTATGGTTGTCCTGTGCTCATGTCAGGCCATGAAATAACTTTTTCTTCACCACCCCAATAAAATATTCGCTAAATTATTGTACTAACATTATAATTTTATATAATCATGTCACTGTTTTTAAAATGTCTAATTTTATTTGCTAAAATATTTAATTTTTATATATGTATATCATGTATACATGTGTGTTTTATGTATGTATAGAAATGAATATTTGAATTCATACTGTATTTCCATTGGCCTGGAAACAATGGCCATATTACATATAATTATAACTTAGAATAGTGCAAATTTGGATACATGTGACCCCTTCAGGGGATTCATTATTTGCACTAATGGCATTCTAGCTATAACTCAGTAAGTCCTTCGGATATCACTTTATTGTAGCTTATTAAAGTAGTAAGTATTCCTAATGATGATAACTGGAGTCATCAAGAAAACTGTTATGTTCAGTATGCTCCACTTAAAAGGGTATAAAGTCTTACAAATTTTAATGTATTTTAGAGAAGTTGTTTCAAGTTCTTAAAGGAACTGAAAGCCCACCTAGCAAGCTTTCTATGATTTAGTAGATATGTCCTAGGCAGTTTCTTGAGATAAAAGTGAAAGTTAAAAGACTTGTCCAGCTTCAGGTTGGTTGTAAGTTCAAAATGTGGCATTTGATAATGATGTCAAGCCCGCACTGCATTCACTAAACTGTGCTAGGTCAACATAGAAGTTTTTTTTGTGCTGTTTCGCAGTGTGGCAGAGGCAAAGAGGGCTGACCTTGCAAGTCCCTGTCCCTGACATATACTAGCTCTTTTGCCCTGGGCAGGTCACTCAATTTCTCAGTGCTCCAGGGTATGGTGCAAGAGTCTAAATTGTATAAGAATTTCTGATGAAGTAGGAAATCAACACAGATGAAATTATAGGTCTAGATGAAAAAAGACAAATATCAAATAGTATTTTGTACTTCAATGGGAAAGTCCTCTATTGGAATTAGATATTGAAAGTGACCCTTTGTGTTTTGCATAGTCATAGTTTTGTTATCATGATTTGAAATAAACTTAATTCTTTCCTTTCTGGGTTTTATCTAATTTTTTTTTTATCAGCTAAGTAGCCTTGTGGGACAGTAATTTCATGCTCTTAAGTAGCTGAACTTGGGTTGTTCAGCTGGACTTGAGGTGACAGTCCTAAATGACTATAAAGGCTCAATTTATGACCCCAAGGGAAAGGGAAATTCTCTTTCTTTTCTTGGTCCCTGTAAGATTGTTCATTCCTCTGTTTTGGACCTGCTATATCCTGATGAAGAGTTCCTATCAGTAATCTTTATCACTAGTTTTATCAAACATCGTCTGTGTGTACTTGGCAACAGGCCAGGCACTTTGGAGGTTTATAAACGAGTTGGTTAGGTTTTGTTCTATGTTGATTTTTCTCTTTTGTCCTTTAATTCAATACAAAAAGTATTTATAGAATGGTTACAAGGGACCTGCCCCATCAGAGGTATTCTTGTTGTGGGAAGCTATTTGTGCTGGAGAAGGACTGATTGAATAAAACCCTCTCTAGCACTTGGGTATATAATGCCCCTCCTCCTCTTGAGAGACACAGACTGAGCAAAGTTAGAAGGGCATTATGTATGACAAAAGCCTCGAATGTTGGCGTAGCCAAGATTCTTCAGTTTTAAGAACAGTCTGCCTTCTTTCAGTTTTTGCCAAGAAATGTGCTTTAAAAAAAAAAACAACATGAAACAATAGTGTCATCAAATCACTGACCTTCAGAGAGATCTCAAGGTCCTTACATTTGGAAACATTGCCTCTCTTGCAGTGTTCTATTGGTCTGCTTTATGTTCTCTGCTCGGGTATTAATTGTTTTGATCTCTAAATTTTTTCATTTTACTGGCTTTGTAAGTTATTCTTTGTGTCATTTTGGGCAAATCATTTTGATTCTTGAGGTCTTAGTTTTTTCTTCTTTTAAATGAGGAATGGGAATTATACAACCTCTAAGGTCATTCCCAACTTTAAGTCCTGTGGTCCTATGAAATGTTTACCCAGTGCTGACCGATTTATATATTTAGTTCGGAACGATCTCCACATTTCCTGTGTTTAATGTACCCACCAGAGGGAGCCCATACAAATCCTCTTGTCCATTTAGACTAACAACATATTAATTGAAAATTGCGTAGGACTGTAGCAGTGTTCAAACATGCTTCATTTCCCTGTTGCCCCTAAGCCGCATTATTATGTTGTATTAAGTGTGCTGGCATGATGACCCTGAGGATACACTAAGGAATTATTTAAGAGAAGGAAGATGCCATCTTGGTTTTTAATCTTGTCTTGATAGCATGGCCCCAGTTCCTTCTGTCTCCTCTCAAGTTCATTTGTTTGTTTTTTTCTCTGATCAGATTCACACATAGATTAATCTCTCCACATCCCGAAGATGTAGGCAGATTTCCCTTAATTATTTTCATAATTCAAGATAGACCTTTCTTTCATTTTTTAAATAGTGTTCATATTGCCTACTCACATCATTAATACCAAAAAAGTTAAAAACCTATTAGGACCTTACAAGCTATTCAAAGATAAAGTGATGCTATGGCCTTCTCATTAAACAAATCTATAAATTCTGTTTTGAGTCTTAGAATGTATTATAAAAGAGATATCTATTGAAAAAAGAAGATAAAAGAGATTTCTATTGGTAAAGAAAAGGTTATAATTACAGAGAACCAAAATGGCTTCATCGAGGACCTTATGCTAGACTATATTTCTTTTTTTTTTTAAATAGGGTTATCAAATTGGTCACTCATAAGAGCATAGGATCACAGGTTTAGAGCTGGAAGGGACCTTAGTGTACATCTATTTTAATTCCCTCATTTTACAGATGTGGAAACTGAGGCCTCAGAGAAGTTGAGCAATTTGCCCGAAGTCACAGTTAAAATCCATGTCTTCTGAATCAATGCTGCCACAAAAATGCTGTAGATGTTAGCAAATTATTTGATAAAATTTCTCATTCTGTTGTGGAAAAGATGGACAGAAGAGACATCAATGATAGCAATATCATTAGAACTGGATGAATGGCTGAGCTCAGAGTAAATATCAGTTAGCCAACCAGCTTTTATTGAACACTTACTATGCCAGGAAGTATGCTAGATACTAGGCTAACAAAGGTAAAAATGAAATACAGCTAGGGCTGATTCATGTGAATAAGAAATCCCATGAAGCAATCTCATTTCATCAAGTTTATACCATTAGAAGTTATCATTATATGAAATATGGTAATTGTTTCCAGCCTAATGAAAGTATACAATGTTAATTCAAATAATATGACCAGTTCAAGGGATTCCTTATCTAATCTATAGCTTATATTCTACAGAGGAGAACATGCAAACAAATACATGGAAGGTTTTTTGTTTGTTCGTTGGAGGAGAGTACTCGCAGACTGGGCTAGAAGCTAAAACTGAGGTCCCTGCTCTGCTCCTGGGAGAAGAGCCACACTACAGCTTCTTCCTTCAGAGCTTGCTCCTTGCTTGCTCCACAGCCCAGGATCCACGACTGCTCCTTACTATGGAATACCACTTCTAGGTGCAGTCTCCTTTGTCACTCTGCCCCCTGGGTCCGTGTCTGGGTAGCAGAAGACAAAGCACTCAGTTGGAACCTATTCCCAAAACTGTGACAAGATACTCTCCTCTTGATGTGGGACCTCCTCTTGGCTTGGTGCACAGTCTTTCCTCATGTTGGAGAGCTTGTACTCTTGGCTGGGTTTGGTCCTCCATGTCCGTAGACCTCTCTGCCTGTCTTCTTGTGCCAACCTAGGATAGAAGAATGACTTAGAGAGCCTTTTTTTTCTCAGCTGTCCCTATCTGGATTTGGTCTGGTGCTTTTTCTAGATCTGTTTGAAGGAGTTTGAGGGGAAAACTCAACATACTTCTTCCTGCCACTGTACCATTTTAGATTGGCCACTCTCAGGATATTCTGTAGGAGTTGTTTTGCTGTTTGGTTGTGCTGGCTCTTCACTGGGTGTAGCATTTCCATAGAACCAATAGCCTAGAAAAGCTTGCTTCTGCTATGCTGTACTGTTTTTTAGAGATAGCCCAATCTCTTGATAGTGGTAATGGTAATGGGTGAAGGGAATGGAGAAAGAAAAGGAAGGAAATTTATTAAGGACTTGTTGTGTGTTAGGTGTTGTGGTTTCACTTGATCCTCATGATAGCCCTGAGAGAGCGAGTATTATTATTATCATGATAATGACGATGATGATGATACCCACTTTTTAGTTGAGGAAAAGGAGGCAGACATAGGCTAAGTGTCTTGCCTGGAATCACACAGCTAGGAAGTGTCTAAGGCAAAATTTGAGCTCAGAGCTTCCTGACTCTAGTCCCCTTTGCCACCTGCGTACTTCTGCTTGCCCCTCATTAGGCTTTTGCTGGTCATCTAGGCCAGGCAGTCACTCAACAGTGACTGCTACCTGGGGCCGGTCAGTCATTTTTTCCAGTGGGCAGCTTCTCAGTATGCAGCATCTCTGCTTGGAGAGGTCAATTCATCTGTCTCCTATTCTCACTCTTGGATGGACAGCTATGATCTTTTCCCAGTTTTAGCCACTGGCTTGGCTGAATGGTACTGCACTCTCTTCAGCTGTTACAGAACTCTTTCAGCAAGGGTAACAACACTCAGCTTAGGGTTGGAAGATTTGTCTTTCTTTTGACTCCCTCAGAGACTCAGTTTTTTAGGGAGTTTGTCACCTCCAGACAGGAGACTGGAAAAGACTTGCCTCTCCTATAGATATATTCTTCCTCTACATTGGAGGACAGAAACAAGGTTTAAATGTTGAGGTGATTTTTTTTTATGATGAATTTTAAAAGGGTTAAATAGAAGTATTTTTCTTTCACAAATTCAAGGTAGGCGAGGTTTGACTCAATAGCATTTCATATGACAAAGAAGTATGAGTTTTACTAGACTTCAAGCTCAACACAAGTCAGCAATGCAATATGGAGCCCAAGAAGGCTAATTTTTGACCTGAGGTTATATTAGGAGAGGTTTATAGCTTCTAGAAATCAAGAATTCTTAATAGGATTACTCTCTGCCAAAAACTCTCACCTCATCTGGAGTATTGTGTTCATCTGTGGTGTGCACTGCATTTTCAGAAGGATACCAATAATCTGGAGGGCATCCCAAATAGAGAAACTCAAATGTTGAAGGACCTTGAGTTCATGCCATATGAATCTCAGTTGAATGGCCTAGGGCTGTTTAGCCTGGAGAAGAGAAGACTTGGGAGAAATATGATAGTATTTGATGGCTCATCATGTAGAGAAAGATTAAACTTGTTCTGCTTGGCTCCAATAGGCAGAACTACGAACAGTGTGTGGAAATTTCAAGATACAGACTTGGGCTTGATGTAAGGAAAAATTTCCCAGCAATGTAAGAATGAAATGATCTGTCTCTGGAAGTATTGGGTTCTTTTGTATTTGAGCAAAAGCTGGATAGACCCCCTTTAGGTTGGTTGGGATATGATTTTTCGGTATGTGTTTAAGTACTTGGCCTTTGTGTTATTTTTCCAGCATTGAAATTTTTTGCTTGTTTGAGTTTAATGGAATGGTGAGTAAAGAGACAGACAGCTATGGGTTTTTAGAATATATGTTTGTGTCTATGCATATTTTGGGCGACTAGGTGGTGCAGTGGATAGAGCACCAGGCCTAGTCAGAAAGACTCATTTTCTTAAATTCAAATCTGGCCCTTGATACTCCTAGATGTGTGACTCTGGGCAAGTCAGTTAATTCTGTTTGCCTCAGTTTCCTCATCTGTAAAATAAGCTGGAGAAGGAAATGGCGAACCACTCCAGGATCTTTGCTGAGAAAACCTCAAATGGGGTGTGGAAGAGTCAGTCATGATTGAAAGAACTGAACAACAACAGCAATGTACATATAAAATGTATAGTATGTTATTATATATGTGTAATGCATTCTGTGTTATGCATAATATATTAACCATTGCTAGATATTGACCTTTGAAATATGGATATTAAATTTTAGTCTTTTTATTACTTAAATGATTATACGCTTTTCAGAAGCCTTCATTATTCCAGCACTGTTGGGTTATTCTCTTTAAAATATATCAGCTGATTTTACTTTCAATTGGTGAATTTCCCTTGTCCTGAAACAACAGTTTGTGTAGGACTTTTGGAGCCCTTCAGGTTCTTCCTGGTCAGCAGATATAAATTATTTAGCATCATAGAATTTTAACCTCCTTCCATATGCCACCCTCCGCCATTGTCCAGATGGCTAATTAGAACACCTCTGTTCCTGGGCCTTATCCATGGAGTTCCCCCACTGTTATTCTTGTGATGAGCTGAGGAGGCCTCCCATTTTTCCTACTTCATGCTCCTGGCAGAGGATTTTTAGTCTTCAATATGTGTTTATCAAATTTCCCTAATAGGTTATTGGTAGGACTTTTTAAAACAGTTAAATATCTCACATACTCCTGGTTTTGTTAGTCTCTTAACTCTTTCTGGAATCTTCACTCATCATAGGAATACTTTAGAAGTAGTCTTGCTTCCTGTACCCTTTTCTCTCTTCCACATGATTCATAAAGTACTCTTTATAAAGTACATAAAATCCTAAGATACATAAAGTACTCTCCTGTTGATCTCATTGGGAGGAGGCAGGGTCCTGGGAATAATACAGGATTCCTTGAATTTGGGTAAAATTCCTATTTTGGGGAAAAGAAAAGCAGATTAAAGGACAGAACCTTTCCTTGGTACTTTCAGATTATAAATAATCTTTTCTGCCTGTGTCATGGAGTTTATTGTCGTCACTCAGTTGGCATATCACTGCCTTGATTTTTTAATATAGCCCTGGTTTTCTGTCATTCTGAACCTATATCTTCTTGTGTGAAAATTGAATGGGGACTTGTAATGGTAATTTACCTACCTTGGCATTTATTTGTTCTCTGTGCTAATATTTTACGCAAGGAACAGAACTGGGAAAAAACACACACAAAACAATTAGGAAATAGTTGAATAATAGAGCAAAAGAAATCATATTAGCACACATTATAGATGAGTAGAACATAATTCTGCATTCCTCCATAGTAGTTTGGGACTCAAGCTCCTTTTCTCTGAAGCTAGATTATATTCTTGGAGGAGTCCAAGAGTTGAAAACTCTGTGAAAGGCTGGGGTTTTTCCTAGGATCTTCTTCTTTGCTAGCTCATTTCCTTTGCATCCCCAGTCTATAGTTTTTCTTAGAGCTCCCATCTTGGATTGTTTCTGGCACTCCTTTCACTGGCCAAGCAAATGCCTCTTTGATCCCTCCCTGTTCCTGGGGCCTTGACTGGCTCCTGGCTTGCCTTGCATTTGGCACTTCTCCTGGTTTCCAGTCACGGTCCCCAGTGCTTAGGTTTTCCATAGGCAGGACATCTAATCATTTTATTCTGCTCTTCATGATCACAGACCAAGCAGAAAGACTATTTCTGACAAAGGGGCAGAGGAGAGAGCAACCCCAAGGCTTCTAGAAAACTGTCGCATTAGTTTGCTTATTTCCCAGGCTGGACATTTGACAGACAGATTCTTAGGCTCAGGCTTCTTTATTTATACCTCTGTTTCAAGCATAGTGCCTTGCTGATTCTAGGTGCTCAATAAATGTTTAATAATGATGACTAAAAAATAATCTAAATGACTCTTTTCTGGAATGTGATTTCAACCTGCATAGCTGGCAGCCACTGATTACTCTCAGAAGTTGTAGTTTCATTTGCCTCTCAGGTTTGGGATTTCAAGATGTCACTTGGGAACCTCTGTATTTCAGTGGGATATGATTATGTACCTTCTGTGTCAATAACTGGTTTCTGTAGGGGTAGGCCACTCAGTCATCTAGGTGACTTCTTTAATGCGAAGTCCTGGGATGAAAATGATGTAGCAGAAGAAAATAAAATCCACCCTTTAATTTATGATTATGATTTATGCTTTTTAGTCAGAAAGTAGGTAGATTTGGAAGCTCTGTGCAAGATGTCCCCAAAGTCTTGGTGTAGTTGTAAACTATTAAAGCTTAAAACTGCACTAAAGTCTGTTGGGAAAGCTTGTATTTTTTGAAGCTCAGTGAATGAATGAATGAATGAATGAATGAATGAATGAAACATTTTATTAAGGGCTTGCTATGTGTATAGTACTGTACTAAGCAGCAGGGATACAAATACTCAAAAACATCTCTGGTCTTATATATTTCCCCAGAATGAAAACTCTCCTTTCTTAACCACTTGTGAGGGTGAAGGAAGAAGGAGAGGATACATATGTTCATACCTTGCAAAAAATAGAGGAATTATCCAGAATAATTTATATGCACCTTAACCAGTTATAACCTTCTGTAGAAGGGAGGGAAGAAAGACAGGATACATATGTCTATGTATACCTTGCAAAAAATAGTGGAATTATCCAGAATAACTTATGTTTCCTGGATCTCAGGCAAAATATTGTTATTCATGTTCTGTATTTGCCTGCTTGCGACTGAGAGGTTCTCATTAGGTTTTACTGAATCTATGTAATTACAGGAACAATATGTTTTGCACTAGCTGTTGAACTGTGTGAAAGCAGCAAAAATATTTTCACAGAAATATTGTGTTATTTCAAAGGAGGCTTCACAACCTGCTAGGACTACTTTCCTTCTTCTCCCCCCTCCCCTCCCCATCTCCTCTGTTGCTAGTGGTAGCTGAATGCCATTTGGAAGGCAATAGTGGTATGATTCCATATTCTTAGCTCTCCTGCATATGGGTTTGATTGTGGATTTTGACGAGGAATCCCATTTTAGCAGCCATAAAATCTGGAGGTCTCCTTTGTCACAGGCACAGTGCTGATTATGAAATATAGGCAACCACTTAGCATGCCACTTGGAGGGAACAAAATAAGGGTCATGTTTCCCTATAACTTTTAAGAAATGTATATATTTTTATTGCCAGAAACATTTGATTTCAATGAATAACAACTCCATCTTTCAAGGAGAGGAGTCAAAATAATCATGACATAGTGAGTAGAAACATTGATCTTGGAGTCAATAAGATCTGCGGACATATTTTATTCCCCCCACCGCTTTACAAATAAATTGTTTTGAC
>CM053594.1:131791298-131830932 GCA_028646575.1 Pseudocheirus occidentalis | reverse complement strand
ACACACACACATAATTGTATTATATAATATATTATAATTATTATATTATGTATCAATATATTATGTGTATATCATTACTATAATAATAATTATTATTAATAAGTTACATGCAACTGGGAATTAAGATATACAGGCACTGGGGTAGGGAGATCCACCTTGATGGGGGAGGACATAGGAGAGAACAGATTGGGGGAGGGGGTATACAGTGGGATCACTGTTTTCGGGTGCTGGGTAGAGGAAAGATGGGGAGCAAATTTGTTACTCAAAATCTCATGAAAATGATGTAAACTAAAAATAAACAAAAGTTAATTAAGAAAAAAATTTTTTAAATCACAAAGAATCAATAAGATAAATAGTTGGAATGGATATTAGATGTCAAGCAGTTCAGTCTCTTCATTCTACATTTGATTTTACCCATGAAGAAATGGAGGCCCAGAGAGCCTAAGTCACTTCCCTATGCTGTTACAATTATACTATGGTGCCTTAGAGAAAGATGGCAAAAGGAAAGATGCTCAGAATGAAGACAAGAAAGAAGAAACACTAGAGGAAAGAAAAAGCCCACAACTTTCAATAGATTAAATGCCTCAGTTATTTTAAATACTGCATATATTAATCAATCAAAAAACAATGCTTATTTACACCTAGTTTTTGCTAGTCTCACCTGAGCTTAAACTAAGGTCAAGGGGAAAGTAGCTCACTTGCTCCATTATAAAAACATTTAGTTGTTTGTTCTATTGGTCTCTCACTATAGAATGTCCTTTACCTGATGCTTGTTGAAGAGTCGGACAGCTTCCATCTGATGGAAGACTGGGTAGTGATGGGAGTCAATCTGGTCTCGCCGATAAACATCTCCAACCACAAGGAAAGCATTGAGGCCAGCACGAATCAAGTTCCACTGGTGGGCTGAAGTATGAGACCGTAACATGTGAGTCTGATTCAGGTAATAGTTGTCTCCCTTCTTCCGGCTTGGGTGATCAACTGGGACAAGGAGGCTGTCAAAGTTCTGCCATGTTGTGACAACTGGAGAGAGGCCATCAAAGACGGAGAACAGTGGAGTCCCATAGGGGCCTATATATTGCTTATAAAAATGATGTTTTACCCTCTCCAAGACCAGCCATAACGGGTGATATTTCCTATTATGCAAATTCTTTCCCACCTTAGAGAGAATCTTTTCCGGTATGTTGCTATGGTCATCCTGAGGATAGGACTTGCCCAGCACCTCCACTGAACTGCCTGAAGTCCCACTGGAAGTAAGCTCTGAAGAGATGGGCTGTGAGGTCAATGACCTACTGCTTTTGAAGATACTTCTGACCAGATTTGCCAGGCACAGTTTAACCTGGTGGTGCTGCACTCTTTTAGTAAGGCTCCAAATGATCATGGTAGCTTCTCTTCAAAGGTTCTAGAAATGAAACATTGAAGGTGTAAATTTAGCATATATCTTTGTGGAATGCAAGCAAATATAATCTTGCCTCTTATTTTCCTATATTGATTCCCCACTCTTCATGTCCACCACATTATCTCCCAAACAACTACAGCTATACAATGGATGAAAGAACAATCATAAAAATATGGTAATAAACAGATCACATTGACCATTTCACAACGAAAAAACTTGAAAACAATTTGAAGTTGCACATTTATCACCACAATCATACCATTGGTCTTAAAAGGCTTTTCTCAATGGAATGTAAACTCCCTGAGGGCAGAGATTGCTTTACTTTTTTTCTTTGCATTCTCAGTGCCTAGTATAATGCCTGACATATACTAGGATCTTAATAAATTCATACTGATTAATTGATTGATTCTTTTCATAGGAATTTCCTTTTTCTACTTTATGAAAAACTTGATACCCATCAACAGGAAAACAGTTGTAAACTAAAGCCATCTCTCCTTTAAGATTTCCCCTTTCTCTGGATCAATAGATGCTTAAAACCTCAGTTAACTGGGAGTTAATACCTCATTTATAAAAGAGACCAAGTGCTTTAAGACAAGGCAAGGATATTAAAAAAATCCCCAACTCTCTAAGTGTACAGATGGAAAAGAAATTGAAAAGGGATACAGGACAGATGTTATCCTAATTAATATCAAGTTATTTATTTTTTCAAATGTAAACAGTATAGATTTTATGGTTTTACTGGAGATGTTATTGACTGTTTCTTGAGAATCTTATTAAGTCTCTTAAACATGAAAACATAGTAAAAATGATCATCTTTTTTAAAGTGGTGTCTACAAACCACACATTTGAGCATTTTGTCCTCCTCATTAATGTTCTGCATGTTTTTGAGAAAGAATGGTATAGTCAATAATCATTCAATAAGTTCTTAATAAATGTTTGTTGCCTGTTGACAAATACAGTAGAAAGAAATGAAAAGGTTACCCAAAGAGGGTTAGGGTTGCCTGAGACCGCAAAATACCAACATGCCAGGTCCTGCTGAAAGAATTCCACTCAAGTCTTCTCAGCCAAAGAAAAAGTAAAGTTTATTGAAAGATATGGGGTAGACTCTTAAGGAGCCAGTCTATGCTAGGTTGTTTTATGGAGCTTTCACATAGAGCAAGTCTGTGCTAAGCTATTCCAAGGCGCTCTCATCAAAGTACTCAGTCTTCAATCCAACTCACTGACTATATGACCTTGAAGAAATCTCTTCATCTCTTTAGGGCTCAGTTTCCTGATCTTTAAAATAATGGGATGAATTAAATGACCTCTCAGTATCCTGTAAGGCCAAACTAATGGAAAAGCATGACCACAATGTTATTTTCCTGTATCACAAAATGATGCTACCTATACTTTATACTTTTATATAAGATTCAGAAATGAGAGGATAAGATAGTTATTTTTGTTTAGTTAAAAAAAAAGATTAGACTAAAGTGTTGAAAGGTTGATTGATAAGGAAAAACAATGCAAAACAGCTGTTAACTAGTTATGTAATGAAAATCTTTTCTTTCTCTGTAGCTGAACACATCATCATTTAAATTTAATGCTTCCACTGTCATTATGACATACCATCAATTAAATGGCACATTTAAAAAAATCCTATCCTTCAAAATACTCATTCAATTAAACTCTATTGGGTATCCAAATTGTGTAAGGCACTGTATTAGGAGGTCCAGATAAGTAATAAAAATAGGAGATATGGTCCTACATCTCAGGAGAATTACAATCCAGTGGAGCAGAGAAAACAGTGATAAAGATGATCAGATGAATAATAATCCAGACCCAAAATCATGTTTATAGGGCTACTTCTTAAGGTCTCCCTGATCTTCAAGCCTTATCCAGGGGTCTGTGGATTGGCCTGTGGTCAAGTCTAATCTTTGGCTTACCCCAAACCTACCTTCTCAGGATGAGAAATCAAATTGAGTTTCACAGAACACCAGAGTTAGGCAGAAACATGGTGAGTCCATGAGAGAAGGCATTTGATACTCTTGTAAAAGTCACTGAATTTTTGTATATTTGACCTCAAGTAATAACATTATCAATCTAGTTCATGTCTCTTCTATATTCAAATTAAGCTGATTTTCATCCTATATCAATAAATTTATTCCCAAGTACAACTGAAACTGTGCCCTCAGAAGTTATCAACGATCTTGTTTTGTTTGCCAAATCTAATGGTCTTCTCTGAATCTTCATCCTTATCATCTATTAGTTTCATTTGACATTGATGAAAACCCTCTTCTCCTGGACATCCTCTCCTCTCTGAGTTTTGATAACACTGCTCTCTTTTGGTTCTCCTTCTACCTGCCTTACCATTCTTTCTCTGCTTCTTTTACCAGGTAATCATCTGCATCATGCCCCTTAACTCTGAGTGTTTCCCCAAGGTTCTGTTTCAGGTTTTCACTTCACCCACTTCCTTCTCTTCATAATTTCATTGGTTCTCATTAGTTTAACTATCTTCTTTATTCAGATAATTACCAGATCCATATATCCAGCTCCAAGTCTTCCCCTCAGCTACAGTCCTACATTATCAATCTATTAGACATTTTGAATTGGAGAAATCTTTTAAACTCAACACATATAAAACACAGTTTGTTATTCCCCATCCTCTGTTAAAATCATCTGTCTTCTAAATTGCTCTATGTTTGTCAATAACACAATCTTCTCAGTGACTTAGAGATTTGAATTAAGCACAATATAATCCTAGACCATTATATCACATATCCTAATCTTGGTATTTTACACTATATATTTCCACTGCAATGGAAGCAATTACTATAGTTTACATAATTATAGCTCTGAATAGTGTGAATTCAAATGCATATGACCATTTGAGAGGATTCATTATTCAAACTAATTGGGATCTAGCTGGGCAAAAATAGCATTTTTTTGGCCATACTGAGAGTATGGCCAAAGTATATACATATATACCATCAATTATGCCCTTTATCATCATGTCTTAGAGAATTAAAAGTCACACATCAGATATTATGGACTTAAATTCCTGAGGCATATCATTATAACTCACTGAGAAGCCAATTCTTGTTTAATGTATTAAAAAGCATGAGAGTCAAAGCATTGTGCGAACAATGTAATTCTCACTTTGTTTTTTTTTTTTTTTAACATGGGCTATATTTAAAAAGACCCTTTCACAGTAACAACTAAGAATGTAAATTACTAAACATATTTGTAAGTTTGTAACTTGCACAACAGATCTGATTCCTTTAGCCAATCACATATCACACTGACATGGTGCTTATAGCACTACCTTTCGGAAGATTCATCACAACCCACAAAGAATTGAGTTCAGTTTGCAAGGACCCTTTAAGTTTGTTGAAGATAAGTCATCAAAAAAGACAGATATGATTGATGATGAATTTAAACAGTCAATTCAACACATTTAATAAAGGCTTGTTGAATTGACTTCACTTGACTATTAAGAAATGATATTAAATCGATTTTTGACCAATTAAACAACATCCTTGAAAGCAGAGACTATGCAAAGCATTGAGAAAAACAAAAGAAAAAAAGAAAGGCAAAAGACCAGTCCCTACTTCCAAGGATTTCATGATTTAATGGGGGAGCCAACATGCAAATATCTATGTATAAACAAGATACAGCCAAGATAAATTGAAGATAATCTTACAGAGAAAGTTCTGGCCTTAAGGGGAAACCTATGAGACACAAAACATTCAACTATATTTATCATCTAAGTACCACACCACAAAAGACATCCCTTCATGATAGCCACAGTCAGTAGTAACATTAGCAACCATTTTTCTATTAAGTGAGGACACAAGCATTAGTTTCACAATACTGTTCAAGGGCATGATGAAATTATTTTTGATGCAATTACTCAGAAAGGTAGCCTTGAGAGGAGATTTTTGCTATCATTTTAAAGGGGATGGATTTGGATCAAATTGACAATATTTAGAAAGAAATCTTTCTTAAGACTGTCAACTTGTTCATTATGATCCATAAGATACATCCCACCTTTGGCCAAACAAAGAATAATGTCAATCAATTGCCCTATTACACTTCTAGCACTGCACTTCTGCTCACTAAGATAACTTGGTTTATCTTCATCCAACCTGACAATAGATTTCCCTTCATTAAAGCTTGACCATGAAGAACAGATCAACGGGTGAGATTCTGACAGCTGGTACTTTTACAGACACCAGCCCTATGCTGGTTTCTGAATCCCTTAATGATCAATGTGGGATCAGGAAGACCTTTGCTTTTTGTATCCCTTTAGAGAATATATTCTCACTTTTACTTTTCATAGCAAGTGAAATGAAAAATTATTACTTACTTTGTAATCTAGAAAACACATTTTTAACCTAGGCTAATAAGGACCTCTGGATAATGAAGATTGGCAACTTAACCTATTTTTGAGAATATTAGTGGATGAAATTTTTGAACAAGAAGCACAGAGACCTGAAGTAAAAGTGAAAGTCTGTTCCCACTGGCCATTCATTACTCATGTTGTTGCTTGTATTAAACCGGCTGGCAATATTATCTTCACTAAGGGCTAAACCAAGTATCTGAGATATTTCTTTGAATAACAGCACATTCATAATAATTTTTACCTTTTTAGTTTGTCTTATGTTAAGAATGAACTAATGTGGGAGTGGAGCCAAGATGGCAGAATAGAAGCACAAACTTGGCGAGGGTTCCAGCTACAAACAATTCCAATATCTGTTTAAAAAAAAAACTCTAAACAAATTCTAAAGCTCCAGAACCCACAACATGACAGAGAGAAACAAATCTCCAACTGAAGACAGCCTGGCCAGGCAACAGGAAAGGTCTATTGCTGGAGCTGGGAGTTGAGCACAATCCCACAGGAGCCGCACAGTTCCAGCCCCAAAGCAGACTTCAGGAGAGTGAATAACGAGCAGCTGTGATGGCTTCCAGACTTCTCAACACATAAACACCAAAGTAAAAGGTCAGGGTGGAACTCTGTTGGAACAGTGGTGGAAGGAGGAGAATGGTCTGCCTTCTGCCCCCGGGGTGGGAAGCTACAGAGGAACACCCATGGCTGCCTCAGGAGATCCTAGCCTGCAAATTTTAGGGGGACGAAGTGACCGTTCAGAGGGTAATCACTCTTGCTTTAACCTGCCTGGATCTGGATGACAGTCTTGGGTGGTGGTCCCAGGGTGTGTGACCAGTGAGTCAGAGCTTGTGGGGGGTGCAGAGACAGTACCCTCCTAACAGCTCCAGCAGCTGCAAGAAAACCCCAGTGATTTGGACAAAGCTCTCCCCTCTGGAAACAGATTTCTACTGTGGCAAAGAGCTCAAAAGTCAAGTAACTGATTGGCAACATGAGCGAGCAAAGGAAGCAAAGCAAACATGGCAACCCAACTTTAGATTCCTTTTGGGGGGACAAAAAAGATCAAAGCATGGAATGGGAGGAAGACAACAGAGTCAGAACTCCTGCACCAAAAGCTACCAAGAAAAATATGAACTGGTTACAGATCATGGAGGAGCTCCAGGATTTTGAAAATCAAGTAAGAGGAGTAGAAAAAAAATTGGGAAGAGAAATGAAAATGATGTAAGAAAATCATGAAAAGAGAGTCAACAATCTGACTGAAGAAAATAACACCTTAAAATAGACTAACTCAAATGGAAAAAGCAACCCAAAAAGCCAATCAGGAGAAGAATGCTTTAGAAAGTTGAATATGTCAGAAAGAAAAAGAATCTCAATAGCTCACAGAAGAGAATAATTGCTTCAGAATTAGATTGGAGCAAATGGAAGCTAATGATTTTATTAGAAATCAAGATACTATTAAACGGATCCAAATAAATGAAAAAATAGAAGGCAATGTGAAATATCTCATTGAAAAAAACCACTGACCTGGAAAATAGATCCAGAGTAGGGCTAGGTAGTGCAGTGAATGGAATATGAGCCCTGGAGTCGGGAGGACCAGAGTTCAAATATGGCCTCAGGCACTTGACACGCTTATTAGCCATGTGACTTTGGGCAAGTCATTTAACCCCAATTGCCTTTAAAAAAAAATAGGAAAATAGGTCTAGGGTAGACAATTTAAAAATTATTGGACCACCCGAAAACCATGATCAAAAAAAGAACCTAGAAATTATTCTTCTAGAAATTCTCAAGGAAAATTGCCCTGATATTTTAGAATCAGAGGGCAAAATAAAACTTGAAAGAATTCATAAATCACCTCTTGAAAAAGAACCCAAAAAGAAAACTCCTAGGAATGTTATAGCCAGGTTCCAGAGTCACCAGATCAAGGAGAAAATATTACAAGCTGCCAAGAAGAAATAATTTGAATACTGTGGAAAACACAATCAGGATAACCCAGGATCTAGCGGCTTCTATGTTAAGGGATCAAAGGGCCTGGAATATGATATTCCAGAGATCAAGGAAGCTAGGATTAAAACCAAGAAACACCTACCCAGAAAAACCAAGTATGATGTTTCAGGGGAAAATATAGTCATTCAATGAGGTAGAGGACTTCAAAGCATTCCTGATTAAAACACCAGAACTGAATAGAAAATTTGACACTCAAATACAAGAAGAATGAGAAAGTAAACACGGAAAAGAAATCATAAGGAACTTATCAAAGTTGAACTATTTACATGCCAACATGGAAAAACAATAAGTGTAACTTACGAAACTTTTCTCAGTATGAGGATAGGTGAAGAGAATATATAAATGTATACATATATAGATAGATATGGATAAAGATATATATATATATATACACACACACATATGTCTATATGGGGGTATATATGCATATGAATTCATATGTGTGTATATATGTGTACATAGAGGACACAGGATCAATTGAACAGAAAGGGATGATATTTTAAAAGCTGAAATTAAGAGGTGGGAGAGGAATAGAATGAGAGGAAACAGCGAGAGACAGAATGGGGTTAATCATCCCATATAGAAGAGGCAAGGGATAACTGTTACAATGGAGAGGAAGAACAGGAAGGCAAAAGGGAAAGGGTCAACTTTACTCTCATTGAATTTGGTTTAGGGAAGGAATGACATAAACTCTAAACTGGGTGCTCTACAGGAGAGTAGGGGGGATGGGGATGAGAGCGGGGATGATAGAGGAGAGGGTAGGTTGGTGGGGCAGAGTTTTTAGAAGCACACGCCTCTGTAAAGGGACAGGGATAAATTAGAGAAGAGAACAAGGTGGGGGGATATGAAGGGAATAGTCAATCTTTCACAATATGTCCATTGTGGAAATGTTCTGTATAACTACACATATATGGCCTGTACTGAATTGAATGTCTTTCTAGTGGGGGTAGGTGACAAGAGAGGAAGGGAAAGAAATCTGGAATTTAAACTTCTAAAATCAAATGTTAAAAAAAAATACACACACATATTTACAAAATAAATAAATAAAAATTTTAAACCACATTCAAAAAAAAAAAAGGAATAATCCTTCAAGAAATTCTCAAGGAAAACTGCCCTGATATATTAGAACCAGAGTTCAAAATGGAAACTGAAAGAATTCACTGATCACCTCTTGAAAAAGATCCCAAAAAGAAAACTCTTAGGAATATTATAACCAGATGCCAGAGTTCCCAGGTCAAGAAGACAATACTGGAGGCAATCAGGAAGAAACAATTTCAGTATTGCGGAAAAACAATCAGGATAGCACAAGACTTAGAAGCTTCTACATTAAGGAATCAAAGGGCTTGGAATATGATATTCTAGAAGTCAAAGGAGCTAGGACTAAAACCAAGAATCACCAACCTAGCAAAACTGAGTATAATGCTACAGAGGAAAATACAGTAATTCAATGAAATAGAGGATTTTCAAACATTCTTGATGAAAAAAAAAAGAGCTGAACAGAAAATCTGACCTTCAATACAAGAAGCATGAGAAGAATGAGAAGGTAAACAGGAAAAAGAAATCGTAAGGAACTTATTAAAGTTGAACTATTTACATTCCTACATGGAAAAATAATAATTTTAACTCATAAGACTTTTCTCAGTATGAGGATAGTTGAAGGGAATATATATGTATACATACATACATATGTATGTATAGGAGGGTATATATATGTATATAAATATATATGTGAGTGTGGGTATATGTATGTTCACATATACATAGAGGGCATAGGATGAGCTGAATATGAAGGGATGATATCTAAAAAATGAAATTTAAGAGGCAAGAGAGGAATTTATTGGGAGAAGGAGAAAGGGAGAGATAGATTAGGGTAAATTATCTCGTATAAAAGAGGCAAAACTGTTACAATGCAGGGGAATAGCAGGAAGGTGAAAGGGAATGGGACAACCTTACTTTCACTGAATTTGGCTTAAAGAGGAAATAACATGCACACTCAATGGGGTATCTTACCCTACAGGAAAATAGGGGGTAGGGGAATAAGAGGGGGGATGATAGAAGGGAGGGCAGATTAAGGGAGGGGGTAGTTAGAAACAAATATTTTTGAAAAGGGACAGGGTCAAAGTAGAAAATAGAATAAGTGAGGGCAGGATAGGATGAAGGGAAATATAGTTAGTCTTCCATAATATATCTACTATGGAAACATTTTGCACAACTACACATGTACAACCTATACTGAATGGCTTATCTTCCCAGTGGGGGTGGGTGAGGAGGGAAAAAGGGAAAGAATCTGGAAATCAAAGTTTTAAACATAAATGTTAAAAAAACATGCAACTGGGAAATAAGACATACAGGCACTGGGGTATAGAAATTCATCTTGCCCTACTAGAAAGTTGGTGGGGGGGACTAATGGGGGAGGATATAAGAAAGAGCAGATTGGGGGAAGGGATATTCAGTAACCTTGTTATTTTGAGGTGGGGGTAGGGGAAAGATGGGGAGAAAAAATTGTAACTCAGAAATGAATGCTGAAAACTAAAAATAAATGAATTAATTTTTTAAAAAGGATAAAGAAATAAATATAATTGTATATCAGGAAAAAAAGAATGAACCAATTCACATTTTCTTTAACTAAAAATGGACATCATATTGATTGATTTTAAATGTAAAGCCAGAGGCTTTTTATATTATTTCAGTAGTATGTCTGCAACAAAGATTATGGACCGTATGGGCATTCCCAAAGCAGCAACTTGATTGGGTCAAAAGTTTTTCTAGATAAGTGGTCAGGGGTAAAAGAGAGAAACAATGGTAATTCAATGATATAGTAATAGAGACTCATGCTACAAGCAAACAGTGTTTCTATTAATTTCTAAAATATTAATATCATACAATTTAGTACTTATCACATAACATACCAATTCATACTTTAAGAGAGTCATGTGATTAAGCTAAAAACACATTGGTGTGTGCCAGGGAACAACTAGCGTACTCTATAAGTATATTCATCCAAACCACTAAATCGAATTTCCACTTTTAAAAATTTCTCCTTATACAGATTCATTCACATCATTTTGTATGTCTCTTCCAGATCTAGCCATATAGGCTAGCCATTAGCATATAATTCACATAAAAGGGAATGTAGAACATGGGAAGAGCATGGACCATGGAATCAAAGGACCTTGGTTCAAATCTTGACCCTGATTGTTTATTACCTATATGACCTTTGGCAAGTAACATCCTCCAATGTGTCATCTGTAAAATCAAACATTAGTGAGCTGCTTTTTAATGAAGTTCTCAGACACTGAGAACCAATACTACGGAGCATAGCATTGGAGTGGTCCTGTTCACCCAACTCACAAATGGAAAATAACATACCTTCAATGGTAAGTCTTCATAACAGCTTCACTAGGATTCTCGGTGCTTTCTGTTGAAGCAGTTGTAGTGTGAGGCATGTTCTACAGACTCAGAGTGAACTCTATAAATGTGTTCATTTGTGCTCTCATTTTGTCAGAGTTGTCTTTAAAACTGTCACTGGCTTAGCTTCAAATGAAAAATATCTCCCCAACTACATTGTTGTTGGTTATCACAGTAGTAGGAGATGGAATTCTTAAATATGCATGTGTACTCACATACATCTTGAGAGAAAGTCACACTCTTCAGTAGTTAGGTATGCGATTCACAATTCTCAGCCATACGTGTATCTCCCTTCCAAATGCATATGGTGTGTTACACAAAGTTCAAAGCTGTTCTGGGAAAGCTATTTAGGATGCAGCCATTTGTGGCATATTGACTAACCTTTCCTTCTCAGTTTCCACCTCCACAGATACTTGAATGCACTTAAGCCAGATGCATGAGATTCTCAAGTCCCTTTATTGCTCACCCTCCATTTCCCAATTCCCTTCTTGATTTTTTTTATCCCTTAAAGCATATTTAAATCTCGTATCCTTATTCACATAATTCTTCATCCTTTCAGTCTCAGGTTTCATTTGCCCAACTCTGACCCAATCAAAATGTAACTGCTACTTTCTATAAAAGGCCACTTTCCCCTCAACAGATACTGTATCTAATGGAGAAAAGTATAAAAATAGATATGTGAGTGTACTTAAAGATTCTGATTATTCTGGTCTTGGTCTTCTATTGAGTATGTGTTAAAATTACTCTAGTCTTGCTTTTGTCTTTTCACAGAGTAAATGTTTCATATTTTTAATGGTTTCATTGTAAATGATTTTATGTGAAAAGGTAGTACTCCACTCATGGCTCAGGGGCTACCCTAGCAAGTAAAAAGAGTATATATCATCAACCAGAATAATTCCCCGGGCCCTGAGACTCTGAGTTGTAGCGGATGGCCATCCCACAAGAGACCCACCTGACGTGCCAAAGCAGATTTAGGGAGAGTGAACAAACTGGTCCTAGCCCAAGAAGGGAGAGGGAGCCTGAGAAGAGTTGGAAGTTGGTGCCCTAAACTACATGTTGCTTATTTATTTACTTGGACATATCTCTTTGCTATGCCTTTCTTTACTGTCTAGTTGTAAGAATAAGCCTTATGTTTTGAGGATGGTAATATATCATGTTTAAAATGTATTGCCTAGTTTTTTGTTCTGTTTCAGGCATGTCCACTCTTTGGGACCCCATTTGGAGTTTTCTTGGCAAAGATACTGGAGTGGTTTGTCATTTCTTTCTCTAGTTCATGTTACAGATGAGGAAACTAAGGCAAACAAGGTTAAGTGATTTGCCCAGGGTCACACAGCTAGTATAGTAAGTGTGTGAGGCCACATTTGAACTCACGTTCTCCTGACTCTAGGCTGGGCACTCTATCTACCATACCACCTAGCTGCCCTTAGCTAGTTAGCTTCATGGAAAACAACAACAAATCCCTCTGCCTTAGGACAGTGAGCATTTTCCTCCTCCAACTTGCAAAAATTTCAGTTTCACTTCAGATGAAAATCATAAAATACAAACATAAGCATTAACTATATAAGTGAAGGTCATGAAGAGGAAATTAGGTCAGCAGTAACGCAAAGAGACTTGGAATCATGCCCTAGCTCTGTTCCAGACTGGCTGTTACAACTCTCAAGGCCTCTCAACTTCCTCATCCTTAAACTTGTACACAACGCAATTATGCAGAATAGAAGGATAGAAGGTAGAAATGGGGGATTACTACCAAGTTTTAAGAGAAAACAATTTAAGAGGTGTTAGAAAGTAAGAAGAAAAATATTAGAGATGAGAAAAGGAAAGTGAAGCTGTCTTAAGAGAAATTGGATATTCAGAAAGCATGAAGATTAATGCAAGTTGTAGAGCTTTAGGGGACAGCCAGAGAAGTAATATATTGATGAAACAAGCTAACAAGGCTTGGGAACTAGGATCAGTCCTGGCAGAATTTTTTCTAAATAGACTGAAAGGACCTGGAGAGAAGAAATTTGATTTGTTTTAAATTAATAGTAATAATAGTTAGCCAGAATTTGTGTGGAATTTTCAAGTTCTGCAAAGCACTTTACAAATATCTCATATCCAAATAAGGAGTTAAATGCTATTATTAGCCTCGTTTAACAAGGAAACTGAGATGGTTAAGTAACATGCCTAGGACCCTAATGTCTGAGGCCAGATTTGAACTCGGATCCCCTGACTCTTGGTCTAGCACCCTAACTTCTTTGCCACATAGTCACTTTTTGTGGTTCTAAGAAAAGTCTTTTGATTTAGAAGCTACAGGTATTATTCAGAAAAGACATTCACTTCTTTGGCAGGCAAGGGGCCTGAAAGAAATAACTCTCCTTTGAACTATGCACTGAAAAAGGAAGTCTACGGTCCTCAAAATGGGGATTAAACACAGCAAAAGCCTGTAAAGACTGTGATTACCACAGTGAACTGTCACAGTATAGTGAATAGTAAGATGAAACTGCCTGCGGAATTTTCTGCCACAGTCCCCAGGTTCTGTATCTTGGAGAACTGATCTGATCCAAGCACTCTGGAGAGCAAATGCAAATGATGGCCGAAGGACTATAAAACTGTGTATACCCTCTGAACCAGCAATTGCACTACTAGGTCTGTACCCCAAAGAGATCAAAGGAAAAACACCTATATGTACAAAAGTATTTAGAGTAGCTTTTTGAGTTGTGGCAAAGATTGGAAATTTATGGGATGTCCATCAACTTGGGAATGGCTAAACACATTTTACTATATGATTGGGATGGAATACTACTGTGCTATAAGAAATGAGGAGGAGGATATTTTCAGAAAAACCTAGGAAGACCTATGAACTGATAAAAAGTGAAAAGAGAGAACATTGTACACACTAAAAGCAATGATGTAATGATGTAATGATGATAATGATGATAAACTGTGAATGACTTAGCTAGCATTACAACAATCCAAGACAGTTCCAAAGGACCCATGATGAAAAACGCTATCTGCCTCCAGAGAAAGAACTGATGGAGTCTGAATGCAAATTAAAGCATACTTTGGGGGGTGGGGGAGAGCAGGTATCTGTTTTATAACACAGTTAAAATGGAAATGTTTTACATGACTCCATATGTATAATCAATATCAATCTGCTTGCCTGGGGAGGAGTGAGGGGAAAAGAGAATTTAGAACTCAAAATTTAAAAAGAAAAGTAGTATTTTTGTTTGTTTGTAGATTGTTCAACTTTTACTTGAAACTATATTCAATACATAGTTCAAATGCTACTACCTCCTTCGTTGGCATAGTACTGTGAAAAGACTTCCAAAATTTGAAATTAGAAGGCCAGAATCAGTATCCCAGCTCTGATGTTTTTAATATTAAGGTTTTCTTATCCGTAAAATTAAGTAGTTGAACTTTTCTTCTTGTTGTCAATGGATGACCTCTAAGGTATAAGTCAGCTTTAATTCTATGATCACAAAGTAGCCTTCCCACTTCAGTGAAAACTCAGACTCCAAATGAAAGAACCACAACAAAGGAAAGCCCTTCAGTTGTAGTTTTCTGACGACTGATGAAGAATTAGGGTACAGAATGAGGAAATACAGATGATAGATAGATGAGAGAGAGAGACAGAGACAGAGAGGGAGAGAAAGAGGGAGAGACGGAGACAGAGATAGAGAGAGGGAGAGAGACAGAGAGAGAGGTAGATACATACATACATATATCTATATATACTGAGATACACAGATATAGATACAAATATAGATATACACACATATATTTGAATAACTGTCTATGTATATTTGTTATAAGAAATTTATTTTTCTTTTTTTATTTGAATGAGATGGGTGTTGGGAAGGAAAGAAAATTGATGTCTGCTAATTTTTACTCAACAATGTAGTGCTTCAAGGTTTACAGTGTTTTACAAATATTATCACATTTTAACTTCAAAACAACACTGCGAGGTAAATGCTACAATTATTATTATCCCCATTATACAAATGAGAAAATTGAGGCAAACAGAGAAGTTAAGTGGTTTGCCCAGGGTCACACAGCTAGTCAACTGTTTAAGTGTGCATCTGACCTCAAGTATTCCTGATTTCTAGTCTCCATATTTATTCATTATGCCACCTACCTGCATCTTGTTAGAGGAGAATAGGGAATTATAAATATGAAATGTTGCATACACTTTTAGATGAGATCACTACTTTACTAGTTTTATTTAACTGTTTTACTTTGTCTCAAGAGATCTCTCACAAAGTGAGAGTAATCTATAACTGTCTATAATGTAAAAACAAATCAATAACAAATCAAAAACTTTAAAAGCTATATTTATACTAGTTACCTGTATATGCACCATATCCCTCTATCACATTCTAAGTTCCATTAGGGCAGGGGCCATATCTTATATATCTTTATATTTCCTCCGAAATCTACCACAGTTCTCCAAACAAAGTAGGTGCTTAATATTTGTTGAATAAAAATTTACATTTCTCTTAATTTTAATAAGTTAATTTAGATAATCTGTGATTAATATTTATATTGCTCCTTTCATAAGCTGTATTTTCAGAAAAAAAGATTGGTTCATATCATTTCCTATCTCCTCCCAATTATCCACAGATGGAAGGGTAGGAAAAAATCCTCCAAAGGCTAAATCAGAAAAAACACAACTTAGTCACTATTACTGGAGTTATAAGTGTGACGTTAAGAGAAAACAAAAGACAAACTTTGCAAACTGAAACTGAATTAAGTGATAGCAAAAATCACAAAAACAGAGAAGGATAGGCAGCAGATGGGCAAAGGGCAGGCTACAAACTGTTAAATTAATGGGTTTTAAGAAATCCAGAAAACAATAGTAAGCTTTTCAAAGAACAATTGGATTGAAATACTAACAATATTCATAAATCTTCATATGGATGCTTCTCCCCACCTTCTCTATTATTTGAACACAAGATAGTTTTGCTTTATTACTGTGGTTCACCACAAAAGTGAGCAGCGCTTCCCAAGGACCCCATCTCTCTTCAATCACACTATGATGTGATCTCTGCAGTCTTAACGAACGATGCTATGTTTTATTTTAAGTTCTCTGGCTACAGTCACTTTTCTCAGAGTAGTTAAATTACTGTTTTCACCAGGCCTGGTCCACTTAAAGTCTAGAATTAAAGTTCCTGATAGAAAATCACACTTTTGTCCACCATTAATGTTTGAATAGTTACGAATCCAAAGAAGGAAATAAACTCTTCTAAAGATTCAGAAAGGGTTTTCCCAGCAGAATACAGGATACAGCAATGCCACTTTAAGAAAGAGAGTCTTTGAGGCAGAAACCAGCAGTGCAGGGACCATATGTATGTTTGTAGTCCAGGAAGGAAACCAGCAGCACCCTACTATTAATAAATACTCTTGCTTGGATAAAAAAGAAGTCCATCCTAACTCAAATGGGATCAGCTTCATTTATACATCATTGGTCTTGACAAAGCATTTAAGGCAGGGATTATAGTGCTACTTTAAGAATGAGCTGCATTTTGCTGCCTGGGGCACATGGCTTCCATGGGGTTGGCAGAAGAAGGGTTGAAATATTAATGAGCAAACCATTTGTCAAGAAAATTATTCAAGAAGTTGGCAGCTGCACAAAGACGGTGAGCCCCTGTGAGATGAAATGCCAGGGCATGCTGATCAGATGGCCTTAGAAACCATCTGAGTCTCAGGTCATCTTTCCCAATAGCTTACCTTTGTATGAATGACTTTTTTTAAAAAATAAATTTGTTGATAAGATGAGGGAGGAATAGTGTCAAAGGGGGAAAAGAATATGACTCCAAAGAGTCATTATCAAAATACAAATCACTACCCTTCATTCAGAAAATCAGTCCTTAATGTGTCACTATGATTCTGCAGGAAAATAACCATCAATAAGATCTTAGCTAATAGAATGTCACACTTTAACGACTGAGACTTTTGAAGATGCTTTGTCACATTGGAAGCTTTATAATTATTCAAGGATGGTAGAACACACTGGAGAAAAATGTGTTGTAATGGACAGAAATACAAATGAAAAAAAAATAGCTTTTTAAAGGTCTTCTTCAAAAAAGGAGGTGCTGGGCTACCAAGTGAAATTAGATCGGCTGCACCAAGTCAGAAGGTTAAAATCCATAATTAAACGGATGCACAAGGGAACAGCTTTGCAACCAAAGATCTTCCCAATATTAATTCTTTCTGAGGATAATTAACGAGAATGAAAAGATGTCATCATGGTTTGGAATGTCAGACATGCTTCAATTCCTTCCCTTGTGACTTTTTCACTTAAAGAGTAGCATTAGGATTAGTAGAAATAAATTCAGGTTATGAATGTCACCTAGCCCAGATAATTCCAGTCCTCAACAAACCAGTGAACAAATTTCATCCCAACAGAGATACAGAAACCTGTACTCTTAAAAAAACAAAAGGAAAAATCTTACAAAGGCGATTTATAGCTTGTTAGCACCTATACAGCGTTGGTTGGGCAATATTCACATTGCTAGTTATTTTGAATTTATAACAACTGTTTTTCAAGCCATAATTTACAATTTACTTATGTTTTTTTTAATGGCACGCATCTAACAAATGGGAACTCCATATTTTCTATTCTCAGAAAATGCTGGTATTATTAATTGCTCACTAAATTCTGTATCAAAGGACTTTTATAATAATCTTGCTAACTTAAACCTTTATAGCAGTTTTTAAACAGAAGTTGTTTACCTAATGAAAAAGAATAATGTGAATATAGTGAAATAAATTTTCATCCAGAAATAATTTGGTAAGCAAAATGGCTACTGCAAGTAAAATCTGAAATATGTTCTGAATCAGCCTCACTACGCTGCTTATTAAGAGTTATTTCAAGCAATGAGAAAAAAATAAAGTGATGTCTAAAAGTAATTTGCCAAATGGCAAAATCCTCTAAATCATAGAATTTAGCATTAGAAGGAACCATCCAAACCCCTTATTTTACATATGAGGAAACCAAAGACCTAAAGGTAGAGTGACTTTCTGGAGGTGACAGTCAATATTTATTTAAAGGGAAGAGCCAGAATCCAAGTTCCAGGATCTTTGATTCCAAAAGCAGGGCTCTTCTCAGTAGGCCACAATGAAATTGTCCAAATGTACTCAGAAAACCAGTTCTGAACCATTCCAAAGGAAGGTTCTGCAAAAAAAATGCTGTATTTTACTCTAACAATGACTAAAGACAAAACCTTGTTACTAAATTTTCCTATAGTACATATTTAGGCTAATAGTTTTCTACATGGATGGAAATAACATGAAAAAGGACATTTACCTACAATAGGTGAATATATTCTTTATACATTTATAATATAAAGCCTATCATTAAAATCATTATTCTGAATTTCCATATCCCTATATTCCCTAGAATTTCAAAACAGATGATTCACTAACCCTGAATATTATCTACTCCTTTTCCAAACTTCGAACATAAATCAAATCAGAAGCTAAGATGTAGAATAAAGTATCTATGAGTGTGACCAGTTAGAGAGCAGACAAAACAAGACTTTCAATTTCTAATTGAAACGATATTACATTGCACACACCAAACCATGGCGGGCCGGGAGGAAGATCTCAATTCAAAGTCCGTATTATTCCTTCCACATGGAGATGAGGCAATACACAGAGGAAAGAGAAGGGAATGAGTATTTATAAAGCACCTACTATGTGCCAGGCACTAAGCTCAGCACTTCACAAATATATTCTCATTTAATCCTCACAACCCTCCAAAGTAGATGATATTATCATCCCCATTTTAACCATTGAGGAAATTGAGGTAAACAGAGGTTAAGTGATTTCTCCAGGGTCACACAATTACTAAGTGTCTGAGGCCGAATTTAAACTCACTCCACTTTGCATCTACTGCTTTGCCTGGTTTCAACTCCACGAAACAAGAGACTCCTGTCATATTCCCCCCTACTCCTTTGCTTCCTCCTTTTATGTGTTGTCTCCCCCCTTATATTATAAGCCCCTTGCGGGCAAGGACTATCTTTTTATTCATTGTATTTCCAGTGTTTAGCACAGTGACTAGCACACAGTAGGTGCTCAACAAGTTTTTATTGGATTGGAAAAAAACAAACAGTGGCATTAAGGTCAGTGCATTAAGATTCCATATTGAACTGAGACTTCAGATTCTGGAAAGTGAAGCAACTTAGCCTAAATGAAGCCACACTTAGCGTAAGTTAAAGAGGACCTGAGTTAAAATCCCTACACTGCTACCTTACTATCTAACAACAGGCAATTCATTTAAATTCTCTGAATCTCAATTTCTTTGTATATACAACCAGGAAGAATATGCAATTTATCAGATGTGTATTATGTGCCAGGAATTGTGGCAGGTGCTGGGGATAGTAGAACAAAAATGAAAAAAAATCTCTGCCCTCAAGGAGCTATATTCAACTGAATCATCTCTAAAATGCTTAATAGCTTTATATCCTCTGATCTTACAATTTGACGAAAATTTACAGTTTCTCATGTCAATATTTCTTGGTCATAAAAACATTATAATACATTTGCCCTTCTCTAACAACTTTCTGGGCTTTTTGGAATAGTTAATAACTTATAAATAAAAGAATGCGGGATTATTTCTCCTTGTAACAGCAACAAATAAAATGTAATCATGGCTCTTAAAGGCAAATAACTTAATTCTGTTAAACTCACAATTCTTTGCAATTAAAAAAAAAGGCTAGAACAGGAATGAAACAGAATAATGCTCATTAAAAGCAAAATACAATAAAATACCTTTCATGGGGAATAAGGTGCCCCACCAAAGGAATTTTATCAGAGATTAAATGACTACCCTAAATCACATAGTTTGTTAAAGGTACAGCTTAGGGTTCAGAACCATATAATGTTAGAGTCAGAAGAGACTTCTGAAGTCTCCAGTCCAACTGACCCTGAACAAGAATACTCTCTTGAATGTCCCCAATAAGTGATCATCCAATTTGACCTTTGCTTGAATACCTTTTATTTGTGGGGAGCCACCATCCTCAAATCTATTCCATTTTTAGACATGTCAAGCAATTTATTGCTGCCCCCATTCTGACAATGTCATCATTTCCATATTTATATGCACAAGCAAATACAAAAGGAATATAAAATGATGCGAGTAGAAGATGGGGTGCAGGGAAATCAAAAAGAACCTCTTTTGGAACCTCGTACCTCTTTGAGTGTTATAAAGGAAGCCAAAGGTTACAAAAGGTACACAGACTCGAGGATAGTCTATAAATAGAGGAGTAAAACACATAGTCAAGACAAAATTAAGATGTAACTAGGAAGTATTTAGCAAAATAAAGATACAATAAAACATAGATAATATTACATTTTAAACTACATCTATATACAGTCCATAGGGATCCCTATGTATGGATTAGTGAGCCAGTTTCTGAATTTGATACCACAGAGTCTAAACTATTTCTAAGGTCCCTTCAAAATCTAACTTTCTGATCTTTTTTGTGAATATGCATAAAGATAGCACAATTACTCTGCCCCAAACAAGTGACCCCAATGCAGAAACTACTGGCAGTGTTATCTGTTTGGTAGTCAGAATGGAATCTATATGGTAGTCATTTCATGGTTATGGATGAGGAGTTTCATTTACAGGGTCCTCTAATATTACGGTTAAAAAGGAAAAGGAAGACCAAAGCTATACCTCAACAACATAATAAGTTTCACAGGCAAAATGTTATGAAGAACTAATTTAAAGTCATTTTATTTTCCTATTTCAGTAATGTAAAAAGCTAATTTCTTAGGAAGATCTCTAGATAGACAGGTCTACATTGTTAATAATGAACTACTTCCTTACTTCCTGCTCATTAATTATAGGTTATAGAAAGGCTGTAGATATGACAAACTTTCTAAATAAATACCAAGTGAAATTTTGGATGGGCACACTACCATCAATATTTGAAATCAGAGAGCAGACAAAAGAATGACACCATGAGAGCCTGGGCTAGAGCTTCTTCCCCAAAACAGGGTGTGAAAGCAAGGAGCTGAAGAGGAGATGCTACCATGGGGAAGGTCTAGTCAGAGTGGGTATCCCTAAGGGACTGGAAAGGAAGTCTCTTTCCTGGGGGGCTCATCCCCTGGAATTTTTAAACTCAGGAGCTCAACTTCCTCTGCCTTGAGTCAACAGAAGTTTTACTGTTATTGTTCTATGGCCCAGTCATGCCTGCCTCCTCATAACCACATAGACCATACCATGTCAGGCCCTTCTATCTTCCTCTGTCTCCTAACATCTGTCCAAGTTCATGTTCATTGTTTCCATAACACTATCTATCCACCTCATGCTCTGCCATCCCCTTTTCCTTTTGTCTTCAATCTTTCCCACATCAGGGTCTCTTCCAAGGAGTCCCATCTTCCCATTATGTGATCAAAGTATTTAAGCTTCAGCTTCAATATTAGATCTTCTAGTGAATGGCCTGAAATAATTTCTTTAAGTACTGACTGATTTGACCTCCTTGCTGTCCAAGGGACTCTCAAAAGCCTTCTCCAGAACCAAAACTCAAAAGTATTTATTCTGCAGTGCTCAGGTTTTCTTATATTCCAACTCTCGGAGCCTTACATTGCTACCAGAAAAACCATAGCTTTGACTATATTGGCCTTTATTAGAAAGATGACATCTCTGCTTTTTGGTATGTTGTCCAGATTTGCCACAGCTCTCTTTCCAAGAAGCAAGCATCTTTTTTTTTTTAATAAATAAATTTATTTATTTTCTCATTTACATCACTCACTTCCATGAGATTTTGAGTTACAAATTTTCTCCCCATCTTTCCCCTACCCACCACCTCAAAACAGCCATCTCACTGTATAGCCCCCAATCTGCTCTCGCCTATGTCCTCCCCCATCTCCCCTCTGACTTTCCAGTAGAACAGGATGGGTCTCCCTACCCCAGTTCCTCTATATCTTAATTCTCAGTGAGCAAGCATCTTTTAACTTCAAGTCACCATCTGTAGTGATCTTTGATCCCAAGAATATAAAATCAAACACTGATTCCCTTTCTTCTCCCTCAAATGACAGAATGTGATGGGGTCAGTTGCCAAGATCTTAGGTTTGTTTTTTGTTGTTTTTTTTTATGTTAAGCTTTAAGCCAGATTTTACACTTTCTTCTTTCACTCTCATCAAGAGAAATTAAGGAACAGAAGTTTTACACCTCTCCAAACTCAGCATCGCATCTCACCTTTGCAGTCTCTCTACCATTACCACCAAGAAGTAGGCAGGTAGGAATGTTCACAAATAGTCAGTTTCCTGATGCACTGTCCTAGTCCATGACCCAATTCCCCACCTAAACTATTCCAACAGCCTCTTGAGTGATCGACAGACTTCTAGTTTCTGGCCTCTACAACCTATGCTCCATAAAAGGTGCCAAAAGAACCTAGACATATGACGCCCAAATTGAAAAATGAGGAGAGGTCCCCAAGTGCCTGTAGATTAACCTAGCATTTTTAGAATTTCACAGTCATGTAGTGACTACCATATAAATTCTAATAACAGTATACCATTCATTTCTACATTGGATCAATTGTTTGGGACAAAGTAGGCTTGTAATCTTTATGTTTGTTCAGAGATAGGACCAGATATTTTATATGTTGAAGGGACCCTAGAGATTATCTAGACCAGTGATGTAAAACTCAAAGAGGACAGGGCCACTAATCCAGCCTTACCTGCCCGGACCTGTTTCATTTACTTTCTTCCACATACTCAATGTTCTACTCCATGTCTCCAAACTCAGCATCCCATCTCCCACTTTGGCCCAACTCATCCTTCACAGCAGGACAGCACTCCCTCTTCCCCATGGTCAGACTCTCTCCAGGCTCAGCTCAGCTGCCACCTCTGAAGGAAATCTTCCCTAATGCTCTCCGGGTTTCAGGGCTTCCTCCCTCTTCAGATTATCTCATCTTTAGTTCCTTCACTATATACATGCTTGTCTCTCATTAGAATGTAAATTCCTTGAAGAGGGGGATTCTTTTTCTATTTTTGTCACTGTATCCCAGTGCTCAGTCCATAGGAGACATCTGATAAATGCTTTTTGAATTACTGAATTAAAAAGAAAAATGAAAATGAAGACAGACACCAAAAATCTTAATCCCTTCCCTTCTGAAATGGTTGCTAACATACACCAATTCCTAGTCTGTTTCCAAAAGTCAGACAATAAGCATTTATTAAGTGCTTAATAGGTGACAAATGCATACTAATGTATTTTTAAAAAAATTATCAAAGAACCAAATCACAAGTATTCAAAAGCTTGTTTTTCACATGACTGTTATATTTACTATCGATTCAAATTCTCTAATTGAGAAATATATGTTGAAAGGACAAGAAAAACACAAATAAAGAAAATAATCATGTGCTAACTCCCCATTTTTCATCAGTTTAGAATTTTTCAATGGTCCTTTCTCCTGTCGAGCTTATAGTGTAGCAGGGGGTACAACTCCTTCATAGATAAGTAGAGCACAAAAAATAAAAACAAAAACCATCATCAGCGTATTAGGTGCAAAAGCTATGTGCTTGCTGTCTGAAGCAGGGGAGGGAATGTTATTATTGAATAGTGGAGGAGGGAGAGAGAGGGCTTCATGAAAGAGGTAGCATGTGAGCTGGGTTTTAAAGAATAGATAGAAATTCATTACAACACCTGGGGAAGAAAAGCTATTCCTGGATTAAAGGCTAGTAAAAGCAAAGGCAGAGAAAAGCAGCCAAATGTGAGCCATGTTCAGGGGACAGCAGGCTTGGCACAGAGTGCACTAAGGGGAGTAATATGATAGAAGCTCCAGACTGCTGTTATTTTAACCAGATTATAGTACAATCAGCAGTTCTTTATCCATTCTCCTAACAAGAAGAGGAAATTTTTTAAAATGAGTATCATTTGGTGGGGATCAGTGACCTAAAGCACCCACCAAGGAGAATATCCAAATCAGCCTCTAGAAGTGTGACAGGACCAGCATCTACCAGGATTTCCCCAGGACTTCCCTTTCCACCTTCCAACATGGGTTAAAGGGGTTATATACAACTTTCATTATGGGGATAGCTAGATAGTACAGTAGATAAGAATTTCAGGCTTGGCGTCAAGAAGACTCCCCTTCCTAGGTTCAAATCCAGACTAAGAAGCTTGCTAGCTGTGAGACTATGGGCAAGTCACTTAACTTTTATTGGCTTCAGTTTTCTCATCTATAAAATGAACTGGAGAAAGAATGAACCACTCCAATATTTTTGCCAAGAAAACCTCAAATGGGGTCACGAAGAGTCGAACACAACTGAGACAACTGAATGACAACCTGCCCTCCCCTGATAATAGCAGTATTTATATAACACACACACATTAAGGATCAGTTTTCCCTAAAAAGACAAAGCTTTCCTGTGGATCTTATACTGTCTCCCTTAATCTAGCTTCCTAGTCACCACAAGGCCACAAAAGTCCCACCTATGCAGAGTCTAGCTAGGCTTCTCAGACTTGTGAATGCCTTGAAAAAGCATCACTTTCTCTGCTTGACCAGACTCACTTCCGTTAAGAAGGGGAGATCACATCTACCAATGGTAAAACTAGGTTCCACTGCATAATTGCTGATTTCCTTTCTATGTTATAGCTAGGAAAACCCCTTTTGTCAATTTTTTGATAAACTACAAATAAACTTATTTCATCCTAGGATTGAACCTGCACTAAGAAGGTACTGGTATCAGGCTTACAAATACTTTTACATATATTACCTCATTTGATACAACTCTATAAAATAAGTATAATTGTTAGCTCCATTTTATAGAAAAAGATATTGATCCAAAGTGGCTTACTCAGAGCAATGTACCTAGGAAGTGCCTGAAGCAGCATTCAAACTCAGGTCTTCCTAACTACCAGTCCAATACTCTGTCCACACTACTTAGCTCCCATACAGATGAATGAACACCCTTTATGTGTTCCAAATTCTCACAACTTTATCACCTTCCCTCTGTCACTGTAAAAGCCCCATTGAAGAATTCTCGGAAAAGTAAAAAACAATAATAATAATCTTAGCCTGACCTCTGTCACCTTCTGGTATACCCTGTATGACAGAAAGACAGCTTCATGGACATTCAAGGAGAGGAATAACTGAAGATACAGCTATTCCCTGTCTCTTTAGGCAAAAGTCTTAGTAATCACAGCCCCTCTGGCAAACTAAAGACAGATTTTGAGAAGTATTTGTAAATAGTTATCTCAACTGAGGTCTACAGCTAAGATAGAGCAGAAGGCTGAGCTATAGCCCTCCCTGGGAGAGGCCAATTAGCCACAGTACACCCCAGTGGAATGAGCTGGCTAACAGAACTATAGACCTGCTCCCATCCAAGGGGAAGGGCTTACCAACCAGACCATTTGTACTGAATTCTTGACCCAGTTTTAGAAGACCCTGAAAATGGGAAGGTAACAAGACCAAGCAGGGAGAGAAAGTCCCAAGAGGTATCAGGTAAGAAACACCACCTAGTAAAGGATCAAGGAAGAGCAACAACCTAACAGGGAGGAAACAGTATGATGACATCAATAGGTCTGCAGCACTAGAGGCTCTTCTTCCCCTAGTGTGCCCTGTGCAATCACTTCATTCAGGTATGCTGGCCACACATGTTCCTCACAAGAGTTTACGCTCCACACATGATTCCTCCTCGGCACATGTATTTGTAAAAGATTAGTAAAGGAGTGAGCTCAAAATATATGGGGGAACATACTCTTGTTATTTTATTACATTGGTATTTCATTAAATGCCTGTCTTCTGAACTGTTATCCTCCAGTTGACAATTATCAACGGAGAATCAAAGGCTCTGGTGTAGAGAATAAGAAAGGAGAGAAAGGGAAAAAGAAAAAAAGAAGGGAGGTGGGTGAGAGACAAACAGGAAGAGAGACAAATTTTGTAATCCTTATTATGTCTGTGAAGTAAGACGGTGTAAGGCCTATGAATTTGGAAAATAAAGAAAAAACAAACAAAAAAATTAGATTTGGGGGAAACAAAAAGCAAGGGATTTTAAATAAGATGTTGTAGGTTGACACTTTATAAAACATAAAGTCATATATAGACACAAGCTATTATAACAGCCAGGGTCGTTACAGGTTAACAAGTTGTGCCTCCTAACCCCCAGCCCAACCTCAACTCATTCATTGGAAGAGAAAACTTTCTATAGAAAGTTTGGCAGATGACAGATAAAAAAAAGATTTAACAGAATGACAGCTTTTCTAACAACAAACCAATTCTTCTGTACCATAGCACTGGTTTTTTTTTTCCTAATGAAAGTATAAGAGCAGTTTAATTTCACTCATCCCCTCCCCTCCCCTCATACTTTCCTTCATCTTCCAGGGATTCTAACACTTTCACCTCAATCACAAGTTTTAAGATAAGGAATCTAATTCCAGAAAAAGTGAATGCAAAACTGGCTAAAAACCTGAAAATCAGTAAACTATAGACATTAAATCTCAGGGAGGAAAAATCATCCATTTCTACCTGATAGGGGGCAGAAAGGGTGAAGAAGAGAATATTTGTGAAGTATTCCAAGTACTTAGAGGAAAAGATACATGAATCACTCTTCAAGCTCAGTAGCCTTAATTTCAGGATTTATACTTGGTCAGGATGATTGCTTTCATCTGCACAAGCTGCTGACCCTTTTTCCCAATCTTTAGAGGAGACAAGGTAGGAAAACTGTGTGAACATAAAGGCTAAAGCTGCTGCCAATAACTTTAATAAGGGCATCAGTTTTTTTCCCCCATTCTAAAGCTAATTGTAAGCAACAGATAAAAGCAAGTGAACCTGGGGCTCTGGGCTTGTATTCAATAAAATAACCTTCATACTGTGTTGTAGAGATGAGTCAGGAGTAGGAGGGGAACATGTCCCAGATCCCTTGCAGTCCCAGTCCCATAGGGTGAACAGAAGACCACTCCTGCCATTAAAGGAAGCTGGTAGTACAAAGTGTATGAAATATTTAATAATCTACTAAAGCACATTCAATACTCAAAGGATACAAACTATTTTCAAAAGAATTGCATATTATTACCAACTATACAAAGGAATGCTCCAAATCACTATGAAGATATGAATTTTTTTTAATTTTGAGGTTTCACCTCATACTAAGCAAATGGACAAAGATGACAAAAGATGGTAAGAGTCTATGGTGGAAAGACTGTAGAAAGACACAACAAGGCACTACCAGTGGAACAGTGACTCAGGACAATAATTCCGGAAAACAATTAGAAATGAAGAGGGTGACTAGAATGCTAGGCATATACCCAAAGGAAATCAACGACAGAAACATACAGCAAAATATTTATAGCAGCAATTTTTGTAGTGGTATGAACTAGAAACAAAGAGGATATCCAACAGTTGGGGAAAGATTAAAAAAACCGTGGTATATAAATGAACTGAAAAATTACTTTGCTTTAAGAAATAATGAGCCTGAAAAGAGATGTATGGAAAGATATGTGAGTATGTATATACGTATATATTTATATACATATACAGGGTGGGGGGGTGTACATGTATATAGAGGCAAAGCAAAGTAGGTAGAACCAAGAAAATACACACAATGACTAAACCAAGGTAAAAGGGAAGATTAAAGAGTAAAATATTCAAAACTGAACCCTTTGGAGTTAAAATAGCAAAATTTAACCGAAGAGATACATGAGATACCTGCCCCTACTCCTCTGCAGCAGTGGAGAACCTTAAGTGTGGGATGCTCCACATGACCTGAGGGGAGGGGTTATGCCATATAACTTCAATTCTGTATAACTTTTTTTTCTTCCTTTCTTCATGCTTTCTTGAAAGGGGTGGCTCTAGGAGAAGGAGTATGGGGAGGAATGTGGTGACAAATGAAGATGTAAAAACAAAAGATAATGCAAAAATAAATTCTTTTAAGTTGCTGGTAAAATCACATCAGGGCACTAGACTGAAGAGAAAAGGCATATGCCAGAAATACCAACATTCCAAAATCTGTTTAGAATTCTGAGATGGATTAATTCTGCAAGTGGTCTACTACTCCAGCTCCATTCATTCATCCATCCATCCATCCATTCATTCATTCATTCAACAAGTATCTATCAAGCACTTGAGATACAAAGAAAATAAAACTTTTTCTGTCCTGGAACTTACATTCTAATGGATATAAGTAATAGATGACCATTAGTAAAATCATATCACACTAATTTCCATCTAATTGTACATGTTCTTCAATCCCAGTCAGTATCTCGGTACAAAGGGGGTGCCCATAGTATTTCCCTATTAAAAATAAATCCTACTGTTCCACAGGTCACTAATACACAGATAGGCCCTTTCATAATTCATACCTCTGTGTTCTCCAAAATTCCTACCATAAATGAGAAAAACTTGATAACAAACAATCCAGTCTTATAGCAGTATTTTTCTCCCCTCTTTTTGTAGAAAGTGTAATCTGTTAAAGTGTTGATGGCAGGCAGAAGTCCCAACTATCTCAGAAGCAATATGAAAAGGTAAGTCAGGTATCAAAGAAATGTAAACACTCAGCAGAGTCCTCATTCCTCATCTCATAGACCTAAATGTCTGGAACCAACTGTTAATTCACCCTTCACATTGATTATTCATTAAAGAACTATTCATTTTTAACATTTTCAGAGTATAAATAGCAAAGACATTACTTTAAAAGGAAATTCAAGTAGCTCTCCTCTAGAAGAACACCTTTAAGAATATATTGTATTTATATGTGCATTTTATTCTTAGGCATAGACTTCACTTACCTCAATTTGGAGGAGATGAAGTTTGTTTTTTTCTATGTATAATTTTAGTCAGCAAGAAGAGTGAAAAGGCTAGACCCAAGTTGACTCCACCCTCTTTGCCTCTCAGAAACTATTCCCCAAAAGTAAGTTGGCATTGCTGGTGTATGACATGGTGAAAAGTTAAAACTAATTTGTTTTGTCTTTTTAATATCATTAAAAAAATTTCAGTAGTCACCAAAGTGAAAATGCAAGTCAGAAGTTAATTGGGGTTTACTGGAGTTCTGAGACATCCAAATAACTCCCCTTTGAAATGCTGATTAGCTTTCCAGTCTTCTACCTCTATATAAATAATCTCTGCCTGGCCATTTCAGGACTACTGCTGGAGAAAATAGCCTGCATACTTATTTTAAAATAAAAATATACCATCATAAATAAAGTTCATTGTTCCATAACTCTGTAAAGATTTGTCAACCATGAATAGATTACTTATGTTTTATAAATTTCCTTTGGAATTCTGGAGGTCCCTGCCCATTCATAAAACCATAAATAAAAGTTGCTTTGACTTAAAAAAAAATAATCAGATCATTTTATCTTTGTTCTTTGAGATAATGGGTCTTCTTCATTCCACAATTCCTAAAGATTATTAAAATTTAGAATTGGTATGTATTTCATTCTGAACCCTGTTTACCAAATAAATTATTGGACCTCAGTCTAGTTCTGTCCTAATGGGGATTATATATAATGGTGAGAGTGGCAAAAAACTTTGTAGGGGGAATTTCACAGGTCACATTCTAAAAAGAGAAATAACATAAATAATTATGTACATAACAAGATATATTTAGATGTAAAGGGAGTTGGTCAACAAGGACCACTTCTTCAGAAGATATGCAGGTATCTTGAATGTGATGCCCTTAGCCAAGGAAGAAAAGGTATTCAAGTGATTACTGAGCCAGTATTGAGAATGCTTCCAAAAAGTTCTAGACAGCAAAGATGTTTTCCCTTTATCTCTTTCTCTCATTAGATTATAAGCTTCTTGTAGGCAGGAACCTTTGCTCCTAGCCTTTGCCTCTTTTTGTATCCCCTGTGCTTAGCACAGTGTTTGGCACGTTATAAGTACTTAACAAATGTTAACTGATTGAGCTAGCTGTGTTGGAAAGAAAACAAGCATATGGGTGGAGAGAGGCCTCTGGTTTTCCCTATCGCTTTGTGTTTGCTATTTCCTGCTTTCAGGTGAAGGAGTATTTGAGACAGTTATAACTCTGTGACCTTTATGATCAGAAGGCACAATAAATCCGGTGAAAAGAACCAAGAAAGGAGTCTGCTCCTATATGAAACACCAGTGCAGCCAAGAGGAACCATAGGTGAGCTTATCAATCAATAGCTGAGCTATATAACCAATAGCTATGCTAAATAGGGGAACAAAACTAGCAGGCCATACACTTGTAGCAGCAACTTTAACTTTGAATCCACTCCTCCCAGGGACCCAGGTGGTAGAGGGAGGACTATGCTCCAGTGTTGGAAGGTAATGGTTATACTTCTATTCTTTATATACTTTGTAAAAATTAATCAATGTGAATTTTGGTCACAATAATACTGGGATGCTAATCACTGGTGATTAATAATGGGGAGTCAGAATTCAAGCTCCAACCAATAGCTTCAGAAAATCACCCCCTGGACACTAAGTGTATGTACCCCTGGAACGGTGATGAGGATATGTAGTCTAGCTCAGGAAGCCAACTCATCTGAAAAAGTGGGAGCTAGAGTAAGGTCCCTGAGAGATTATAAAAGTTACAAGTGGGGCTTCATCTGACATGAAATTGGGCCATTCAAATTTTTAGGAACTTCCTGCAAAAATGTGCTACCCTGGACTTCCATTGATAGGATACCCTAGTTTGGGGAATCCACATGAGAAAAACTGTATTTTTTCTTTCTCTCTCTTGTTTTAGGATATAAATATAGAGTCATTTTTTTCGAGCATGTTTCCTTTGTAAGTTAGATCATTCCAACTGAGATGACTTTTGCATAATTGAATGTTTCTGTACTAATAAGTAATCTGCAGAAGGTAGGATTACAACTGTCTTGAGAGAAGGCAGTAAAGCAAAGAGGTTGAGATGAGTGGTGGACATTCAATGTAAATGGACCGAGACAGGACAAAGGGGATATTGTTCAAGCAATAGCAAGCCAGTTAATGAATCTGCATAATAAAGTGTGTAGAAGGAGAAGTATAATTGTTAGAATATTAGAAAGAAAGGAAAGGACTATATAGAGGACTTTATATTTGGTCTTGGAGGTAACTGGAAGCCACTGAAATTTAGGGAGTGCAGGGTCACATGGTCAAAGCCATGCTTTAGAAATTACTTTGGCAGCTAAGGGGAGGATAGACTAGAGTACAGAGAGCCTCTAGTCAGGAAAACTAATTCGAAAGCTTTTGCTGTATCACAGGAAGGAAGTGAAATGAGGGTGGACCTAAGTCAGTGCAGAAACATATACTAGACATGTAGGGAAGGTAAAAACGACAGTATTTGAAAATAAGTTGAACTTTCAGAGGCTTTGCTTAGAAAGAGACTGCAAATTAAATATTATCCACAGATGTCATCTGTCAAAGCTGAAAGCTTTAGAGGAAAAAGTTGTTCCACACTAAAGTATATATAATACATAACTGGCTGAACAGTAACAAACACCACTTATCTGTCTCCCCACTCCTCCCTTCCTTCTATTTAACTGTACAGTATGCTCCAGCCCACCCCACCTTAGGTAACTAAATACACCTGTATTCTAGAAATGCCAAGCTAAATGAAACTAAGAATAACACTAAGAAACTTGATCGTTATTACACTGAGACTACAGCTATAGCAATATTTGGAAATTTAAACTCCCAACTACTACAGTTGCTTTATGCTACATTCCTTGAATGGTGATAAATTCTTTTAAATAATTTTTATCTCTAGATATTATATTACAGGATTAAAAATATTTTTAGGAAAGAACTTTGTAATATCTGCATAAATGAATAGTAAAGTATGAGAGGCACTAAGAATTCTTCAGAGCACTACTGCCAACTTGTTGATGCAGGTTCTTTTCATAATATAAGAGGGCACACATTGAAAGACTCCTACACAAGGATCTCCAGAAAACACATTCTACCAGTGAGAAATTCAATCAGGTTCACAAGACGTTCTTCTAAAATGCTAATGCAGTCCTTTCCCTGACCTTCTCCTCCTCCTATCTCCCCCCACCCCATCCTGCCAAAGTCTTGGTATGAATAACTGTAATCTATAAGGACTGACTTTTCTGATAGGTGAGATCAACTACATTGTAGAAATATGAGTTTTAACGATGGAGAAGGAAGAGGGAAAGGTAATTTGTGGGATAAGGTATGTTTAGGAAGAACAGTTCTGGGTGGGACCTTTTGCAGGTGGGGTGAGATATGGGAGGAAGAGGGTTTGGACAGCTGGTGGACCTGGGCAGCAGAGAAAGGAGTCACTAATTGGGTAAAGAGGAGTACAGATGGGAAAGTGGAAGATCTTTATTTATTTAGTAAACTTATTTTGGAGTTTGTCCTGGAGGAGAGGTAAGAGCCGGTGCTCCCAACCTGATTATTAAAGGAAATAAATTATTTCATTTGTCAACCTCGCTACAAGCCACAGGCTGTCTTAACTGGGACGCTGACCAAAAACACAGGCCTGGTAACGAGAAAAAGAAAGCTTGGGTCAAGGATATGACTTAGTCTAGACTAAGACTAAGTCTAGACTAAGACTCAGACCCATCTCTTGGGTCTGAGCATTTTCCTCAGCTGTCCTCCATATCTGGAATGAGCTCTCTGTCCTCCACTCCACCTACTGACTACTCCGGCTTCCTTTATGTCCCACTAAAATCTCTCCTTCTACAGGACAATCCCTCTTAATCCCAATGTTTCCTTCTGTTAATTACTTCCCAATTATCCTGTACATAGCTGGCTTAATATATATTTGTTTGCACGTGGTCTCTCGTATTAGATTATAAATTTCTTGAGGGCAGAAACTGCCTTTTGCACGAGCGAACACACACATACACATACACACACACACACTCACACACCTCTTTTTTTTACCCACATCACTTAGCAGAGTGCCTGGTACAAAGCAGGTACTTAATAAATGTTCATTGATTGCTTGGCGAAAATAGTAATTGATGAGGTTAAAGCAAGCTTTTTAGAAGATCAGCAGGAGTTAAAAGGATATATTTGTTCCAGTCTTAACAAAAGATAGCTCAAACTTCTAATAGTTAAATGCAATGCTGTGGAAAAAGCACTAATCTGGATTTAAATACCAGTCCTCACAGTGATCTCTATGACCCTCAGTTTCTCACCTATAATGAAGGGTTTGGACTAGATCCTTTCCAGTTCTAAATATAATATCCTATTAACAGATCCTGGAGAGCTCAAAGCAGTTCTGTAGTTTTCACCCAGAGGCAGATCTAAGTCTTGGCTCCCGGGTGCCCTCTTCTGGTTCCAAGATATATACCTGCCTCAATACTCTGGGGCCCCAAACTCTAGATCACCAATAAAGATCACAAGAACACAGAATCAGAGATGAAAGGGAACCAAAGACCTGTTTCATTTTTCAGATGAGGAGTCTGAGATCCAAGAGAAAAGTGACTTGCCCATGGTCACCCAGAGATGAAATCTGAACAGAGTCAGTACTGGCTCCACTGGAGTCCAAAGAATTTGGTTTAGCTCAATCCTTCCTCAGGGCCATAACAAAAGCATACAAACTCCTTTCAAATGAACAAAATATACTATGAAGCAATCTTTAGCAGCACATAGGTTGAGGAGAATGAGAACAGTAATATGACAAGATGGCTAATAATCCACAGATTAAAGGACCTTAATCCTGGTCCTCTCAAGGCTAGGAACTATAGAATCAGAGAATCACAGCATGTCTGAGGCATCCATCCAACCAGAGACCCTGAACTTAAGATTTAGGAACTCTGATTAAAGCAATGGAGGATCTGCTGATGAAGCATGCTACTCACTTCAACACAGGGACGCATTCAAGACAAAGAATAAAACATATTTTGGATATGGGAATTCAGAATTTTTTTTTATTACACAAATCTGTTACAAGGGGTTTTTTTTCTTCTTTTTTTCACTGGATCAGGAGTGTTGGGAGAGAAAATGTGCTAGTTGATTAAAAAATGAAATTTAAAATAAATTTAATTTTTTAAGAAGCAATAAGATAGTGATGAGAAATGTACTGTCTTCATAGAAGAAAATTTTCATTTTTAAATAACTGTTAGGTAATTTTTTTCATCAAACATAAATTTTCCTCTTTGCAATTTCCCCTACTTGCTCCCAGTTCTGCCCTCTGAGACCAAATTGAATGATTCTTACCATTACTTTATATGATAGCCTTTCATGTATTGGAGGACTGTTTTTGCACCTCAGTCTTCTTTTGCTATAGACTGTATACCATAGTACTTTCAGCTGATTCTCATATAATTTTTTTTTAATTCTGAAAGTATATACCACAAAAGGGCATTTCAGCACACACAGCAGAATACAAAATTAGAATTATATATGAAACCATGAATCTTCATTTCATAACTTACTTTAAAAAATATTTTTAAAGTATTAAAAACACACTAAATTCTACTTGTTACTTTCAAAACTGTACTGCTTTTTTCAGTTTCCTAGTATTATCTTCTATGGATTTTTAAAAAAACAAAAACATGTAATAGCCCTCTTTTTTTCCAGCAACAATATTGCTATTTCCCTTGTTTCTTCCCATTAAAAACCAAGAACAGGGGCGGCTAGGTGGCACAATGAATAGAGCACCAGTCCTGGAGTAAAAAGGACCAGAGTTCAAATATAACCTCAGTCACTTACCACTCAATAGCCATGTGACCTTGGGCAAATCACTTAATCCTAACTGCCCCTCCAAAAAAATGTCAAAATAAATAATATAAAATAAAATAAAAATAAAAACCAAGAACAAAAATTCTTGTAATAAATAAGCATAGTCAGGCAATGAATACATACTCTGTCCAGAAATATTCATCCCTTTCCGTGCTTTGTGTCCACTGCCTCTCTGCATGGAGATGGGTAACGTGTTTCATACAGGTTCTCTGAAGACAAGGCTGATCACATAATCTCGAGGTCCTTTACCATCCTAGTTACCCTTAGGATGATGAATCAGATGTAGAATGAAATCTATGTCTTCCTAACTTTGATTTTATCAATGAAGTTCTTAAAACATGATACTGAGAACAGAACACAATATACTAGGTATGACTGTAGGAAGGAACAGGACAATCAACTTTTTATCATCAATGAATAGCTAGCTAGCTTTCATCCTGAACCATCAGCACACCTCTACCTTCTCCTTATTGGTCAAGTATCAACTCAGATCTAATACCAGAGATCTTTCATCTGCTACAAAGCACCCAATTATTTCCTCAGGATCAAGCACCACTGTCCTTCTTAGGAGCCCCCTCTCTCTGAAAGTGGATTTTGAAAACTATGAGTGGACACAAAACATAATCAATATATACTCAACTATCAATACCAACAACAACAAACTGGGCCGGTACAATGCACACAACTATATTAAATTTCCTCACACTCTACCTTTTCCCTTAAACACAGTAAATATAGATTGGTAAAATTCAGAGAGATCTTAGAGATCAGCTAATCCAACTGTCTTTTTTTATGGGCTAGGAAACTAAAGTAGATAAGTAATTTGCCCAAGGTCATTTAGTCAGGCAAAATCCAGTAACTGTCTATTTCCATCTCTCAGCAGTACTGCAAAAAAGCAACAATCACATTAAAAATAAATGACTATGTGCTCAATAAAAATGTTCATCTTGATTTGAAAGTATTTTTTCAAAACTGTTGGAGCTGAATTTTAGACAGTTTTTACATGTGTACATTTAGTTATATTATTTCTACTCATATGTCAGCAATGGCACATAATAATAATAACAATACAAAAATTAAAGATACAAAAACTCAACATAAATTTATTAGTAATTACATAAATACACTTATTCACACTAAAGTGCATCCAACACACTGAGGGGAAAAAAACATCAGATCAGAAACAAAGTAAGCGAATGATGTAAAAGGCTATCCTGCTGGCTACCTGTTGAGAATCTTTACAGAAAATAATTCATTTCCCATTCCTACTTCCCCATTCCAGTTTTACTCTAAGAACATTTTGACTTTTCTTTACACAGGTATAATCATCAGAAAAGCAGGGCTAAAGGAGACTTTTGTTTTATCAAATGAATTAATGTATGTAAAGAACTTTGCATATATTAAGGTTCTATATAAATTCTAATTATTATTAGCAATAGTAACAGCACATCTTTAATACTTTAAGATTTCCAAAGTACTTTACATACATTTGCTCATTTGATCCTCAAAACAACCCTGTGGGTTAGGTGCTATTATTAATTTCAAGTTGGCAGATGAGGGAATTGAAACTGAGAAAGAATAAGTGACTTGAACAGGACCATTAGGATGGTCTGAAGCAACACTGGCTTCAGATATTTCTGACTTTCTAATGCTCTGTCTTCTACAGAACCTAGTTTTCACTTCTTCCCTGTTTTATTTTTATTATTTTTATTGTCAAAATATAAACTACTAGAGGCAACAGAGAAAATGAATTGTAGATTATGTGAAGTTCCCAGTGATTTACAGGTACTCTTCCTCTAAAGGCAGACAGAAATCTAGAGGCAGAGGAACTGTGCAGCATATACAGAGTACTTTACTAGAATAAATTCTCTCATGTGTTAAGGAATTTATAATTTTAAAGATAAAATATTATATAAAGCCAAGTCAGAGAAGCCAGATTCTGCTCAATTTATCTTTATACATTTGTAAAGAAAGCAAAAACAAATTAATGTAAATGTATAGGTTAAGAGAAAACAGAGCCCTCTGTCATTACAGACAAGATAAATACTACAGCATGAGCTTCAGCCTAAAAATTTTATCCGCATCATTACCAGGTTTTAAACTTTAAATTCTTGAACCATAGACATCTGGGGAAAAAATACTAAACCACTAAAATCCCATAAGAATACAATTTTTTAAAAAAGAAATTATTGGTTCCCAAGCTTGGTCATTATAGTAAGTTTGAGGGGTTTTTTTCCATTAGAGAATTCACTGGAAAAACTTTTCCTGGTTCTGATTACTATTCTTTATCAGTTCATATAAATCCTCCCTTAAAACTGAATTTTTACATATAATTCATTTCTTTGGGAACAATAATATTACACTAAATTCATGTATGAAAATGTTTAGCCACTGCTGCTTTGAAAGTGAAATATTTTATTTCCAGATTTTTGCCACAGAAAAAGTGTTTCTGTAAATATTTTATTGAACAAAGAACCCTTCTTTTCATCTTTATCCTCTTTGGGGTGTAAGTCTAGCAGTGGGGTTTCTAGGTCAAAGAGTATAGATATTTTAGTCATATGATCACAGAATTATAGTTTGGAGGAACTTGGAGTCAAGGGGTACAACTTTCTCATTTTACAGAGTGAAAAACTGAGAACCAGAGAAGGGAAGCGTTGAGCCCAGGGGTGGGGAACCTGTGGCCTCAAGGCCACATGTGGCCCTCTAGGTCCTCAAGTGCATCTCTTTGACTGACTCCAAACTTCACAAAACAAAACCCCTTAATAAAAGGATTTGTTGGGGAAGCTAGGTGGCGCAGTGAATAGAGCACTGGCGCTAGAGTCAGGAGGAGCTGAGTCCAAATCCAGCCTCAGACACTAACACTTACTAGTTATGTGACCCTGGGCAAGTCACTTAATCCCAATTGTCCTGCTTTCCTCACTGCAAAAAAAGAAAAAAAAAGACACCCCCCCCCCAAAAAAAGGATTTGGTCTGCAAAACTTGGGCTCAGTCAAAAGGTCATATCCAAGAACCCAGAAGGCCACAAGTGGCCTTGAAGGCCCAGACTCCCCACCCCTGGTCTAGCCTAAAGTCATATAGGCAGTGAGTGCCAGAGACCAGACTTGAATGTGGGTGCTACGATTCTAAATCTTGAGCCCTCGGTGCTGGGTCACACTGCCTTATTCTCTTTACTTCCATTAATTTGGATGTCACCCCATTTGCAGGATACAAGTACCCACGGAATTCCCATTAAGACGTGCAAATCCTAAATTCTCAGAGTAAAAATGGATTTAAATAAGCTAACATGTTCTCTTTTCTATTAACTTGGATATTTAAAGTACATATAAATCAATACAATCTGCAGGAAAATGTCCCAAAAAGCAGATTCTAATTTTTCACACAAGTAAATCTGCTAACTTCTTTCTATTTCATACCTTCAGATAAATTTTCCGTATCTATGCTCATTTTTTTCTTTCAGCATTATATGACTATTTTCCTCAGCATGTTCTTGTTCACATGAGCCACTTGCTATATTAATGTGGGGCTCTACATTTGGACAGTATAGTTTGGGGATTTTTCAATTCATTGACACATTTGTTTTGATAAGACTTTCTAACAAAGAAACAAAGTATACCCACCCAACCCCCAATAAAGTGCCTACCCGGAAAAACACTTTATCAGTGGTTGGGGGATAAAAACAAGTTCATCAACTGTTAAGGAAAAGAAGTGATATGACCTTTCACTTACCCAACAGAACACTAACCTTGACATTTGTACTTATTCAGAATTCTGCAGTTTCTCAGTGTTGGCTTTATATACATTGCAAACATGACATTCTGCATATTGTTCTTTGGCTCTGCTTTTTTTTTCTTTAAATCAAACCTGTATGAAGGAGGAAGATGTGCTGTCCCTCAGGTAAGATGATGACATCAATAATAATAGTGATAACTGACCACCATCAATAAGTATATAGGTAATGAAAGAAAAAATATGAGAGGACACTGCCAACTCACACCTTCCTAGAGGGTGGCTGTCCATGGGGGTTTCACATTAAATATGTTTTCAGACTTTTTCAATTTGTTGATCAGTTGTGATGATGTTTTTTCATCTTTTTTTGTCTCAAAAAATACTATTTGTTGTAAGGGATAGATCTCTGTTTGGAATAAGGAGGAAGAAGGATTCTGGGTAAAACTACAATAATATGAAAAGCAAAAGGCAGCAATAAAAACATATTTAAATTTTTTCTTAATAAGTAAAAGGTTACTCTTACATTAGTGACAACAGTTTCACTGAGTCATATAAGTTGCATCTCAATGAAGGCAGAATTTAACCATTTCAATAATCAAGAAAATACCTGGGCAGAAGGAAAGGCAGTTTTTGGCTGGGACTGAGGATGTGGGATCCAATATGAGAACAGACTAAATATAACTAAATTTATAACCAACTTGATTAGTAGTAGTAGTAATAATAATAATAATAGCTAACATTTATATACCACTTACTATTTGCCAAGCACTCTAAGGGCTTTACAATTATCTCATTCAATCCTTACAATAACCCTGGGAGTGAGCACTTTAATGATCCCATTGTACAGATGAGGAAACTGAGGCAATCAGAGATTAAGTGATTTGACCAGGGTCACACAGCTAGTCAGCGTCTAGGGCCACATCTCAGCTCGAGTCTTCCTAATTCCAGGCCCAGTCCTGAGCTCTATCCCCTGCATTACCTAGCTGCCCACTCTAGTACCAGGGTATCTGCGGAATATCAGCCTCCAAAATGCTGAAGCAAGTTGGAAACAGGTTACAAGAGCTAAGATTCAGAGCTAAAATGTCTGTATTAGAGCAAGAGTACAAAATTAGTCAAGTCAGCTCTGTTCCTGACTCCACCCAA
>CM053594.1:131752108-131781285 GCA_028646575.1 Pseudocheirus occidentalis | reverse complement strand
CCATTTCTTATAGCACAATGGTATTCCATGACATTCATATACCACAACTTGTTCAGCCATTCCCCAATTGATGGGCATCCCCTAAGTGTCCAGTTTTTTGCCACCACAAAGAGAGTTGCAATAAATATATTTGTACATATGGGTCCTTTTCCCACTTCTAGGATCTCTTTGGGATACAACCCCAAAAATATCACTTACTTTTTGTTAAATGTCAAACTAGCCCAAGGTCAAGCACAAAAGCACAGGGTCACTCCATTACAAACCTTCCTCCAAAACCAAGTTGACAAAGATCTATTAAGGACTGCCTTTTAGGTCCAGTCATTCAAACACTTCAGAATTTATCTAACTACCATCGTGTAAGTCACACTGACCCAACTTATTCACAAAGACGTGATGAAATAATAAAAGAGTATTCACACTGTCAACCTGTTTAAAAAAAAAAAAGGAAATAACAGCAAACAGGATTATCTGGCATGACCTATTCTCTTTTTTTTTTAAGTTTTATTGGCATCTTTTATTCATATATTACAGTCATTTCTGGATATATTCTATTACTACCCCTATCACTTCCTCCCCCAGCACACAAGGAATTGAAACATTCAGTGGAACAAACAGGCTGGAATGCATTACACTCAAGCAGCCAATTTCCCTCAACTGTTCCATTAAACAGATCTATACCGTTTCTCATTCCCCCTCCTCAATTTCCAACCCCCACTAAGGCAGCAACGAGGGCTAAGGATGGTGAAAGTGCTACTACAGACTGTACTCATTGGCTAGAGGGGCCACAAAATTTAGTCCCTCTGGCAAAATTAGAATTGATTTCCTCCTAATACATTCCACATTACATGTATCTCCACATTTTTCTGTATTTTAGAGGCAGCATTTACACTTTAGGATTATACTCAGGTTACAAAAAGAAGGTTTTAGGAGAAATGAAATCAGGGCATCCCAGACAGGTCACCAAGTTCCTAGTAGTCAGACAGTTCTAAAGAGATTACATTATCCATATAAACAAGGAACCCTGAGGGAGAAACAGGAAGTAATACGTGTCACACAAGTCAGATCACCACCAGTGCCTTGACCTAAATCCTCCCTGATAGCCTGATGGAGATGGCCAGGACCCCCAAAACCCAAGAGCCCTGGAAATGTGACACTGAATAATGACAGGAAAGAAAATGCATTAACATCTTCTTAGCCTCTTGTACCACAAGGACCAGGCATCTTTTCCATTCGATTTGCAACTGAAACTTTCCATATGTGTCATTTACTCCTCTAGAATGTGAACTGCTAAAGCTCCTGGAGAACAAAGACTGTCTTGTTTATCTAGGGCTTAGCGTTGTGCTTTGTACATATTAAGCCATTAATAAATATTATCATTTAATAAATTTAACAAATAAAAAGCACTTAATAAATGCTTTCATCTAATAAATTTAATAAATAAAAAGCACTCACTGCATTCATTCACTAACACAAATTAAACATGAAGCACATGCTAAAGCTGTAGGTTTTTAGTATATGATCAAATAAAAAACCAATTATTCTCTATGTTGATGTCCAACAATTTCATTCACCAGAAGCAACCGCAGGGCTAGAATTTTCAGGGCCCCCTTCAGATCACAGTTCTTTTCGTTACTTGTAAAATTCTATGTATGAAGACACATAGTGGCACGCTACTTTTTAAAGTGGTTTGTGGCACTCTGGGCCTCAAATCTGGATGCTCCCAATTCAAATTTTGCCTCAAACATTTATTAGCTATATGATCATGAGCGAGTCACTTAACCTCTGTCTGCTTCCATTTCTTCAACTCTAAAATGGGGATAACTGCACCTCCCTCCTAGGACTGTTGTGTGGACCAAATGAGGCAATTTTTATAAATGTTTATAGCACAATGTCTGGAACGCAGGAAGTGCTTGATGAACAGTTCATTCCTTCCTTCCTTTAAAGGACTTTTTATTATACAAGCAATGAAGGCTGACATATAAGGTGTGCCATACCTGCATCATCCCATTCTAACCTGTAAGGCAGGTATTTTCAGCCCTATTTTTGAATGAAGAAGCTGGAAGTAACCAGTGTTATGAAAACAGTAAATATGGAAGGCATAACTTAACCTGGATCTTTGCAGGTTAAAATGAAGAACTTTAAAAGACATTTGCATCAGTAATTTTATTCAGACTTTTGAAAACTGGGATTTCAAACAAGGACATACAAATTTAGCATCTACAACAGTTTAGAGAAGATGCTCATCTTCACCAAGGTACCCAATACCCCAGGAGATTCTCTCTATGTTGTTGACATTTTAAAATCTCTTCCACTGTTTTGATTACAATCAGCCCTTCCTTACAAGTCCTTGTAAAAGCAGATGCCAGCCACCATGAATATGGCTCCATTTGTTTTTCAGGGCTGCCAATTAAGCATCTGGATAGACCCAGGAATCTTTCTCCATATATGAAAATGAAGCTGTTGCTGGCGCTCACCATGTCAGCTTACAATATATGTTTCTCTGTCTTTTATGCACAATTCATTTGTTGATGCAGTACAAGGGAGAAGGAGTGAAATGACTTCATTTAAATAAATCTGTTTCCTGTATAGTGGTTTATCATTCCCATTTGCCTCTGAACATGCACTCATACAACTGGCTCATCATAAATGTTTTCAGCTATTCTTGGTGCTCTCTTCCTTCAGATCCCCAAATCAATCTACTTTTTATTAGAGAGACAAAAAGAAAAGGTCTTTAAAATATATAGACATGCCAAGTTATAAGAACTAGATCTTGTTACTTTGGGGACAATGTGTATTTTGGCGTTTAGAATATCTTCTTTTTCCAGGGGGGAAATTACCCCTCAGCAAATATTTAACATTAGGGTCTTGCTGTTTTCTAGACTGCACTTTCATAATTTCCCTCTGCTACTTTTGCTTTCTGCCAAATGTGTTTGCCATGTACCCCAAGGATTTGAGCCTTCAAAACTTGTCCATTTACTTACCTGAACCTGTAGTGAATTTCATTATAGAGAATTTATGACTTTACAATCACATTGATGGCAACAGATTGAAATGTCAAATACAGGATTATGACTTCACTGCAGGGTAGAGCAGAAACAGAGAAAGGAAGAGTGGAAATCTTAAACAAAGTCTACTGCAATAAAGCGAGGAAGCAGACCATATACACATATATATGACAATATCTTTTTTCTGATTTCTGTGTGGAAAGAGCACATTTCTAAGGTCTTCATTCCTTATTAAAACAACACAAAAATCAAACTAATAATATATGAGCTGTATTTTATTTTTACAGTAAGTATGCTCCTGACATCTTACATACAAATTCAACCACAGAATTGATCAATTTGAGGGCTGAAAAGAATTTTCATAAATCCTTTATGTCTAACAGGATTCTGAACCCTGAGAGTGCTTAATGTGTAATGAGTCAATAAACGAACTAACAAATCTAATAGGATAACAACCTAAGAGGATGTAGCTTCATGCAGTGATGATAATTCGAATGGGTAACGCATTTTATTTATGGTTTACAAAGCACTTTGTTCCTAATTCTGTGAGACAGCTAGTGTGACTCCAAACACTAGACTTAAAGGAAGACCTTCATTTGAGGCCAGGCCCTGCCATGTCAATTCAACAAACACTGCAGTCTACCTGAGTCCAAGTCCACTGCTCTTTGCACTAAGCTAGATTACCTTTCCCACAAAAGGCAAAGAAAGGGCAAAGAACGTCACTTGCCTGATTCTAGCAATGGGCATGAGTGAGATAAGTCCTCACCCAGGGGCCCTACCATCTGCAGATCCTACAAAAAAATCAGTGAATTTTAAATCTACTCCTCTTTTGCTGGTGGCAAGGAGGAAATCAGAAGCTCATTAAGGCTCCATGGAAAGGCCTCACGGCTCCTAGAACTGGGATAATCTCGCAGTGTGGAAGAAAGAGCAGCTCAGGCAGGGTGCCGGCCAGGTGCACTCATAATATTGAGATGAATGGGGATCCCCAATTCTAGATTGGGTCATCATGCAGGAAAAGAATTCCCACAGACTGAAGACTTACAAAAAACACATAACATAGGTGATACCTGTGGGGCCATGACCTTAAACTATGCAATGCTACACATATGAAGGGTTTTTTTTGCTGGTTTCATTTACTAATTTACCCTTCTAGGAGTAGTTTGGACTGGACCAGTGATTCTATCAGTGTAAGGAACTGCAGAAAAGGAAACTCCCTCTCTGTAGAATCTTCAAGCATTGCCAGAGGCTCCAAGGGAGAAATTAAGTGACTTACATGCATTCAGTCATGCATCCAGAATGTGTCAAAAAACAGAACTTGAATCCAGATTTTCTATCTTGAAGGTCAGCTCTCCATCAGCTGCATTACTCTATGCACACGTATAACACAAGTTACTGATCATTATTACTGACTAGAGACCAGTACACAGATAAATGTTATGAACTAAGGTGTCTTTGGCTGGACAGACTTCTCAGAATACAATTGTGCCATCTATTGTTGGGCAAGGGGGGCCACTCAGCAGCATTGTCAGTTTGGGCTCCCTGATGACATGTGAAAGACAGTGGGTAGCTGTAGGTCCAGTACAGAGGCACACACATAGGACTTAGCCTATGCAAAGCAATGTAGGCATAGGCTTTGGTCAGACAACAACAGCATCTCTCCTATGTCCTATAGAGTTTTATAAGAGTACTTCCAGATGGTACCAAGTGAGTTGCCAAGACCGAGTATGAACAAAGAAAACAGAATCTAGATAAAACTCCTTGGACCTCATCAGACCACAGAGTTAGAGGTAAAGGGAATCTTAAAGGGCATTTAGGCTCTTCCTCTCATTATACAGTTGAGGGAATAATGGTGACCCAGCAGTGTCTTTTCCAAAATTTCAATGTCCACCCGAGGCTTTTAAATATATTGACCTATCAAACTAGTTACCTATGCTCACCACACTGTACACAGCAAGTCCTTTGACTACAAATAAAGAATTCTGTCTACTAGCCCACATTGCTTCAACACACCATCTATCATGTCTGCTATCTATACTGTTAAATACTTTTTTAGGGAACCCTGAAACATAAGAACTAATGCCCTTCCCTTACTGAACTGACCCTAGGAATAAACATGATCTTGACCAAAGGACCCTGATTTTGATCTAGTCACCAGTTTCCCCCAACTACTGGTCTAAGTTGAATTTTTTGCATTTTTGCCACGTTGGTTATTTCCTCATTATTTAAATAACATCTCTCCATTTACTTTAACATGCCATTACTTCCTTCTCTCATTTCCAGGACAGCTGACTTATTAAAAGACCAACACATAAATTCTCAGCCATTTACTCCCTGTCCCTTACAAGAGTGCTGTGAGGCTCAAAGGAATCAGTGTATATGAAAACATTTTTATATTCTTTGAGTTGCCGTATAAATGCAAGGTATTATTGTTGTACATTAGCACCAAGCAAGGCCCAGGAGAAATTTTTCTTTACATTTTTATTCTATAATTCCTAGAGAGAGATTGGGGGAGGAGGGCTTCGGGAGCAGAGAATGAATATATTGAATAAAATGGAAATTCTTTTAAATTAATAAAAGAATTCAGAGAGATTTTTGGTTCATTCAGAATTTTAATGGCTTCCTGGAGATAGTCCCAAATCACTTGCACAATTGTTTCTAAATTGCCTGCCTGCCTCAGACACTGAATACTGTTTAAAAGTGGGTCAGAAGGGCGGCTAGGTGGCGCAGTGAATAGAGCACCGGCCCTGGAGTCAGGAGTACCTGAGTTCAAATCCGGCCTCAGACACTTAACACAAAAAACTAGCCGTGTGACCTTGGGAAAGTCACTTAACCCCAACTGCCCTCCAAAAAAGCAACAACAAAAAAAAGTGGGTCAGAAATCAATGTGTTTTAGGCCCCTAAATTCATATGCACATACATGCATGCATATGCACACACATGTACACCTCTGTACATACTCAGAAAGTTCAATATTGCCAATATTGCATCCAGTTAGATTTGCCTTTTATTACCCTGGGTTCCAAAGAAAATTCAACTATAACTGAAACATCATCATCCAGAACTGAAACTCATGGAAGGCTACCTGGTAGGCAGTGAAGTAACTCAAATTCATGTTCAATCAATCAGTAAACATTTATTGAGTACCTACTATGTGTCAGGCACTGTGCTAAGCACTGGGGATACAAAGAGAAGAAAAGATGAACCACATCCTTAAGGAGCTTACAATCTAATGGGAGAGAAAACATGCAAATGATATACAAAGTGAACTACATATAGGAAAGATATGAAATAATCAACAGAGAGAAGGCATTAGACTTAAGAGAGGGTGAGTAAAGCTTCCTGTAGAAGGCGGGATTTTACCTGGGACTTAAAGGAAGCCAGGGAGGTCAAGAGTCAAAACAGGGGACAGCCAGAGACAATGCCCAGAGCCAAGAGAGGGACTGTCTTGTTCACACAACGGCCAGGAAGCCACTGTCACTGGACTGAAAAGTCACTGCTGAGGAACAAGATGGAGGAAGATAGGGAAGGTAGGAGGGGGCTAGATTATGAAGGGCTTTTAATGTCAAACAGAGCTCCCTGGAAGCAACAGGGAGCCGTTGGAGCTTACTAAAGAGGAGGATGAAATGATCAGACCTGTGCTTTAGGACAATCTTTAGCGGAGGAACAGAGAACAAACTGGAAGGGGAAGAACTTGTGGCAGGCAATCCTACCAGCAGGCAATTGCAATAATCCAGCTATGAGATGATGAGGGCCTGCACTAGAATGCTGTCAGAGGAGAAAATGAGGTATGTTCCAGAGATTATTGCGAAGGTGAAATCAGTAGGCCTAGCAACAGATTGGATTTGGGCTGTAACAGATAGTGAGAAATCCAGGATATCTCCTAAGCTGTGAGCCTAAGGGACTAGTTAGCTAGTATAGCCTTCTACATTAAGAGATAGAGAAAGGGTTTAGGGGGAAAGATAATGAGTTCCATTCTGGATATACTGAGGTTAAAATGCCTACTAGAAAGACTAGAGGTCAGCAGAGAGTTTAGGGAAGGATAGACAGATCTGACAATCATCATATTCCTCAGAGATGACCTTCTTTGTGTGGGGCTGAGGTAGGGTGGAGGAGCAAGCTCATAGGAGGTGAGTAGATTGAAAAACTGACTGATTACAGTATTTCAGGCAGAGTCAATATATAAGTTGAAGTCCCTTTATATGAGGACAGGATTTGGGAAGGAGAAAAATATTGTGAGCAAGGTACACTGAACTTATTGAAGAAGCAAGGGAAGTGACCTGTGGGTCTGTAGGCAATAGCTACATTTTGAATACAATGAACGTCAAAGGAAGAAAGGTTACTAAGTGGAGGAAGGGGGAAACCTGGAAGTGGCAATGGGAGCAAGGAGCATTCCAACTCCCCCACTTCAACCAGTGAGACAAGACATAGTGAAGACACAGTCAGTCCCGAAAAAGCTGGCCAAAGAGAGGCTGGGTCATCAAGAGGGATGTTAAATTTTAGCAAGAGGTATTAGATGGAAGGAGTAGGAGAGGAAAAGATTTAAGTTGAAGGAAGTTCGTTGCCTATGGAACAGGCATTCCAGAAGCCACAGTGGAAGAGTTGAATGGAGTTAGGTTGAAACTTGGGGATGGAGGGATTGAGAGGGATGATGATGAGGAATCATGTTGTGCTAAGTATGTTCACTGGCTCCAGAAACCATGGCACCAATGTACCTCTCATGCATCTGATTTTATTGTGCATCCAGAGACAATCAGAATGATAATTCCATGAGACGCGATAATCTTGTAATATTTGCAGAAATACCCTCATGAAAATGGTTGCAGCTTCTTCCTTTCCTTCAGAGGTGAGGAACTGAGTGTGGGAGAGTATATATCTAGACATTTATTTTAATGTGTTGTCAAGTTTTTTAGAAACGGTTTTTTCTCTTTTTATTCTCCACTATAAAGTATAGCTCTCTGGGAGATAGCAAAGGGGAAAGATACACTAAAAAATATAAGTACTGCAAAAAAATAAAAAACAAAAAAATTTATTTAAAAAAAAGAAAATAATTGCAAAGTACGGAGAATTACAAGGAAGTAAAATTCTCTTAAAAATACATAAGCATGAAAGGATTTGGCCTTCTTTATATCATCAAAATTATATAACTAAAACAATGGGTAAGCATTAGTTGCTATGGAGGAAAAAACACAGGAAATATTCTAAATAAGAACAGGGTTAAAGCAAGGATAGCTCTTTTCCCCACTCTTATTTGGCATAGTTCTAGAAATGCTAGCTATAGCAATAAAACGAGAAAAAAAATCAAACGTATAAACATTAACAAGGGGGAGATGAAATTATGTCTGTGTGCAGATGGCATGATAGTCTACTTATAATCCCAGAAAATTAGCAAAGAACATATTAAAGATGATTAATAGCTTCTGTAAAGATGTAGAATATGAAATAAATTCACAAAAATCATCAGTAATTTTATGCAATACTGACAAAACCCATAATAAATGATAAAAAAATAAAAATTCTATTCAAAACAAAATACAAAATGCAAAACATTTTAATTAACCAAGATATATAGATACACATATATGTATATGTGAATTTATATGAATCAACTACAAAACAACCATTACAGATTAGATTATCTAGTTTACAGACTGTATGGAAATAGAATATAATGGAAAACATTTATTAATCACTTATTATGTGTGGAAAACTGTGCAAAACTTTGGGTATACAATAAAAAAATCAAGGTAGTCTCTACTAACAACAAAAACAACAACATTAATAGTCCTTTAAGGTTTTACAATGCATGTTATACATGTCATCTCATCTGAACTGCACAACAACCCTGGGAGGTTCACAGAGGTTGATTTGCCCATAGTTACTCCGTAAATACCTAAGGCAGGATTTTAACCCAGGTCTTCATGACCCTAAATCCAGTGCTCTATCCACTCTACCACATAGCTGCCTAAGAACTTACATTGTAATTGGAGAAGATACCACATAAAAGGGGGTACATGTTCCTGCTCAGTTCATAGTGTGTGGAAAGAGCAGACTGACCTTAATAAATGGAGAAGTAGTCAATGTTCATGGCTATGCCACATTAATATCTAAATATATGTAAAATATATAAAATCTCAAAATTAATTTAGAGATTTAATACAATACCAATTTAACTACCAAAGTATAACCTGATATAAAGTTTATAGACAAAATAACAAGATTCCTTTGAAGTAACAAAAGATCTGGACTTTTAAAGTAATCATGACCAAAAAAAGGGGACATAGCATTACCAGATCTCAAACTATTTTATCTTTTGCATAATCATTAACAACTAGCATTTATATATTGCTTTATGGTTTGCAAAGTATTTTACAAATGATAATATATTTTATCTTTCAAACAACCCTGGGAAATAGGTGCTATTATTACCACCATTTTCCAGATGAGGAACCTGAGGACATGATTCACCCAGGGTCACACAACTAGTAAGTGTCTTGAGGCAAATTCTTGGTCTTCCTCTTCTCCTTTGATTTTCCTCTCAGAGTACCTGTCTTTCAGAAAACTAAAGGTAACCAAAAACTCGAAGACATTTACAATAACTCAAACAATTAAGAAGCATTTCCTTCAAACCCAAAGATAAATCTCCATAGTTAAATCTTAGTTCCAGGAAAGGAATTGAAAGATCTACTGTGATAGAGACAATTTTGGTTTAAAAAAATCAGTACAAAAAATGCACTGCAAATTTTAAAGTTCAATATAAAGGCTCATTGTGGTTATTGCTACTATTCTTTTTTTTTTAATGTAATAAATTTTATTTGTTTTCTTGTTTACATCGTTCATTTTAATGAGATTTTTGAGTTGCAAATTTTCTCCCCATCTTTCCCCTACCGCACCCCCACCCCCAAAACAGCGATTCCACTGTGGAGCCCCTCCTCTGGTCTGCTCTCTAACTTTCTGGTAGGGCAGGGAGGGTCTCCCTACCCCAGCCCCTGTATATCTTGATTCCTAGTTGCAGGTATTGCAGAGCTTTATATTCTAGATTCTTTCAGTTCCTCCCTTGTTACCCACCCCTGCTGGAAGGACAACCAATTCAATACAGGCTGTGGATGTGTGATTATACAGGACATCTTCACAGTGGACATATTGTAACAGTAACCATATGTCCCTCCTTCCTATCCCTCCCCACCCTGTTCTGTTCTCTACCCTGTCCTTGTCCCTTTACTGAAGTGTGTTATTGCTACTATTCTTAATGTCATTGTTAATAATTAAATTAAATATTAATTATTAAATGCATACATATCTTTGAATTTGCTGTTGGTGAACAAACTCATTATGAAAACAGGAATTATTATAATTTTATATTAAACTACAGATATTATCCCATAAAAAATACAAATGTTTCTATATTAAGATAAATTAAATTCTGACTCTAACCCAGAATGAATGACAGCAATAGAGTACGTTTATCACTAAGAAAGGAACTAAGTAACACGGAAAAGTTCAGTGAAATTATAGAGAGAATACAGGACTGGGAGTCAAGATTCCTACTTATGATTTCGCTCATTAACTAGCTGCATGACCCTATAGAAGTCATTTTAACCTCTCAGAGCCTGCAACTAGATATAGCAATGGGGCACTGGGCCTGGAGTCAGGAAGACCTGAGTTCAAATCCAGCCTCTGAGACTTAGAGTGACCAAGACCATGTCATTTGACTTCCATGTGCCTGGGTTTCCTCAGCTGTACAATGGGAATAATAATAGCACTTACTCATAAGGTTGTTGAAAGAATCAAATGAGATAGCAGTTGTAAATTGCTTAGCACAGTGCCTGGCATGTAGTAAGCATTTAATAAATGTGTGGGTTTATTTTCCTTCCATCCACCTTTTCTTTTTTTCCTTTCTCACCTATAAAAAAAAAAGAAACTGAATTACCTTTGCATTTCCTTCCAGCACTAGCATTCTATGCATCAATACACATACTTAACGTTCATTCTTCTCCAAAATGGGGTGGTGGGGTAGAAAGAGTCCTAGGTTTAGATTCAGAGGACGTGAGTTAGAGTTCTGCAGCTGCTACTTAGATTTGGAGCTAGAAAAGTCCTTTGGGATAATAACAGAGTTTTGTTTTTTTTAATTTAATATATGAAGAAACTGCATCCCCAGGGAGACTATAGTTCATAAATGTCAAAGTCTGCCTTCAACAATAGGTCCTCTGAATCCAAACCCAGGATCTACAACCATCACAGTGCTAGTACCCATAATCTTGGGCAAATGATTCAACCCCTCCTAGCCCTCAGATTTCTTGTCTATAAAATGAAAGGGCTGACCTGGGTAATCTCAAAGACTCTGTTCTAGGTCTAAAACCTAGAACCAAAGTCTCCTGACTTTTAATTCAGTGCTCTTTCTATATTGCAAAACCTTAACTTGTGATTAGTTCATAAGTGTTTGTTTTTTTCTTAGTGGTATACATACTCAACTGCCATCATTAATTCTGGGTTAGGACTGGGCTTTAATTAACCTTAAGAAGGAGTCATTTTTTATGGAGACAATATGATTGATATGGATTGATAAAAAAAATTATAATAATTCTTACTTATATTCTTTATTTGCTCATAACCTGTTCATATTTGTTCATAATCCCTAAAGGAATCAACCCAAATTAACTGTTCATTAGGGTTCTTGTATGAAGCCAGTTTGGTGGGCATAATAGAAAATGGAATGAAAGAAACAGATAGTCAGAGAGATGGAAGAGGCTTTAAGAGGCACTGTCTGGCCTGTGGTACTGCTTCTAGTAGAAGAAATCTTTATACCATCATAGGGCAAGACAGTGTGAACACTTCTCAGGCACAGCCTATACTGGCTGCCATGGATAAAAGAGGGATTCAATAATTACCCAGACAAAGGTTACAGGAACATGGAGTTTGATTTTTAAAGAAAGAAGGGGAAAAAAACTTCTGAAATGTAAATATCCATAAATTTGAAGCCTGATTACCGGTGGCCATAACTGCTGACAGCTGACTAGGCTTACATCAATTTCCAAGGGCCTCAAGCCACCACAGACTGAACAGGTTCCAGTGATCTACCATTCATTCAAGTCCCTAGGTAGACATCACATGGCTATTAAAAGAACCCGCAGAATTTTAATTCTCATTTGCGCTTTCTTTCCTCAAGTATTTCTTCTGTCATTCTCTATGAGCAGTTTCTCTAATATTGATGCCTTTGACTTTAGAATTTCAACCAAACAGCCAACGCTGTATATTGTATGAATAAAGAAAAAAAAAAGCCAACTATGTTCATGTTTATATTTTAGTCACACCAGGAAAGTCAGGAAACTCAGAGTTAATGCTCCCTTGATAGCTTTACATCTCTACCTTGAACATATGGATTATAATGAGAGTTTCTCCTAACATAATTGTAGTAAATACAGAGCCAGACTGCATGCTACATCCACTATTGTGCAGCTTAAAAAAAAAAAGTACACAGTCAAGCCCAGAGGCACTAAATCTTGTATGTATGTAAATCTTGTCAAGGTCTCTATCAAACACCAAGCTGCCAGGAATTTTGCTTCAGAATCAGAATGAGGACAGGTGTGCAGAAGGGGAAGGGGAGTGTCAAAATATTTAGATTTATACAAATCACAGAATGGCAAAGTGGGAAGAGACCTTGGAGACCACAGAGCCAAACATCCCTTATTTTACAACTGGGGAAACTGAGGCCAGGGAAGGTCAATTAACTTGCCCAAGGGCAATCAACCAGTCTGACACATTCCTTCAGGAAGTTGCAGCTCATGACCTTCTCTGACTTGCTATCCAACAGCACCCACTGATGTATCTGAATTAAAGGCCATTAGGGCCACAGCCTTAACTTCATTTCCAGCCCAATCCTAAGAACTGCCAAGTTCTTGTGCCAGCCTCTGCTGATAAAACCTGCCACTATTAGGGCTAAAACTGAACATGTTTGCAAAAATTTAAGGATGGGCTATCATATGATCTCTCAAATTTTCTTTAGCATGATCTTAGGAGGTGGATTTTATTCCTAGTTTCACTATTTACTATGTGATTTTAGGGAAATGATTTTCTCTTTCTGGTCTTTACTTTTAAATATGTAAAATAAGATTGAAATGTATGATATATTACAATGTACAGAGTGTCCAGAAGACCTAGGTTAGAAACTTGGCTCTTCAATTTACTATCTGTATAACCTTGAGAAAACTATTTAACCTCTTTAAACCTCAGTTTCCCATCTATATGGAGTTGGATTAGATGGGGCTTCAAGGTGGCAAAATGGATAAAGAGCTGAACTTGGAATCAGAAAGACCTGAATTCAAAGCTCGCCCCTGATATTTATTAGCTGTATGACCAGCCTCAGCCTCATCTGTAAAATGGGAGAGTTAGACTTTGGACCTTTAACTCTTTAGAACTCTTCTCTATGATTCTATGAACATCTGACATACTTCTCAGCTCCAAAGCTATGATCCTTTGATTTGATGATCTTAATTTCCATCTGGCTCTAAGATTTATGTTTATAATACGGAGTTACAACTATAACAGCTATCCTTAGAATCTTTTCTTTTCTCTTCTTTTCTTTTTTTTTGCTTTTTGGAGAGGGGAAGGTAGGGCAGTTGGGGTTAAGTGACTTGCTCAAGGTCACAGGGCTAGTAAGTGTTAAATGTCTGAGGCCACATTTGAACTTAGGTCCACCTGACTCCCAGGCCAATGCTCTATTCGCTATACCACTGAGCTGCCCCATGTCCTTATAATCTTTAAAAACAAAAAGCAAAAAACTTTTAAGAATTTCAAACACATTGAAGAAAGAAGATGCAATTCAACTCTTCAGTTCACCAAACATTAAATGCCTACTACATGCAAAGCAATGGAAGATATGGAATGAGATCAAGGGCTTAAGTGGAATGACGGACATTATTGAGTGGGAATATCACCCCTTCTATGGCAGAAGCAGAGTGGGTAACAATGAAAAGCTCTAATGCCGCAAACAGTGCTCTAAGGGTTAAAAATGATGTTAAGGGTTGCTTTTTTAGTAGTTTGTAAAGCCCCTAGTTCATTCTGTAACCTGAAGGTGACCTAAAATCCTTTCTCCCCCCTTATATCTCACCCTGTATCAAAAGAATTGCTTTTTTTCTCCCTTATCCTGTTTCCTGGGTCCTTTAACTTTTAAACTGTATCCTTCTGCCATATCCTTAAATTCTTAAACCACAAAGAATTCCCTTTGTTTTCCTCTTCCTGTCCAGTCTTTAATCTTTAACCCCCATAAAAATCTCTTGTGAGAAATAAAAGAAGGAATTCTGTTTCCACAGGATTAAAACTACTCTTTTCAGTGATAAGAGGATGTATAAGCATAATTCCCCCAAATATCAGGGTCTTACTTAGATTTCTTTCTAGGAGACCCTTGCTCCTTTTGCATCAATAAAGCTCCCCTTGGTTAGGAAAAAATCAGCTAAGTGAATTCTTTCCCACCTGAACCAGCTCTACCAACTGGAAACCTCACCACTAAGAATTGAAGGAAGGGAGGCTAAGGGAGGTCCTATCAGATGATCTAAGCCACCTCAGTGAGATTGTGCAACATAGCTTTATAGGGAAGGAAGTTATCTAGATTCAGGAGAGGAATAAGAAATCAAATGTTGAGGGATTTACAAGTCAGAAAAGGCAGAAGACTGAGCAACAAGGGATGCCAGGATAGTATCTAGCAAAACCATAAAGGGGTCCAGGATGAGAACTAGGCTAAGTCTGGAAATAAAGAAAGCCAGTTAAGAAGAGATGAACTGGGAGAAAAATTATAGATTAAGAGACAATAAGCACAAAGAGTAGGTTTAGGACCATCATATTTGTATCAGAAAGGAACCTGAGATATCAACCAGTCCAAGCCCCTCATTTTACAGATGAGGAAACTGAGGCCTTGAGATATAAAGTGACTTAAACAAAGACACACAAAGAGTAAGGAACAGGATCAGGATTCAAAGCTTGTTTCTCTGACTCCAAATATTCAATGTATTTCTAGTGCATCATTAATGTCCTCGGAGTTGGAAGAGGCAGAAGCATAGGAAGCTGCAGGCAAAGAGCAGGTTCTCAAGATTCCAGACCTTGAACATACTTGTAAGAACAGTGAGCTTCTAATGTGCATCTCCACATCTCCACTAAGCTAAAATATAATGAAGGAGGTCAATGTTGTTAATGAGACTGAAAAACAAAGATGTCAAGCATTAGAAGAATCACTGCTATAAATACTGCCAAGCTCAGAGAGAAATGGATAATAAATGTATGTTTAGTCCTGAGAAACTTAGGTCAGCAGATAATAGAAGAATGGAGAAAGGGTGACTTAAACGGATGGCATGAACTTCCAGAGTCCGATGGTGATATCAATATGGACTGGCTACTTTTAAGGGGGGAGGTGTCATCTTGTTCATGATGAGAGGCTATATTCTTCACCTCAGGAAGCCATTTCTCTTTGCCATGAGTGGAGCCAGGTTAGTTAATGAAGATCATTCAGCACAACCCAATACTATTGTTAGGGTAAAAAACAACTCCGTGGTAGTAGGTCAGCAACTTCATCTTTCAAGAGAGAGAATTTTATAAACACATCACTTTAAATTATATAGTGCAGCTATCTATACATGTACAGAGTTAGATAGAAAAGTATATGTAGGCATATTCACACATACAGATATATTTCTATGTTCATGAAGACACTTATTATATTAACACATATATACATACATATATAGGCATGTAATTGGGACCTGTGCCACACAGTTAACATATTTTTGCAAAGCCACCTGGAGGTGTTGAATGTTTGTCAATGATTGCCAAAAATGAGCAGTGCCCATCTGCTAACCCTAGTAAATTTCCTTCATTATGAGCATATAAAGGCAGAGAATTCCCTCAGCAAACCTCACATTCTGTCAACTGAGCTATCTCTTTAAGATATTTATAAGAGGTTATGCAGGGTTTTACAATAATTTGTTTAAAGGTAATAAGTCCATGAGTCAACATTTGGAGCTGTGTACTGAAATGTCTGTGGAAGGAGTTAGAATAATCAACAACTGGGAAGGCTAAGCAGAATTCACAGTTGTCTCCTGTTTCTACTGGGACAGAAAACTTCAGAATGGGCTTGTATAAGGAGATCAATTTGCATTTCCAAAATGACAACACTAAAGACTTGTATTCATCACCATGTCTGGGTACTATGATGACAAAATCCAGAGTGACTATGAACAAACTGGCCAGAAGAGAAAAACATGAAGTTTTGTTTCATTCATTTGACAATGTGGTATCTGTCACCTTGGTACCCAGACATGTGGATGGGTTCAAATTAATGGACTGGAGATGATGTTAGAGATTTTTAAGTGATTAAATGCATAAATTATGCCAAATCTGCTGTTCATCATTTATGTTTAGACACAGATTTCTTCCCAGCACTTAGCCATCAAACCAGACTTATGTCAATGGGGCAGGGAAGACAGCTAGTGGTCAGGCAATCTAATTTTCAATCATTTCTCTCCCTCTAGCTTCCTTGTCTGCTTGTCTGTCTCTTTTTCTGTCGTTTTGGAATAACAGCCCCACCCTAAGAGAACTCTGTCTTAAAAAAAAAAGTATAATTAGACAAAACAAACTTTAAAAAAATGTAGAGAAAATCTTTTTCGTAAGGCGACAACCACTGCAAAATTATCAAAGCATGAAAGCCAAGGGCAATGAAATGTTTTTTTGTTTGAAACAACCAAAGGATATCCTCAAAAAAGCTTTCCTTTGCACCATTTTGGCTCATAGAAGGACAAGCTACCCACATAGTCTTTTTGCCTCAGTTGTTCACTAAACAAAGGGTAATGGAAAAGTTATTAACTGGCATACAGATATGCATTTACAGTGTGACACAAAAATAGAAATTATACCAGTGAAGAACTGTCTACAAACATCCTGTATAACAGATTCCCGAAATTGTATACTCTCTGGGTTAGGGTTCTTAATCTGGAGTACTAAAACAGTTTCATTGTGGTGCTTCTTTTTTAATATTTTAATAAATGCATTACACTATATACTGGTAAGAAGTTCACCAGACTGACAAAAGAATTCATGACTCAGACACAAAAGTTATAAACTTTTGGTTTACTTTAATACTTTTTTAAAAATTTAAATTAAAGCAAAAATAACCAAACTTTTTTTTGGCTTCTAATGCTCTATATAGCATCTTCAAATTTTAACAAACCTACTAACAACGAAAAGTCCACTACAACTACAGCAAACTCTGCTATGGAAACTTTGACTTAAACAAAAGACAATCTAAAAGGCTGCAGAAAGGCTGGCAAACATATTACCCAAAACTATCAAGCAATAAAATTAAAAAGAGGTCAGAAGTAAGAAAACATCTGAGTGAACTGTAATTCAATTCAAAGCAAATGGACTGTTATCCTTTCTCCAGAAAAAAAATACCTCTAAACAATACTACACTGCTATGAAAATTCATTTCTATTGGGCTAATTAAGGGGCTCTTAAGACCCTTTTAGCAATCTGGTGATGCTTATACACCCCCTTCTCACAATAATTTTTTAAATGTATAAAAGAAAATACGTAAGATAACAAAGGAAACCAATTATAGTGAAATAAAGTTATCAAAATATTTCAAAAAACAAGTTTATGGTCCCAGGTTAAGAATCCCTGCTTTAACCAAATCTGCAGAGGGAGGGAAAAGCTCACACAAAAAGTGGTTTTAACTTAGTTGCAAGGACTTACAGATGGCTAATACATAACAAAATGAAGAGCACTGCCTACCACCAGCACTTTAAACTAAGAAGAAGAGAAACAGGTTAAAATGTTAGCTCTGTGACCCTGGGCAAATCACTTGACCCATCTAAGGATCAAGTTTCTTGCTTGTAAAAGGATTAATAAAAGACTTGGAAGGTCCCAACTAATTCTAAAGAAACAAAGTAGATGAGATATCCCCATTCCCAAGGCAGCCATTCTAGAAACCCCTGCAAATAGGGACCATCAGTAACATAACAGTAGCCATGTTATCACCTCAGTCCTCTCTCGCTTCTGAGCTCGGTTTCATTTTACATTTTGACATGTTTCAGTGTCACAATGAGAAAGGAGAACTTACTATATGCACACCATCCATGACTAAATAATCTAGGACAAGAGATATTTCTCCTTGATGTATTTCCAAAAGAAAACAGTTTCTCTAAACAATGGAAAACAGCAAACAGAAAGAGAACTATGCATCTGAAGTACTGACTCCTGGTTTGGCACTGAGTACCAGGAATAGTCAAAGACCCTAATCATAAAAAAAATTCACCTGGCCAGGATTTTTTGTCTTTTGGATCTATCTTCCCCTATGCCCAACTAACCGTAACTCCCGTCCTACAACCCTCAAAGTGAACTTACATTCTGTCCAACTTTTCCTATGTTTTGTAGACAACTGGGGTTAAGTGACTTGCCCAGGGGCACACAGCTAGTAAGTGTCCGAGGCCATATTTAAACCCACCAGTTTTCCTGAATTAGAAATGACTCAGGCCTGGATGAGGCTTCCTGAGAACTACTCTACCACAGGCTGAAGAATTTAGAAACATACTTCTGGTGTTAGTCCAGACCTAGAAAAGGTTAGAGAGCAGAGCAAATGACAATTCATTTTATCACCGTGCAATTCTAGTTTTTGAATGGCTTGAATTTGCCTTTCACCCCTACCCAGGGGGTGGATCACCAGCTTCTTTATAGAACCAGTATCTTAAAAAAGTTTTCTAAAGCATCAAGAACCTACCACTCTTTCCTGTGGCTTCAAGCTACAGCATCATCAGTGCAAGTTACTATGCCTCACACTCTTCACCCGGGTTAGAATTCCAGTTATGTTCTGCCTGTGTGACCTTGGGCAAGTAGTTTCCCTTCTTTGGATGGGACTCAATAACAGCTCCTTGGGTTACTCTCCCCTCTAACTCTGATACTGTGAATTCATACCTACTGAGTCCAATTCAAATGCCACCCCCCTCCATGAAGTCTTCTCGATAAACCTGGGTTGATAATGATCTTCCCCACATACACACAGCTTTTTGTTTTGGAACTCTCTAATGCATTTTCAACATTTTACATTACCTTTGTTCTTAACCTTCTAATAGATTGTAAGCTCTATGAAAGCAGACAACAGCATTTATTTAAATTTTGTACCTCATCTAGCACAATTCTCTGCATACACTAGGTGTTTAATAAATGTTTGTACAGGGGCAGCTAGGTGGTGAAGTGAATAGAGCACTGGACCTGGAGTCAGGAGGACCTGAGTTCAAATCCAACCTCAGACACTTAACACAAAATTAGCCATGTGATCTTAGGCAAGTCAGTTAACCCCAATTGCCCTGCATCCTTCCCCTCCTAACAGCTCTCTCTGCCAAAAAAAAAAGTGAGAGTAAAGAAAATAGAAGAAACTATTACAGACATACTTTTGAAAGAGTTTAAAGGACAGAAAGACATATAAGATGATAGATAGCAGGGATAGGGGATAAAGTGAGGGTTTTTTGAGGATAGAGTAGACAGGAATATTTGTAAGCAGTAGTAAAGAATCCAGTAGACAAACTGAAGAGAGATTCAAAATGAGTGGTATGGTGGGGATGAGAGAAGAGGTGAGGAAAGACGACGGAATAAGATTGCATGGGAAAGTGGGGAAGCGGGACTTGCAAAGAGGTAAGGCCACCTCTTCATGCGAGACGGGGTGAATGGAGAGGCAGTGGGATGAGGCACTAACCAAGACACGTGAAGAGGAAGCTCATGGTGAATGTGTTCCATCTCATCTGTAAAATGTGAGGCAAGGTTCTCAACTGAGAGAGCAGAGGAAGGGTCAAAGAGAGAATTAAAAAGTAAGAACTGAGGGCCTGGGGGTACTTTCTAAAGGGAGCATATAAAAGTGACAGTTAGGAAGAGGACACATGTGGATTCCTCCTCCTACCCCCAGTAAGCTAGGGAACAGGAGAGAAGGAACAAACAGCACAGAAGAAAGTATTCTGGGATGTTGTGTGTTCTGGAGAGATCCAAGTTTCTCTGAGCCCAAGAAAGAAAAAGTATAAAAAGAGAAGAGGGAGGCAGAAGGAAAGTTTGTTTGATATTGACAGGAAGAATTCCAGTAAGCAAAATATAAAGGATGGTTAGAGAAAAGGGACTAGGGAACGGTAGGACTGAATTGATTGGAACAAGAGTACTGGAAGACAGCACAGGACCGTCTTTGCCTTGGAAGACAATGCTATATATAAGTCAAGACGGGAGTATTAGGGAAGGAAGATGTATTAATGTGCTAGCCAGAGATTAGGTTAGCTGGTTGGGTATTCTACCTTCTAGTTTCCAGTGATTATACAGGATACCATTGGTGTGGATCTCCTTCTCCAAATACTTAAGGAACTCATGGTAATGGTGGCAGGGAATTCAGACCAGAATTCTGGAGTCCCAAGGAGAATGAATTGATATGTATAAGCAATAAAGTCAGAGTTCTAACTATTTCTGGCTGCATACCTGGTGGAGTACTTGTTGGTGATGTTACAGAGGGAATTCTGATTTAGATTTAGGTTGCCCCAGACAGCCTTTGTGGAGCCTTCCAACTGTCAGGCTATTAGAGTTCTTTATATTATACAAGCCAACTGGAAGAAAAGAAAGAAAAATGACCTACTATAAATGAACACAATATTTGAGTCACAAGGACCATCTCACTAAACTAAAGCTATTCTCTTACCTAACACTGGAGATCCATTTGCTTTTCCTTCTGGAGGGAATAGATTTGATTATATTTCCATTTTATTTCGGTCACAATCAGGAATATTTTTCTTTTTGTCAAATCATTTAGTAGCTCAGGGCCAAAATACCTCTAAATGTTTAAGGGTTTCCAGCAAAAAATAACAACAAAAAAACCCACATAAAATAGAAGGCATCTAAAATGAGTTTCCTTTCTAGCAAAAGAAATGATTACCATGTTATCTCCATCATCCTTCTGAACTGCTTTTCCTTGATATGTTTTCCATTCCTTCCTTCTTCTCACTGAAAATAAGTTCAAGACCTAGAGTTCACATTTGCCAAGAAGATTCATTAATATCCTCTGAAGGTAAGTGACAGTATTAGTGGTATCAGCTCAAGTACACTATACTGCAGCTGTGATAAACATTGTTTCATTCATGCCTTCACCTGGATACCTGGATAGAGAATTCTGGCTTTGAAAAGCCACTACCTGTGTGATCTTGGCCAAGTAACTGCCCCTCTCTGAGGGGTTCAGTTTCATCATCAATAAAATGAAAAGGTTGGACTAAGGGATCACGAAGATCCCTTCTAACTCTGATACGAATACAAACAGTAGGCTAAGAGCTAAAAATAATATTAAGGGTTGTTTTTCCAATATTTTGTGAAGCCCCTAGTTTATTCTGTAACCTGAGGGTGCCCTAAAGTATCTTCCCCTTATCTTGAAATACCTTAAAACTTTCCCCTTACCCTGGACCATAAAAATTCCTTGTCTTCCCCCATCCTGGGTCATAAAATTTCCCCTGTCTCCCTTATTTTGTGTCTCGATTCTGTCATTCATCTTCCTCATCCTGTCCCTAATCTTCAATCCCCATAAAAATCTCTAAAACTACATCATCATTATGAAATTTCCATATAAACCTAACTCCCCCAATATTGGAGTCTCGCTTAACTTTCTTGCTAAGGAGGTCCACGATGCTTTTTCTCATAACATAAAAAGCTCCCATTGGCTAAAAGAGAAAGTCTAAGTTAATGCTTTCATATCTGAACCAGCTCTCCCGACTCTAAACATGTTATGTCCCTTGATCTGGGATCTCATCTATACAAGCAGCAACAACAGCATGTATAAATGTGCTAGCCAGCAAAAAAACCATAGCAACTTAGCTACTCATCCTGTGAATTCTGGTACACACTTGTTTGGGTTAAAAAAAAAAACCCTTCATCCTTAATTTAGTAAAAAAGTAAACACAGAGATGCCTTAGGATAAGAACAGGAGTTTATTCTCTTCCCAGGGAGAAGAGGGCAGTCAGCTCCCATGCCTGGGCATGGGGGAGAGGGCGTATTTCAAAGGATAGAACCAGAATTTATAACTTAACTTAGTCAAGCCCCCTTTCCCAACTTTTTCGTCTCTCATTGGTGGAGAGGCACACCTCACCAAATTTTTCCCAACTGGGACAGCAAGAGAAGAGAGTGGGGAGGGTCCCACCAAGGCGGGAAAACAGACAAAGGAAGGTAAAAATGATTGACAGCAGCCATGGAAGGGGGGAAGAGGGGAGGAAGAGAAGTTTAACAACCCCAAATTGAGAAGTTTTCACTCATTACACACACACACTGTAAGCATTCCTCAGAGGATCTACCTACTACTGACCTGGAGACTTTCCTCTAGTGTTCTTGATATTGCATGGATGCTGCCAGTAGAGCAACTGGGATGTCTGTACTCATTGGGGGCTCATGAACAATTCACTCACTTCCTTTCTCAATCATGTATCTGATAGCACCCTTTACACGGCTTCTCTTGAGCAGTTCATGATCTGTCTTCACTTCTTAGAAAAGCAAGCTACCTTCTGTAAAAGGATTTGGAATATTTTCTTACCTTCAATGAGGTGGAAGACCTTTATATCATTTACTGCAAGTTTCTTAACAGGAAAGTTAAGATGATATGACCAGAATAGTTAAGATAGAGAAGAGATGGCTTGATGATTTAGGGGGAAAAAACGCCAAACAGAGAAGAGGCCTAGCAAGAACAGAACCTTCCTACTGTACTGGGGAAAACTGCTCACCAACCAGTAAAAACAAAAAGACTAATCACAAATCCATATACCCACACATTCTGAAACACCAGCACAAGGCAGGCATAACTCTTGAATGTGAAACTGATAAATACTTTTTATCAGCAGTTGCCATTTAGGGCGTCATTTTCCAAATTAAACACCAAATACATCCTCTGACATTAGTTATTATGGATACCTGTGCAGAAAAAGTAGACTTCAGAAAAAGGCACTACACATCATGGACATTAAGGTATTTCCTAAGGAGGTCTTTTCTCCATAGGAAAAAAAAAATTACACTAAATTTCTTTTTGATGATCTAACAAGTTTTATATGCTGATGAGACTCATTCCCATGCAGGACTTCTTGCCTCTGGCAAACCTGCCACCTCCAATTTGTTTTAAAAGGAACCATAATCACCCAATCAATCATATTCTGACCTTCAGCCTTCACAGCCACTTCACTGTGGTCAGAAGCTGCTCTAAAAATTCATGCTTTTACAGTGAGTTTTGCATCAGTGCTGAAACACCAATAACAAGCACATTGCTTGAGGTAACCAAAATTTGAAAATACTATATTCTGAGTTCCTAATCGATCTTTTACCAAGGCTTTCTAAAATAAAGGTGCCATGATATATGGAGGGTCCCCCCCCTTCTTCTGATCCTTAAATATTGATTTGGCAATATTCCAAATTTGCACATATTTATCTAAAATCTTCATAATGAAATCAGGTTGCCCAATAATGTTTCTAAAACATTTTTAAGTGAATCCTATTTTTTATTAAATATATTCAATATTTAGTTCTGGGGTGGCGGGAGAAACAGCAACAATATCTCTCAAGGAAAATTAAAACATTTTCCTCACAACCGGACGGACAGTTCTTGTATTCAGAAAAATTGCCCCAAACCCTCACCATGTGGAAACAGGAAAATGAGAGAAGACACTAAAGCCAGAGACAATGGATTGCAGAAGAGGGTATTTTTCAAAAAAGTTACTTCATTATCTTGAGACACAATCAAAAGAGAGTTGGGACTTTTTCCAACTGAAGAGGTTAATTTAATGAGAAAAGTCATAAAAATGCTTAAAGATTTCATTTTTAATGAAGGATAACAGTTCCTCGAATTGCAGTGATATGGTGTACTTTCTACTAGTACTTATCGCCCCCATGGCGATAAATGGATAAAAGTGGTCTCAAAAGAAGGAAAACCTGAGTTCAAATTTCACCTCTAATATCTCCTGGCTGTAGCACCCTATCTGGGTAAATCATGTAACCTCCCAGTGTCCCTAGGTCCTTCTCTAAAGCTAGAAATTGTAGAGGAGATGTGGATCTGCATGGTTAGAGACAGTTCTTCACCAAAAGCTCCCACATACCAATGTAATCATAATTCAAATGTAAAAAAATCACCATATTAATGTAAGTTTTCTTCATCATCTACCAAATTTTAAATGATTTATAAAGGTAAACAACTATTACTGGAATTAGATGGTATTTGCTTCATTCCAAATTCAAGAATGGGAAAATCTGGTTAAACATCACAGAATTTACAATTCAGTTCTCCTTTCTAGTCAACACTTCTACTCACATACTATGCCACATTTCAAAGGGGGAAGAGAAGAGAGGCTTACACTAGTTGTTTAAATTTTGTACATTTCAATCCAATAAATCTGAATTTGGTTATCATCAATCTCAATAAAGAGAGAAAATGAAATTGGGGAAATGATCAAGAGCCTAAAGAGATTAAACATTTTCCTCACAACCGGGCATCTCTTGTGCTTACAAAAACTGCCCCCAAAGTAGTAAAAATGGGAAAATGAGAGAAGACATGAAAGCCAGAGACAACAGATGGTTAGGCAGGTCACTTGGAGTAACACTCTCAGAAGAAAAATCTCCATCTTCTAACTCTTTAATTATAACACTATCAATAAGAATAGGAAACAGGAATAGACCTGTGATTTTACCGGTGGGTGATAAGGAATCCATCAGTGTAAGATCTGTACCTTCTCTGAATCTTATAGTCTTAGAACTGCCTAGAACAATGAGAGTTTAAATGATAGCTAGTATGTGTCAAAGGTAGGACTAGAACCTGGCTCTTCCTGGATTCAAGGTTAGTTCTCTACTATACAATTAAAAAAAAAAAAGACTCTTGGATTCAGTAACACTCACTGAGAAGTAGAATACTCACTTATCCCCCCTGTAAAACTGAGGCAGGGTCAGAGAACAACGGCAAAAAGGATCAAAGAGGAAAAGTAGAATGATGGGAAAAAGGAGACAATGACTAAAAATTGTCCAGGATGGGGGGAAGGGGCCCACAGAGAAGGGTTGAGGGGGGTCTAAAACAAAGGTGTCAAATTTAACACAATAAATAAAAATACAATAAAATATGGGTAACACTAATATGTGGTTTTCTAAGTCTACATGTAGGCCAGAGATCCTCCTTATACATGGTTTAGGAATCTCCTTCCTATACCACTTTGACAACCACTGGTCTACAAAGCAAAGGGATTATAATGATTGCATGGTCAAATGAGTAAATCCCAGTAGCCTGGAAGTAAATTATGATCATGCAGATTCCTTTTCTAAAATTCATTGAGAATTAACAAGAAACAAAATTTCATTAACTTTGAATCAGCCAAAAGCAGCGTCCTATGGAAAGAGTAATGGTTTTCAAGTCAAAATTTGTGCAGCCATGAGCAAGTTGTTTCCTTGTTTTGTTTTCTGTTTCCATTTCCATTAAAGGAAGGGGCTGGCCTATTAGGGGCGAAGAACCTACAGGTCCTTGGGTACAGCTTTTTGATGGAGTCCAAGTTTTGCAGAACAAATCTTTTTATTAAGGGGATTTGTTCTGTGAAGTCTAGATTCAGTTAAAGGGCTGCACCCAAAGGCCTAGAGGGCCACATGCGGCCTCAGGATGGCAGGTTCCCCACCCTGGAGCCTACATCTCTAAAGCACTTCAGAATTTTAAATCCTATGCTCCCCAAACCATATACAATCAATTCTTCTGACATTGATTGGATATGAGGCCTCAGCTTTCATCTGTTATAGTGATGAAGCACATATTAAATGTAAAGTCTGGAGAAAGCACTGAGTCTCCTACTACTCTCACCTTTGGAAGCTGGAATTAACTTGCATCTGATACCAAGAACTCTCTTCCCTACTACAGATACTTTTTTTGTCTAGGGGAAGCTTATTTCTGAATTTGTGTATAAAAAGGGTCAAATGGTTCTATCAATCAATAGATAAGTATTTATTAAGTACCTACTAAGTGTCAAGAATGGTACAAAGCACAGGAAATACAGAGAAAGTATGAAATAGTCCCTACCCTCAAGGATTCCAAACTCTAACAGTGAAGGTAGCACATATATAATTAAGTATATATAGAATATATCTAAGTATCAGAGGCACTTTCTGCTTCAGTCCTAGCAGGAAGATCTTCAGGAGATAAAGGACAATCCCTTCTTCATATATTCAAATAGGCAGTGCGCAAAAGAGTATGAAAATGGTCACTAAAAGACTCAGTGTCTACCCCTTCATGAGTGTCAGGAAAGGAATCATTAAGGATGTTAAGGGTGAGTTCAGTGGGGAAGAGACAAATACTAGGTAGAGAATGACTCAATTCCTAATCACACAAGGATAACTCACAGAGAGAGGACTGTAGGAACCAGTAGGAACCAGAGCAGCAGTAGTAAAGGAAATTTGCTCTGCTCTTTCCAACCCTCTTTCTCACCTCTTATTTACTACCAATGATTCTGAAGTCTCATAACATATGTGTGCATGCTAGAGACAAAGGACTTCCTGTTGCTCCTCAAACTAGACACTTCATTTCCTGAATCTCAGAATTTTCACTGTCTGTTCCCCATGCCTGGAATCAGCTCGCTCCTTATTTCTGCCTCTTGGTTTCTCTGGCTTTCTTCAAGTCCTAGCTAAAATCCCACTTTCGATGTGGCACCTTTGCCAATCCTCCTTAATTCTCCCACTTTCCTGGGTTAATTATTTCTAGATCAAACAGAGTGATTTGCATATTGTCTCCCACCATACACTGAGAGTTCCTGAAGAACAGAAACTTTTAAAAATTGTCTTTGTATCCCCAGCATAAAACACAGTACTAGAACATAATGGGCATTAGTATTTGCTGAATCTAGAGTTCAATATAAGTAAAATTTAACAGTTTGGAAAGAAGGCTGTCAGATAAGAAAGAGGATTTAAAGAATGTCTTGGGCTCAAAGTAAGCAAGTGTAGTCCCAGTCCCTAGCCCATCAGTACAGGGATCTCTCCTCATGGGTGATAACTGAAGTGTTTCTTTCTGGCTACTTGCAATATTTTCTCCTTGACCTGGAAACTCTGGAATTTAGCTATAATATTCCTGGCAGTTTTCATTTGGGGATCTCTTTTAGGACATGATCGGTGAATTCTTCCAATTTCTATGTTACCCTCTGGTTCCAGAATACCAGGACAGTTTTTCTTGATAATTTCTTGAAAGATGATGTCTAGGCTCTTTTTTTGACCATGGCTTTCAGGTAGTCCAATAATTTTTAAATTATTCTGGATCTATTTTCCAGGTCAGTTGTTTTTCCAATGAGTTAAATTGCACAATGTCTTTTATTTTTTCATTCCTTTGGTTTTGTTCTATACTTTCTTGATTTGTCATTAGCTTCCATTTGCTCCATTCTAATTTTGAAGGAATTTTTTTCTTCAGGGACCTTTTGAAACTTCTTTCCATTTGGTTAATTCTGTTTTATAAGGCATTCTTCTCCTCACTAGCTTTTTAGACCTCTTTTACCATTTGGTCTGGTCTGTATTTTAAGGTGTTATTTTCTTCAATATTTTTGGGGAGTCTCTTTTAGCAAACTGCTTACCCTTTTCTCATAATTTTCTTATGTTACTCTCATTTCTCTTCCCAATTTTTCCTCTACCTCTATTACTTGTTTTTCAAAATTCTTTTTGAGCTCTTCCATTGTCTACAACCAATTCATGTTTTTCTTAGAGGCTTTGAATGTAGGAGATTTGACTTTGCTATTTCCTTTTTTTTTTCTTTTTTGGAGGGGGAAAGGCAAGGCAATTGGGGTTAAGTGACATGGCTAGGGACATATAATTAGTGTGTCAAGTGTCGGAGGCCAGATTTGAACGTCGGTACTCCTGACTCCAGGGCCAGCTCTATTCACTGCGCCACCTCGCTGCCCTGACTTTGCTATTTTCTTCTAAGTGTGTTTTGATGTTCCTTGTCATCATAATAACTTTCTGTAGTCAGAGCTTTTTTCTGCCATTTGTTCATTTTCCCAGTCTATTATTTAATTTTTCACTCTTTATTAAATTAGGGCTCTGCTTGCGGGGTGAAGGGTGAAATGGCCAAGTTGCAAGGATTTTGTGTAGTTGTTTTCATAGATACTTCTAGAAACCTGTAAGTTTTCAGTTCTTCTAATGCTGTATGATCTAAGGAGAGGAGTTCACTACTCTCCTGGCCAGTGCCCTGGTCTGTGCACAACCATAAGCATTCTTTTCTGCCCTCCAACTGTGAGGAGGGACCTCCTCTGCTTTGGCTGCAAGCTCTGCAGTGCTAGTGCTCCTCCTTGCCCTGGGACTACCACCCAGAACTGGAACCTACATCCAAATATTGGCAAAACAACAGAGTCCTGTCTCCATGCAGGGAAAAAGACCCCTGTAATCTCCTTCTGACAAGCTGTTCAACACCCACTGCATCCCCCTTTTACTACCTGTGGGCTAAAGCTCCAGAATCAGCCAGTGCCCCGCTACAAATGATTCAGTCACTACCAATGCAAGCTCCTGATTTGCTAAGGCAGGGGCTGTGCTAGGATGGCCTGTCAAGGAGCACGCTCCTCTCTCACCCAGGTCAGACAAACCTTTTTTGTTGACCTTCTAAATTGTCTTTGGTGTCTGGGTGCCAAAAGCTCTGGAAAGCACTACTGCTGCCAAAGATTCAGCGCCTGAGGCCTGCTCTGAGTTGCTGGTGCCTGGTCTGCCCTGGCATGGCCTGTGCTGGACTGCATTCTTCTCTTACCAGTACAACAGATCTTTCCTGCCAATCTTCCAAGTTTTCTTGGGCTGGAAAATTTGTTTCACCCTATCTTTTTATGGATTCTGCTGCTCTAGAATTTGTTTAGTCTTTTTTTAAGGGATTTGGGGGCAAACTCAGGTAAGTCTCTGCCTTTACTTTGCCATCTTGGCTCCTCCTCAGAAGTATATTTTTTTAATGTAATAAATTTTATTTGTTTTCTTGTTTATATTGTTCATTTTCATGAGATTTTTGAATTACAAATTTTCTCCCCGTCTTTCCCCTCCCCCTCCCTCCAAAACAGCGCTGCCACTGTGGAGCCCCTCCCCTGGTCTGCTCTCTAACTTTCTGGTAGGGCAGGGTAGGTCTCCCTATCCCAGCCCCTGTATATCTTGATTCCTACTTGCAGGTATTGC
>CM053594.1:131732187-131751608 GCA_028646575.1 Pseudocheirus occidentalis | reverse complement strand
TGAATTCTTTCAAGTTCTATTTTGCCCTCTGACTCTAAAACATCAGGGGAATTTTCTTTCTTGTAGACTGGCTGCAGCTTAGCTTGGCTCCTTTCCTACTGCCCCAGGGCCTGGCTGTGGTTTTTGGATTCAGGCTGGGCTGGCCTCGGCTTGTGTCCTGCCGCAATGATCTCCTGCTGCTGAGCTGCCTTCCGCGAGAGATGTTTTCTGTATTTTTTGAGTTTGAGAGTCCTAGAATTTGCCCGGTGTCATATTTTTATGAGTGTTTAGGGTGGCTGTGTGGGAGCTGTGGGATGCTGCTGCTTCTATGCCGCCATCTAGTATATATATATATATATTTTTTTTTAAAGGAGGTTTTGCCAGTTTCAAGAATTTACTTCTCCTTTGCTATGTAAACTATCAAAGATGAATACAACATTTCTATTCTAGAAAGTCAGGGTCATAATCCAGACTCTTTCCCCTATTCTTTTTGTTAGGGTTTAATAAGTAAAAAGCAACTTTGCTCAGAGACTATCAGTTAAGTGATGGCCTCATGTTTTTTACTCTGTAGATAGGACCAGATCCAGATATTATAGATACAATACCCTTCCCTAGTTAAAGCTGGCAGGTTGGTTATTCAATGTCCTCATGGACAGATGGTAGGAAGGGGCATGAAAGGAAGTCTAAAATATTCTAAATTATATTATCACCAAAAAAATTTCAAGATTAAAGTGTTAAACCCATAAATATACATATATACCATACACACACATAACAGAAAAGAGTAGATTAAAAAAATAATGTTTTGAAGAGAAGAAAACGCTTTTTTTGGGAAGCGGTACAGGCTAACTAAATAGTAAGGAAATAGAAAAACAAGGAAAAAGTAACAATTTTGTTAGGACTAGGAGGCATGAATTAGTGGAAACTTCCCTATGAATGAATCTATACAATGCTAATATGTCATATTCAGTTCAAAGTACTACATTGTAAGCATGGCAGTATATCTGTTAAAACATGCCATAGAGGTATAGGTGAATAAATTATGTATTTTTAACCTGAAGAGGAAAGACTGGGAAAGGGGGATGGAGAGGTGGGGGGAGGAAAAAGAAGAAGCAAAGGAGGAAAGAAGAAAGGAAGTGTAGGGTTAAAGGAATACAATATCTTGTCCATCAATAGGCCTTTGGGACCACGTGTTCCTTTTTTCCTTGTAACATGGGTTGTGTTCCCAGGTCTAAAGGTATACAGATATATCAATCATGGATGGCTTGCTGCTTTGTGCTCCAGTGCAGTTCACAACTGTGACACATCTTGAGTCACACAGAGTCCATCAGGTGAAAAGTATATATATATTCAAGAATATTTATACTTCATATATACATTAGGGTAGGCGTTTGCTTAGGGGGAAGCTTGCTTACAGGAAGGCTTTCACACCTTTTGGCACTGGGTCAATCAGACATTGAGTCACAATGGGTTGTGATGCCTTCTGGCCCTGAATCTATTAGTTGAAAAGTAAATATACTGGGAGGTTGGCATTTTGCTTTGGGGCTCCCTCATGGGAAGAATGTTTGTGATTTGGCCAGCATGCACTCTGAGTAACCATTGTTAAGGGAGTCACCCCAGCTGTGCCTGAACCCAGATGCTGACACTTCCAGGTCTAGTGATTAGGTATCTATTACTCTGTTTATATAGTTGGAGCTGTGTCTATTGGATTCTTTCTTGGATATTCCCAAAATGAGGTGGACTGATCTGTTTATTAGCAAGTAAATTTTTCTCTTCAAAGAAAATAAATTTTTTTTGATACCTTCTTCAGCTGTTTTGGAAACTACCTATGAATACCAACTTATAGGGAAACCAGGTCTTCCCTTCCTCTCCCCTCCCCCTTCCCCTTATCTGTACTTATCTGTCTATTAATTAAAATAAGATAGTTAACCCTTTTAAACCTGTCTTTCCTAGGGAAGGGGAGGGAAGGGGAGGGGAGGGGAGGGAAGGGAATAAAGACCTGGTTTCCCTATAAGTTGGTATTCATAGGTAGTTTCAAAAACAGCTGAAGAACATATCAAAAAAAATTTATTTTCTTTGAAGAGAAAAATGTACTTGCTAATAAACAGATCAGTCCACCTCATTTTGGGAACCCCAAATACTACTAAGATTGGCATTTTCTTTCATACTACATCTATTTCTGTGACTCAATGAGGGCTTACAACACAGGAGTATTTTACCATTGTACATTCAGTTTCTCAACATATCAAGCTGCAAATGGATAGCTTTAAATTCAGTAGCTATATAAGAACAAATGAATAAATTATGAAGAACAGTATTATCAGAGGACAATTCAAAATTTAACTCTCATTGGACTACAAATTTAATTTACCTACACATTTCTTGTAGTTTTATTGCTTATAAAGTGGCTTAACAGCAGTTCTCTAAACAGAAATTCATGAGTTTTATCTGCAATCTACAATAAACATAATCAAGCCCTTATTTTAATAAGAAGCCTTATTTCTTCATACAAACAGGTAGTAAGAGCTAGATTTTAAGAAGAATGAAATAACCAGGAGGGGAGGGGCAGGAGGAGAGAGCTGTATGTAAATGAAGCTTGGTAAAAATGTAGATCACCTAGAATTTGATCATGATCATGCAGTAAAGTCAATTGTACCAACCTGTCACTTAAAAGTGATTTTCGAGAGTTATTGTTTTCTGAATTGAAATGAACATTGTTCACATTCAGTTTATAAGGTTAGTGATGGCCATGAGCAGCTCATAACTAAATTGGATGATTTTTAAGACTTAACAGGAAATGTCTCCTATTTTTCACCAGGAGATATGAATACATTTTAATAGGTGGAGGTCATTTTAACATAACCTAGTTGCTGCTAAATGCACAGGTACTGTCACAGCCTGCATGCTGAACAAAAATAATGTTCTCAGATAAAATATCTGTAGTAGCAAAATACTTTTATACCTTAAGCATTTATTTTCTTCATTTTCATTGTAGAATAAGAATACAGTAAAAGAATTTATTTTTTTCCTTTAAAACTAAAGAAACTGAAAGATATCCAGAAATGTAAAGCAGAATTTAACATGAAATAGGAGCACTGTACTTTCAAAAAGATATTACTTTAAAGTTTTTATGACTAAAGTTCTTATTTGCTGACTTAATTCATTTATTTAGCTTAATGGCATCCTTCATTTTTGCCTTCCAGGGCAGGTCCTTGCCAGACACTGTCAAGGTATCACTGAATAAATTCTCTACCAGCCTACCATGCCATATGATAGCAAAATGCAGGTAGCTGAGCACAAAGCAACTATTTCTCATACTGCAAAGCACAGGCTCTTGGTCTGAACCTGAGGGTAACTTCAATTAATTAGTATAATGCATTTTAAAACAATTAGTAATAATTAAAACAATAGCAGAAATAATGCTAGAGCCAGCTTTACTTGAAATCTTCACAGTAGGATAGTATAAAAAATACACTGGTACCCAGAGATCAAACTTTTACCAAATTTAAGTTCAAGAATTCATCTACAAATGCGGAAATAAGTAGAAATGGGATCTGAGAACCACAGAGCTATTAGAAAGGTCACGTCCTCCCTCATACAATCACAAATGAAATAAATGTCTGTAAATTAAAACTAGGAACAAATATTAATAAAAGAGACAATTGACATCAGATGGAAGAGTTAGGAGAACTTTAAAGAAGCCATCATACTATGTAGTGCAGTACCCTAACTGCTATTCATAATGACTAAGAGAAACAAAATTTTAAGGTGAAATTACATTCTGGTTACCAGTTACAGAATAAGAAGTGTACAACAATATTATTACAATTAAAAGTAATACTATATTTTGAAGTAAATTACTATTAAATATATTTTTTTTAAGTTTAAAGGTTTTAAAAGTTAAACTTTAGCTACTAGAAAATGCCACCTTTTGAAATACCCTAATATCAAATGAGGCAGAATAAAAGAGATATGACTGTATAAAAATAATTCCACTCAGCAACTATTCTTCATGTGAAAAAATGCCCAGGGGCAGGATTTAGAGCAGGGGTGGGGAAGCTGCTGCCTTAGGGTTACATGTGACTTCTATATCTTCAAGTATGCCCCTCAGACTGAATCAAATGGACTCAGTCAAAAGTCCCCACCCCAGGACCTAGAAGGACACATGTGGTCACTGGGCCATCGGTTCCCCACCCTTGTTTTAGACGGAATCATTTCAAAAGTTCTTTTTTTGGTTGTAAACTATGAGTCTATGAATCTAATATTTGTTATGTGCCTTCTAAGACCAAGGCTTAATATTCGGTACATGAACAACTAACATACATACAGCAATTTAATATCTACAGCCATATATACATAAACACATATATAGATATATATACACATGCACACATATATACATGCACACATGTGTATATAAACACATATATCTGTAATATCATTTGATTGTTAGATCAACTTTAAAAGAGTTGTGACAAAGACTAGATAGTTCCTCTAGAAGAGTGCAGAAACTGGCCCTAATGCAAAGTCAAAAGCCAAAAAGTAAGGTAATAAGGATGAGAAACTTAAAAAAAAAATCCCACCATAAAGTTATTATGATAACAGGAACACTCAAGGCACAAATTCAAATAAAAATGACCCCGAAACATCACTAACAAATCCTGAAAGAAAAATATAGCTTGGGTATAAGTTCAATTATCTATTAATCAATCAATATTTAATAAGCTCCTGCTATTAGGCACTGCGTTAAGGATGGAGGATACAAATAGAGGCAAAAGACATTCCCTAAGGAGCTTACAATCTAAATGGAATTTCTAAAAGATGAATCAAGAGTTTTAGAAAAGAGTTAAAAATTGATTTTGTAAATTAAATGAGAACACTAGAAGAAAAAATTGAGATAGAAATCACTGAGCTAGAAAAGAAAAAAATTAGAAAAGAAACAAGACCATAGAAGAATTAGAAAGAGAAAGGATGATTTGGCACAACAGTTACAAAACCTTACCACAGAAACACTATTCTTTGAAAATCAAAATATACCAAATAGAAAACAACATCTGTGAGACAATAAGAGATATTGAAATAAAGTAAAGTAAAAAGAACTGAAAAAAGAAAACCAAACAATGAAAGCTTAAGGCATCTTACAGTAAAAACAAGTTACCTGAAAACCAAAGCAAGGAAAGATAACTTGAGAATCAGTGGACTATCTGAAAGTTATAAAAATATATAAGAGAGCTGACAGGCATATTTCAGGATATCACATAAGAAAACTCTTTAGGTCTTTTAGAACTTATATCCTCTTTAGGGGAAAGTTATAATAGAAAAAATCTAGAAAATCGAAAATGAAAATTCCCAGGAATATCAGAGCCAAAATCCAGCACTTCTAGGATAAAAAAACAAAACATCTGAAGCTACCAGAAAGATATAGACCAAGTAACAAAGGGAAACACAACCAGAAGCACACAAAACTTGGCAGGATCACCTAATAAAGGAGAGAAAATTTTAGAATATAATATTCCAAAATGTAAAAGATATGGCTTAAAACAAAGAATAATTTACCCTGTAAGACTGTAGCAGCAAGCACCCTAGCATACCCAGGTTGACTGCTAGCACAGGTTCTTTGATCAGCTTTTCTAAAGGAAAGCAACTCAAAAAGGGCTTAACAATTGTACTTTAATCAAATACATATCATTTACCTAGCTCAGGGGAAAAAGTCAGTATATTGAACTTCAGAGAGAATACAAAGAGAAGTTACAGGAGATGAAAAGTACAGAAAAAAGACCAACAGACAGGGCTTCCAGTTGTCTGACCACTATATCCATACCTAGCTAGTTATCAGAGATGGAAGCACCAACATCTGGTTTTTCAAAGCCAGGAGCCTCAATACTTGCTCAGACTCTCATCTGGCCAAATCACAAAACTCTTCCCAACATAATCCCCAAAGTAAAACCTCACAACAGGGTATATATAACTTTCTCCTGGGCCAGAGAACATCACAACCCTTTTAAACCACTGCCCAATCACAACGTAACAACGTGTGGATATTCCTGAAAAACAAGCCTCCCACTACAGGCTCCATGTGATCACGATTCAGCCTATTACGGGGCAGAGTATATTTTCAAATCATGGAATGTCCTCAAATTCACTTAAGCCAATCAAGGGGCAGGGAAGATCTTCAAATTCCCATTAGCATTACAAAGACTGAGTATAATTCTACAGGGGAAAAATGTATCTTTAATGGATTAGAAGACTTTCATGCATTGCTGATATAATACTCAGAGATGATTAGAAACTTTAAAATGCAAATATAGGAGTCTAGAGAAACTGAGAAAGGTAAATAAATCCAAAAAATTGGAAGGAGACAATGACAAAGCACTGTCAGTCTAACAATGAGAACTTTATCTCACATCACCAACTGGACATTTCAAAATTACCTCAGACTCCTTACTCCCACTCTCCCTCAGCTCACTTATGCAATTAGCTGCCAAATCTTAACAAAATCTCTCAAATCAGCCCTTCTCTCTATTCACAGAGCAACCACTTTAGTCCAGGCCCTCATCGCCTCTCACCTAGATTACTATAACAGCTTACTAACTGGTCATCAGTTTCAAGTTTCTATAATCCATCTGTGTCCTTAATAAAACAAGCTTCCTGAAAATTTTACCACGCATGTGGCTCCTCTGTTCAACCAACTTCAGAGGCTTCCCATTACTTCTAAGACAAAATATAAATTCCTCCATTTAGCTTTTAGAGTTCTACACAACCTGACTCAAACCTATCTTTCCAGCCTCACTCTGCAATTCAGCACTTCTCTGTTCTTCACACAACACACTCCAGCTCCTGTCTGTGCCTCTGTAGCGACTGTGTTCTCTGCACTAATGTGCTCCCTCCTCACCTCCGCCTCACACATTTCCTCTATAAGAAGACAAAGCTCAAGCAACATCTTCTATATGGAGTTTCCTGATGCTCCCAACTGGTAGTGTCCTCTCTTCCAAACTACCCTGTATTTAATTTTTTGGTACATATTTTAATTTATTAACTGCATATTTATGCTATATAGGTGCACGTTTATATGTATTTGCTATGTACGTACACTGCCAGCAGGAATTGTTTTACTTTCTGTACGTGAATACAGAGGGCCTCCCCTAGTACCTAGTCCAGCAGGTGCTTAATAAATACTTGCTGGTCGATTTATTAAGAATAGATAGGAATTAAGGAACCCAAACAATAAGAGTTCTCAAGTCAAAGTAAAATAATTTTAAGCAAATTGGTGTAGTCTTCCACGGAAAAATATGTCTAACTCCACTTCTCCCAAATATCAGGGGATACATAGACAAATCTAGTAGATCTCAGAGGTCTTTTCTTCTCTGAGCTAGCTCATCCATACATTCCACATTCCGCTGTGAAGCATACTGCCAGACTTCAGTCCTACAGACCCACACCAACATGTATGACCTTGTGAAAAGTAATTTGTTCTTCCATAGACTTCAAGGAAAACATCTTGAAAAACTAAGGTATAAAAATACAAAATGAATTACATACATGTATTTCAGAGGGTGATTTTAATTTTTAAAATTCCCTCAAAAAAAAAAACAAAAAAAAATAAAATAAAAATTCCCTCTAACTCAGTGACATAAAATTCATTATGCTAAATTCTTGAAAATTTTCAATAAACCATTCTGATAAAATCTGGCATGATACTCTTGAGCATCACAACTACTGTACGAAGTATACACTTCAAATATAGATTAGGAAAAGAAGGTTCAGAAAGGATGAAGTACTTCCCATGGGCACAGAGCTAGCAAGACTCAAAGGTGGGTCTCCTTGATCTAAACTCTGTACTCAATCACTGCTACATCATACTGCTGTCATATTCTGTAGTTACATAGTTTCATTCTCTAAAGAAAGCAAGCTGTTTCAGTAGACATAATCTCATCATACCTGAAACACCAAATTTGGTTCACTGAACCATCAAGCCATCGCCCCCAGCATCTTGACGTATGGTCTGCTTATTTGTTTTCCACGTGAAATATCATCCTGCCAATTTGATCTCCAGAGCTCATAGCCCCTTCCCTGAGGGAGTTAATCCATTCAGTTCTGGAATTCAGATATGGGCTTAGGGCTGGAAAGGTGAAGTATTATCTCTCTAACCCAGTATATCGAAATGGTTCTAAACCATGCTCTGTATCTATGAATGATCATCTTGGCATCTGTGCTCCCCAACCACATTTTCTATCTTTCCTTCTGGAAAGAGTAATCAAATCAAGACTATCATTTCTTAGAGAAAAAGCAGGTCAATCATCACTCCTCCCTGTGACTCCCCAAACAAAATTCCCTTCTCTGGCCACCACTGTTCTATGGTATGTTGTCTTTCATTTTAAAATGCAAACTCCCCAGTACCTAGCACAATGGCTGGTATGTGGCAGAAATGTAATAAATTCTTGTTGATTGATTGATTGAAAATACACTAAATTTTATAAGTTTTTTGTTTGTTTGTTTTTACAAATTTCAATGGACTTTCTGGTGGAAAGGAATGAAAGCAACAACAACAAATTTCTTCCCATATCATCTGGGAAATGAGATGTTAACGTATAATTAGCAATGTTTTCCCTATGTTCTATTAGAATTTGCTATATTTTATGCTTAGGCTGAATTCTTTTAATTTAAAGGCAAGGCAAAATTACTTATGGCAAGAGGAAATACGTGCAATTTAGTAAGGAATGGTCTTCAGGGAAAGATATATGCAGATAAGTCTGACCACAAACCTGGTAGATATTGTGCTATAGGAAATGCAGTCAGTTGGCATGCATTATTATTATTAATAATAACTTTGATTTATATAGTATTTTATGGTCACACAGTGCTTTAATATAAGTTATCCCATTTTAGCCTCAAAATTATACAGTGAGACAGAGGCAGTACAAATAGCATGGTCCCCATTTTCTATATGGAGAAACTGAAGCTGGGGAGTTGGGCAAGGGGGGATTAAATGACTTATCCCAAGAATACTCATCAAGCAGCAGAGCCAGTACTTAAAACCAGATATTCTTTTTTTTTAATTTGTTTTTAGTTTTCAACACTAATTTCCGAACAATTTTATTACAGATTTTCTTCCCATCTCTCCCCTAGCCCCACCCAAAGATGGCAAGCATACTGATTACCCCTTCTCCCAATCTGCCTTCACTTATATCCCCCCCACTTTTCCTCCCCTTACTTTCTTGTAGGGCAAGATAGATTTCTATACTCTATTGCCTGTATATCTTATTTCCTGGTTGCATGTAAAAAAACAATTTTTAAAAAATTTTTTCTTAACATTTTTTAAATACTTTGAGTATTGACTGTCTCCCCTCTCCCCTCCTAACCCACCCTCACTGACAAGCAACTCAGTATAGAATTGTATATATTCTATATACAGTATAATACATGTGTATTAATGCAAAACATTTCCATAGTAATCATATTGTGAAAGACTAATGATATTTCCCTCCTTCCTATCCTGCCCATTTATTGTATTTTCTCCTTTGATCCTGTCCCTTTTCAAATGTGTTTGCTTCTAACTACCCTCTCCCCCAATCTACGCTCCCTTCTATCATCTCCCCTCTTATCCCCTTGCCCCCTACTTTCCTGTAGGGTAAGATACCCAATTGAGTGTGTATTAAACCCAAATATTCTTGACTCTGTGTTGAATGTTTTCTACTAGGTCTTCTAACCCTGAGTCCAGTATATTTTCAGTTGTTCCACCCACTCAGCACCAGGGCACTGTTCCCATAGACAGAAAGCGATTTCTGTGCAAGTCTTCAAAGGAGGCTGTTAAAAATTAGAAACTGAAAGCAGTAAGGGAATAATCAAAGTAACCAAGTCTGTGTGTACGTACATTTTTCTTGCCTTAGTCCTGCATCTCCCCAAAACACTGTACTATTTACAAACACCTTTTTCTCCTTTCTTTTCATTTTATAATTGTTAACTTTTTACCCAATGGTCACTTAAATAAGGACCAATGGCATATGTACCAGTCTGCCATCCATAGGGGCTGCCTCACATTCTGTTTTAAGTCTCTACATTAAAGGTGATGGATTAAAGAGGCAGAATGAAACAAATGTTTTTTTTTTTTTTTAACAGAAACAATTGGGGAAAAATTTGTTTTGCTTGACTATAAATATTTGTTCTGGGTTTTTGTTTTCTTTTTTATCTCTTAAATGGGGACATGGGTGGGAAGGAAAGAAAATAAATGTGTGTCCATTCAAAAGTGTTTAAATACAAAAAGTCTTTATACTAAACAACCCAAAAGACTCTATATTAGTACAAAGGGACCTTATAAAGGTCCTACAGCCTTGCTCCTGCTGGACTTTTCTATTTTGGATGAAAAACACTGCTCTGATTGAGTAAGTCCTTTTCATCTTTCTGTCACTAGAGTAGTGAACAAAACCACACTTGACCATCTGGCGACATCTTTATGAAAGCAAAAAATAGAACATGTTTTGCTTGAAACAAAGTGTTTTAGGATCAAAAAATCATGTATTTTCATACCAATTAATTAGAAGTCAATCATGTTGATTATGACATTTGGATCTGTGTTTCTATGGCAAGAGGCTTGATACTAAATAAAGAAGGGAAAAAAACAAGTGAAGTTGCTAAGTTATAGGAGAAAATACAAAGAAAAATGTTAAACCCACACATGCAACTGTACCTGTAGAGAAAGAACATAAACATTTCTACAGAAGGCTATTTTAATAATTAAGATTATGTATCTTTGAAGCAAATTGTGCCCTTATCATTATCATTTTAAGCAAAGGGCCTCAGAATAATACTTAATTTTAATAAGTTTTGTTTCCTGGAGAAAATCAGGTTTTGTTATTAATATTTTGCATAAGCTTTTTTTTTTCATAAAGGAAAACCTATACTACTGTCAGATTCTATTATTTGTGCCTCCATCCTAACATATCACCTTTATTTCAAGAGACAAAGCAGGTGAATGAGAACATGTTCATAATCTCCACAATATTCTTTGGGGATGAGCAAATTGCAGAATCTCTATTTTAGGATAGAGGACTAAAGCACAGATCAGCAAGTGACGGCTTCAGGATCAAACAAGGCAGCAAGTGGCAGCAGCAGCAACAGCAAAGCTGTGGATCTTGATGCTCTTCTCCTGACACCCCGTTCCTGTTCTCTATGCTTTATATTACAAGGCCTACCTGGAAGAAAAGTATGGATTTGCCAGTTAAGTTCTTTAGTTGTTTTAAAAGGGATCTTATTTTAGGTCAGTTGAGGAGATAAGTTAGACTTTGGGAGGGAATTATTAAAAAAGACCAGGGTTCTATTCTACACTGTACGGAACACTTAAGCAATCAGACAAGCACAAAATTTATTTAGCATCTACACTGTGCATCCAGTATTATGTTAGAGTATGGGCTCAGAAGACCATAAATATATAAGTGGAAGAGGTATTAGAGAGCAACAAGTCCACCCAACTCACTCTGCAGATAAAAAATTGAGACCCAGAGATCCACGTGACTTGTTCAAGATCACATCAATAAAAAGTAGCAGAGCCAGAAGTGAAACCAAGGTGTGCCTTGAGTCCAAATCCTACAAGGTTTCCAAGGCTCCACATGGTTGTGATATGTCTTTTCTACCCTTTCACTTGTATAACCAAGATGCAAAATAAATTTTCATTTACAGAATGGACTGGAACCAAGGTATTCCTATAAAAATGGATTTTCCAGAAAACAAAAATTGTCAATTTGATGCAATTTTTGCAATCAAGTCCTATTTGAATGATGAGGCTCCATAAAATATAGCAATGTTCCTAATTTTCCCCTTTATTAACTAAAATATACATAGACTCAATAAAACAGGTATAACTGTCTCATAAGTATCACTCAAATCTTTACTTTCATTTTCTAAAATGGCATTTGAGTTAATATGACATTACATAAAAATAAATTTTTAGTATAATATTATCTGTCTTGTATACACCTTATAAAAATGACAGGATTCATTTGATTTTTCTTAACAACTCTGTAAGATATTTGGATGCAGGCAATTCACAAGTTTAAAAAAAAGCATTACATTCCCTCCCCCTCAATTACTTGGGACAACCAAAGTGAATAAAAAACAACAGGTCAGATTTTATATGATTTACATAACACACTAAAAGAAATTTTCTTCCCCCTATATCAGCTCTCTATAAGGTAGTCATAAAATTATCCATACTTTACAGACAAGGAAACTGAGTCTCAAAGGCAAATAGTCAGATAGACAGCAGACATGAAAGACCTCTGAACAGATGCTCTGACTCCAAGTCCACTATTTTTTATTTATTTTGCTAAATGACATTGCAATAGAGTCCAAGAGACAATCCATGGAAACCTTGTCTTTTCACTGTCTGAAAGGGTAGTAGAGCAAAAATTATACTCTGTACATATAACATTCTAAAAGTTCCTGGTTAAGCATTTTTAAAAGAAATCATTTAATAATCCTGAGAACTACCACTCAATTTACTTTATTACCTTACTTTAAATAGTTTATGAAGTGAAATGTTCAGATGTGACCTTCACTAGTTCCCAATTAACCTATGGTCCAGGGCCAAATGAGATTCCATCTGCACTGCTGGAACACAGATTTTGGGGACCAGGGGACATTAACAGTACTGTGAGCAATTCAACCCTCCTCTTACTAGTCATTTAATCATGAAACAGTGCCAGGATGAGATACTAGCATCATTTCTACTTCCATTAAGTTTAAGCAAGATGAGACAGTTAGACCAAATTATTTCACAGTATTTGTGGTTGACTCAGAGGAGTATACCCAGGCTCTCATTTGGCAGCAGGACCACAATTTTTCATCTCACACTATAATTATAAAAATAATTTAGATTACACTAACTCTTTTAGCTTTTTAAAAATTCGTTCCCATGTATGATTTCCACTTGATTCTCATATATGAAGCCTGTAAAGTAATAATGATAATAACTACAATTTAAATAGTGCTTCAAAGTTTGCAAAACACTTTATAAGTTCCTTAATTTATTTCTTCAGTCCTGCAGAGGAGTCATGATTTACAAACATGTGATGTTATCATTTATCATCCCAATTTTATACTTAAGGAAGCTAAGACAAACGTAAGTGAAGTACCCAAGATCACACAGCTAGTGACTAAAGCCAAATTTGAATTCAGGTATTCCTGACACCAGGCTCAGCGCCCTCTGCATCAGCTGCCTCTATTCTCTGTGTCCTTTTAATAGTTGGGGGAACTGAGACATGGAGAGGTCAGATGATTGACATGGGGTCTGTGATCTGGTGCATAATGATGATGATGAAAGTCCACAATAGAGTATGGAATGATTCATCCTTTCATTCTTTGTATCCCTTTTGCCAAATACTTGTTTGTGAATGACAAGCATTTAATAAATGCTTGTTGATTGATGGAATGAATAGCTGACATTTATATTAATTCTTTTAAGACTTACAAAGTACTATTTGATGCTAACAAAAATTCTACAACATAGTTTTTATCATTATTTTAAAGATAAAGAAACTGGGATTTAGAAATTCAGATAACCCAAAGAACATGTTCATGAACAGGATCTTCAGCCAGGTCTCTCTTGATTTCATTCTCAGCATTCTTTCTACATAACCCTGTCCCTTAAAAAAAAAAAAAAACCAATGGTAAAAATGAATGGCTTTGGACAGAATTCCATTTTACCACAAAACCAAGAGCTTCTTCCTTCAGGGAGCTCAAAGCATCATGTACATTACTCGAACAAGTGTTCACCATTTATTTTGTGAAACTGAAAAGAAAATAAATTAGTTATTTTACAAATGACTATTGAGAGTTTTTAGGTTCACAGATCATTGGCAGATCCTGCCTATCCACACCACGATAAGCGAGTGCTTCTATATCCCTGATCTCTGAACACGCATCAACAGTGTCTTGTTTTATTTCCTCAGCACTTAACAGATTCAGGTTTACCTTGGTTGTGGAGATCGATTCCAGTCTCAGGTATTTCTCATCTGTCTATTATCATACTTATGCTCTTCCAGAGAAGTGTTACCCAATGTGCAGGAGATCTTCTAACATTCTATGTTAATAAGCGAAGCACTCAAGCTTATCTGTTATCACTCAGTTTTAGTATATGACCAGACCAGCTCTTTGTCCAAATAAATATTTCATGGACAAATCTTTGATGCTACTTTCTACATTCAAGGTGATGAATGGATATATGGTGTAGCCTATATATATATATATATATATATATATATATATATATATATATATATGCTTACCACATGTCTATTACCTTTTCCTTTGATTATTTTATTTTGCATCAGATCTGGGATTTCACTGGGATAGGGAAATTCCTGGGAGGAAGCTCCCTCTACTCATACAGGCTTGCACCTGCTCTTCAATTAGTAAAGTTAGAGACTTGCATGAGACAACGAGAGGTTAAATGACTTGCCCAGAATAAAAGTTTTATTATTCAAAGAGTATGGTATAGGGTAATTCCAACAGATATAGAACAACAAAGACAGAGCGCTGGACTTGAAGTCAGGAAGACCTGAGCTCAAATCCAGCCTCAGTCACTTATTAAGCCTGTCACTTAACCTCTCTGACTGTCTCAGTTGGCTCAACCATAAAATGGGATCCATAACAGACCGGCTTCTGAGGGCTTTTGTGAAGATCATATGAGATAGTATTTGTAAAGCACTCAGCACGGTGCCAGGCTAAATAAATGCAGCAGGTGCTCAATAAACACTTGTTTCTTGCCTTCCTAAAAAATGACTTCTTGAGTTCAGCACAGTTCAGGACTCTTAAAAATACTGTGCCATTTCTCAGATACAGTCTAGCCAGCTCTGTTCAGTGAGGGCCTAGCCCTTCCTCAGTGCCTTTCCATGACACACACCCTAATTCAACGAGATAAGACACCTGCCCAGCTATGTCTCACAATACAATTAACAGGCATTCTTCATCAATTTGGTTTATCCTGTGTGTTACTACAAAGCTTTCTGAATGGTCATAGATGTCATGGAGGAGCCTCTGTAATATTCCAGACTGAGTGTGGTACACTGTGGCCTTGAGGCCACATGTGGCCCTCTAGGTCCTCAAATGCAGCCATTTGACTGAACAACAGATTTGTTCTGTGAAGTTTAGATTCAGCCAAAGGGCCACACTTGAGGACCTAGAGGGCCACATGTGGCCCCAAGGCTGCAGGTTCCCCATCCCTGTTCTAAACCGTAATTACAATGTCTTCTATAAACAAGAACATCTGAAAAAGCTTACTATGTAGATGGAATCCCTCTTAGATCTGGGCTCTACACAGGATATCCTTTGTGACAGTGATGAACACCTTTGGTGAGCAGATGCACCCAAATTTTATGTCACGTTTGAAAGTAATAATCAGAAGATCATTAAACAAAGTTATTTCTGTGGCTGCATCTATCAAGGAATCTTACATGACATTAATGTATGCAATGGAGATACTTTGTTGGGAAAGACCTTTTAAAAATGCATTTTGCTCTACTGAATCAAATACTTTTTATATCTATAAACAACACACGCAGCAGATTCCTCTATTCCCTACGCATATCAGTCCACAACTGTCCAACTGTGAAGACATGATCTGATGTGGAAAATCATTTATGAAGGGCTATATTTGTAGATCATTCTCTTGAAAACATTATAGAAATGAGAAAGTAACTATTATTCTTTTTTGTCTCAAACATTCATGAAACTCTACCAGCCCTAAAGCTGTCATTCTAGATCCTTGCTGTCATTCCGTCTTTTCACTCACTTTTGAACCCTCTGACTTCATCATACCACTGAAAGCGCTCTCTGCAAAGTTATGGACAATATCTTAACTGCCAAATCTGATGCTTTTTTTCCCTCAGTCCTCATCCTTCTTGGCCTCTCTGCAGTACCTGACATTACTGACCACCTACTCTCTTCTGTCCTCCCTTTGTATCACCTGTGCTTAGCACAGTACCCAGCAAAAAACAGACAATACAGATGTATTTACTAAGGAATTGGTTGGTTGGGCCTCTTCATGCTAGTCAGACTGCTCCTCAATCTACTTCATTTCCCTGACCGTGATTGGAACCCAGAGCTCTAAGGCTTTCTCTTCTTTTCTCTTCCATTAGCTTCCATTGATTTAATTACTTGATTTAATATAGAGATGACTCCAAATATGTTTGTATCTAAGTAAACGTGTATGTGAGTGTGTATCCTATCTCAACCTCCATCTCCACATCTCCAGCCCCAGTCTTTTTCCTGAGTTCTAAGGCATTATTATTGTCTATTGGACCCTTCAAATCAGATGGCCCATAAACATCTCAAATCAAATTTGTCCAAAAAGTAACTAATTATCATTTCCTCAAAATCAGTCCCTCTTCAGAAATTTCTCATTGCTGTCCAAGGCATCACCATCAATCTCCCAGATTCATAACTTCTATGGCACATTCTGTTCCTCACTCTTCCTCATATCCAATACCCCACATGTATAATCATTTGAAAACTTTGCAGTTTTTACCACCACAGCCCCAGACAACTCTCTTAAGCTATAAATTATATAAAAGCTGCATATCTGCATTTTTGAGATAATTCCTCACTCAGAACTACCTACACTGATTAAATCATAGGTCTGGACACTGATCAGCCTCCGAATCTCTTTTATCTATCCCCTTTTATCACATCTACCAACACAATTCAGGTCTTTATCATCTCTCAACTAGACTTTTCATTGGCCTACTAGGGCATCTACCAGACTTTGCCACTCCAATCTATCCTCCACTCAAATGGAAAAGACATTTTATTTAAGCACAGTCTAACTCTATCATTCACTGCTTTACTAAACTTCACTGATTCCATATTGCCTCTAAGATAAATGTAAACTCCTCTATTTGTCTTTTAAAGCCCTATCAATCCAGCTCCAACCTACCTTTTCTGCCTCATTACACTAATTTTCCTAAAGTAGAGTCAAACCGGCCTTCCTGCTATTCCTCACACACAATACCCTATCATCCAGCTCCATGCCTTTGCACAGGCTATCCCTCATGTCTGAAATGCATATCTACTGCATGACCACTCACAGACTCCTTTAACTTCTTCAAGATTCCACTCAAGCACCACCTTCTACTTGAACCTTTTCTTGATTCCTCCAATTGCTAGTGCCCTCCCCTCTTTAAACTACCTAATAATTATTTTGAATTCATTCTGACTGTTTGTATATGAACAAGTTATCTCTTTCAACAGAATGTAAGCTCCTTGACAGCAAGAATAGTTTCATTTTTGTCTTCGCACCTGACACATGGTACAGTGTTTGATAATTAGTAGACACTTAATAAATGCTTGTCAATTAACTAGATGGTTAATGATCTATGGCACGGTAAAGAGTCAGTTTTAGACTTAAGAAGACCTAGGTTATGCCTGTGAAACATACCACTCTTGGAATTATCTGATTTAAATGGGTTTCGTGTCAGGTTTTGCTCACTCATTTTCCCCTCCACTGGTTCTTTAATATTTGATATTTCATTCAGGATAGCTGAAAGAGACCCTGTACTGCTCATGATCTTTCTTCATTCTTCTCTAGAACATTTTGCAAAAGAGCTTATAATAGAAAATGGTATTGGCCCTTTGCTACCTAGCAATAGGATCCACACTTTGATGACTATAGCAGTTCCTGGATCTTAGGACCTTCTTGTGGCAAATACTTACGTGTGTTAATTTTCTTTGTGGATAGTTAGCACAACCTAAAGACTGGGAGCTAGCATCAGAGTCAAGAAGATCTAGGTTGCTAGACTACTTGACTCTGGCCAAAATCATTGACCTCTCTAAGGCTGCAAGCTGCAGATATGAATTACTAAATAGAATTTCATTGGGAACTTCCCTAGACCAATGATATCCCTGATCCTACAGGAGTAGATAAGTATAGAAATGGTGATAGTCTGTATTCCTGTTTATTCCTTTATTCTTTGTACTTTTTCCAACATCAAAAGCTTCAATAGCTTGTAGCAATACAATTATAACCACAAGCAGTGTTGTATTCTCATTGTTCTCATTCTTCTGAGTTGGTGTTGACTTTAATCTTTGCTCTAGTCTGGCCACACATACCAGATTCAAAAGAGATTCCCACATCATTAACCAGTTCTCATCTGCTAAGATCTAATTAATATCATTTGGTGATTTCTAAGTCCAGAACCTTCTCACATCATTCTATAAGAATATTTCACAATACAAAAATATTTATAGCAGCTCTTTTTATGATAGGAAAGAACTGGAAATCAAAGGCATGGCCATCAACTGGAGAATTGTTGTAGGCCAAGACTTTCAGGGGCCTTGGCCACATTAGCTCCCCAGTTCTACAAAGGTCATTAGGCAGATATGCAAGGAATATCTAAAGAAAGTACTGAGTTAATTTGCAAGTCTTGATTGTAACACCCTGTTTGTGCCTCTGGACATGGTCCCAGGATAAAGAGCTTAAGGAGTGATTGGCTTTGGGCTGGGGTAGAGAAAGATGGAGACCAAGGGTGGTTCCTTGCATTCTGCTAAGGGTATATAAACCTTTATCTTCCATGTATCTTTGGCTCTGTATGAAATGGTTCTGCAATAAACAAAGTATGGAATACATCTCTCTCTCTCTCTCTCTCTCTCTCTCTCTCTCTCTCTCTCTCTCTCTCTCTCTCTCTCTCTCCCTCTCTCTCTCTCTCTCTCACTGTGAGACAGCAGGGAATGACTGAACAAGCTGTGGTATATTGTGTCATAACAAATGATGCACAGGATGTTCTCACAAAAACCTATAAAGACTTACATGAACTGACAAAGCAGAACCAGGAGAACAATATATACAGTAACAGCAACATTTATGATGATCAACTGCAAATGACTTAGCTATTCTCAAAAATAGAATAATTCAAGACAAGTCTGAAGGACTTATGATGAAAAATGCTATCCATACATAAAAAATGGACTGATGGAGTCTGAACACTGATTGAAGTATACTTTTTCTTTATTTTTCTTGTTGTTGTTTCCAATCTGTGTTTTCTTTCATAACATAGCTAACATGGAAATATATTTTGAGTGACACAACATTTATAATCTATGTAAAACTGCTTGCCTTCTCAAGCAGGGGGAGTGTGTTATGGGAATCTGAAGATCTTCCCTGCCCCTAGACCCTTTGATAGGCTTAAGTGACTCTGGGAACCTTCCCTGATTTGAAAGTATACTCTGCCCCCTAATAGGCTGAATGTGGTCACATGGAGGCTTGTTCTTCAGGAACCCTCACACTTTATTACTTTGTGATTGGGCAGTGGGTCAAGAGGGCTGTGACATTCTCAGATCCAGGAGAAGGCTATACATAAACTGATGTGAGATTTTGGTTTGCGGCTCACTTTGGGAAGAATTGTGTGATTCTGCCAAAGGAGACTCTGGGAAGACCTTGGCCCCCCCCCCCCCCC